>JAMXBD010001257.1:0-428204 GCA_024138025.1 Combretum micranthum
ATTAGGACTACTTTAGAATACCTATAATATGCTTACACTAAAACTAATTATGATGCAATTTGTGCTATATTTATACAAGTTTATTAAAATTGTATATAATATGCAAGCTTTTATACCTTACATGGTATACCTAGACTAATTATAATATTGTATATGCTATAGAGATTGGTTTTAAATATATATATATGTCAGCAAAAAGTTATGTATATTATTTCATGATATATATATTATGTATTTATTATTAAAAAGAAATTATTTAAAAAATTATTAAATTATATGTTTAGCAAGTATCATCCATAATAATGAAGGGGTGGATAGCTTTTTGTTGCCATAAGCTCTTAGAATAACATCATACTTAAAACAAGAAAATCAATACATGCTATTTAAATTATCTATAATTTAATTACTCTAGTTGTTGAAAAAGGAAAAAAAAAATAAATGAAAAAGAACCTATCTCTCTTCCTTTTTAAGGATCATCAATAGCATTCTCTCATTTTTATACTATACGTAGTAAGTCTTGATTAGAATTACTATAATATATTATATGCAATATATTAGTTTAATATTGATATCTTAATTTAAATAAACACGCATATATTATTTTATATAGCACATATAGAATGCATGTGCTAAAAGTGAATATATATCATGCACTATTATTTTATATTTAACAATATATAGCATATATATTATGTACGATTTACATACTAGATGTAGAATGTATGTAAACAATAATCTAATATATGTAAATTATTAGGGTAAATTGCAAAACACATCTCCTATATCTTTGCATTATGTGCATTTTGTCCTCTTATCTTTGAAATAATATGTTTAACTTCTAAATCTTTTGAAATTGTACATTTAGACCCTAAAATAGCAAAAATGCACATTTTTTGGGCGTTTAAATACATAAGTTTAAAGATAAGGGGACTAAGTGCACATGAAGCAATTTAAGGGAATATATTTGCAATTGAAAAACTTCTTAAATTGTAATCCACATGATTAGCACATACAACTTCATTTATTTACTTTAATCATGCTTTACATAGTCATGTTTATCATTAAGAAAAAATAAGATAATTTTGGTATCTTATATATTTTGCCCATAAATCTTTTAAAATTGAAAGTTGTGGTTAGGATGATTGAATAGAAATCATAATAAATGAGATATATGCAAGTTATTGGGAAATTCATAAAATTATATATTTATTATTTCTTCTAAACAATAACTATCATATAAAAGATTGCAGTTTCTTAGACACCATATTAGAGATTTATTGAATTGATATTTATCATTTTTAATGTGTCTATGCCGTGTCTACGACATTCGCTAGTATATATTTTAATTAAAATATTGAAAATTGGCAAATCATTAAAAAACTAGGAGTTAAGTTGATTTTCCTTTTAACTTTGGGTGATACATAACTTTTGTTATACGATTGTCATTTTTGTATTGGATATTCCATTGTGAAGTTCGAAATACACACACACACACCCCAATATTACACTATTAATTCTAAGTAAAAATTGGTCTTAAAGGTATTTGTCATCTCTTAATAATGTTAAATATTGATATAACTTATAGCTTGATGAAAAAATATATATAAATGATTTATAAAACTAATAATTATAGGCCAAATATATAAATTTTAAAAAAAGTTGCATACAAATAATATGGCAATTTGCAAATATACCCCTTGCATTGCTTTGTGTGCACTTAACCCCTCTTTTCTTTAAAACTACACATTTATTAAAGACTTGTTTGTCTAAACCTACAATTTCAAAGAAATGGGGTAAAATACACATGAAGCAAACATAAGAGTGTGTGCTCGATTTACTCATATTAATATTCATATTATATCGATACTAAAATTCTTTATTAGAATACATATTTATTATATTTGTTATATTGCATGTATAAATTTTCAAGAGATAGAGAGCATATTTAAAAAAAATATGAGTTTATATTTATCCCATTCTATTCCTAATGTGCTTAAATCAAATAATTTGGAATGAAATGGAAATTCCATTGTTGCTACCAAACGTCGGATTAAAATCATCTTTACATTCTCCATTCCATTTCATTCATTTCCAAAGCATTTATTTCTAAACCAATTCATCGACCCATTCCTTCCTACAATATGTGATATAAATAGACTAAAACCGTTAACTAGAATTAAATGAAAAGGGGAAAATTATCGAATTGAGTCTTTCATAATTTTGAATGATGGAAACAATCACGATCATAAGGTACGGAATGGAATAATGAGCATACTGGGAAGCGTAGACGTTATGCTTATCTGAAATTGGTTGTCTTAGCATGGAATAACGATTCATCAAATGTACAATAAAACACTGTATAAGCAATATAGGTGAAGAACCTCCGGATATCATATTTTAAGGCTCTAAGGTAAGCGCAATTAAGGTTAGTGCACCATTTTGATTTTTTGAGATAAATTACTTTAGAAGGTCTAATATTTGAAGGTAATTTTATTTAAGGTTTCAACGTTTTAAATGATTAAAAAGAGGTCTAAGTATTTAAAGAAGTTGATCAATTTAAGTCCCATGAACACGTATCAATAAAAGAGACTATTTAATTAAAACTCAAAAGACTCTTATCTTATTGACACGTGTTCAGGAAGATCAAAATTGACCGATTTATTCAAACATTAGAATTTTTTTCAATCACTTAAAATATTGAGATCTTGAATAATCCTATCTATAAACATTAGGACCTTCTAATGTAATTTAACCGAATTTTTTTTTTTTTTTTTTTTTTTGTGATTTAAGTGGTCCAACCCTTCAGTAGACCACTTGACACTCATTGTGTGTTATGTTTTGAATGATCAGCTAAGTGATCATCATATGCATTATTTTGCCGAATTGTTTGGTATGGATTGTTTAGATAAATAGTTTGGTTATTTATCTTGTGTTGTTACTAATTTTATATTGGGAAAATCTTATTACAATTTATAAATTATGATTTAGAGTTATTAATTGCTAGTACTTTTAGTAATTGATAATTTTATTGAGGACTATGATTTATGAATTTGATGGTTTTATAAAGTATTTTATTATAATTTATAATTTTAATTTTACAGAGAAATTTGTTTTCTTTTTCACTTGTCTAAAGAAGCTAATTTTTTTCTCTTAACAAGTTACACCAATTGAATTATATATGTTATTGTTTTTATACAGACATAATTCATTACATATTAATCTTTTATTTTCTTCTTTCATATTTAAATAATTGAATTTCCATGTAAGTGTAAAAGATTAGGAAACAAAAACTTCTTTTTCAACTAGAAATTTGACTTTAATCCATAACAAACTATTACTTTATGATTTAGAAAATTTCAACCCAAACTAAATTAATGTTTAATGATTTGGTCTAGGATGAATAAAAATTGAGCCCAAAATTATGATTTTATTTCCTTTTTTGTAAAAATCAAACCAAGCATATCCATGTGCCACTTGTACTCGTAAATGACCATAAAAAAATTCACAATCTATAAATTTATGATTGGTTTGGATGGATAAATCGAATAAATCTATAAATCAAACCAAGAAAAATATAATAATATTTTACTTGAAACTATGAATTTTCTTATGATGATTAATTAAAGATCATATATATATTTATGGTTTCATTATGATATTTATTATTTGATGAATATCTTTTTAAATTTTTTTTTTAGATTTAAGATATATATTCTTCTATTGGTGACTTAATGCTATGATTTTGTATATCGTTTTCACTTTCTGGAGCGTGAAATTTGTTCATTAAATTATGACTCTTATTATATATTAATTGTTCAATGTAGGGATATATATTATTTGAAGTATTTATTAATGTTGATCATCATTTAATTTGCAGAATAATATTAATAAAAAAAAGGAAAAAGAAAGAAAGAAAAAAGGGAAAAGATGTGGAGGCTTAAGATAGCAGAAGGTGATAAGAAGAATCCATACTTGTATAGCACCAATGATTTTGTGGGGAGACAAATATGGGAATTTGATGCAGAAGCTGGAACCCTTGAAGAGCGACAAGAGGTAGAGGATGCCCGCCTCCATTTCTACAAGCATCGGTATAACGTGAAGCCTTGTGGAGACCTCCTCTGGCGGATGCAGTTCCTCAGGGAGAACAACTTTAAGCAGCTAATCCCACAAGTTAAAGTGGAGTCAGAGGATGCGATTACATATGAAACAGCATCTACTGCTTTAAGGAGGGCTGTCCATTTTTACTCAGCTTTGCAAGCCAGTGATGGCCATTGGCCTGGTGAGATTGCTGGTGCTCTCTACTTCCTTCCTCCTTTGGTGAGTCTCGGTTGTCACTCATCACTCCCTCAATTTCCATTTCCCCTTTAATTCCCTGTGTATATACTAATGAACAAATGAAAAATTATGCTTCCTCAGGTGATCTGCATCTACATTACAGGCCACCTTAATACCATTTTCCTAGCTGAGCATCGTCGGGAGATCCTTCGCTACATATATTATCATCAGGTGAAAATCAAAATCATATATATTATATATATATATATATAATTGGAATTGAATTGAAGTGTGTAGTTAATAATTATAATAAATAAATAATTATTAACGTCAATGCAGAATGAAGATGGTGGGTGGGGATTACATATAGAGGGACATAGCACCATGTTTTGTACAGCATTAAATTATATATGCATGCGTATACTGGGAGAAGGACCAGATGGTGTTGAAGACAACGCCTGCACCAGAGCAAGGAAGTGGATTCTTGACCATGGTGGTGTCACTTACATCCCTTCTTGGGGAAAGACTTGGCTATCGGTACATTCATCTCTCTCTCTCTCTCTTCTCTCTCTCTCTCTCTCTCACGTGCGCACACACACAACATAACCAAATGTCCAATTTTTTTAAGAATAAACTACACCACAATGTCACAAATGTTTGGGGATCAGTTCATTTAGGGTCATAATATTTTAAGTAATTAAAAAAAGCCACAAAGTTTAGAAAAGTAGGTCAATTGAGGTCACCATTGACATGCGTTATAACGTGCTAGGTCTTCTAAGTTTTAATTTTAGATATTTAATATTTTAAGTGGCTAAAACGAGGTCACAACATTTAGAGAAGTAGGTCAATTAAGGTCACCATTGACATATGACATAACGTGCCGGATCTTCTGATATTTAAAATTAAAACTCAGAAGATTCGGCACATTATAACATATGTCAATGGTGACCTCAATTGACCTACTTCTCTAATCGTTGTGACATCTTTTTAACCACTCGAAACGTTGTGATCTCAAATTAACTTACTCCCTTAACGTTGTGGCCTCAAATTAACTTACTCTCTAAATATTGTGACCTCTTTTTAATCACTCAAAATGTTATGACCTTAAATGAACTTACCCTCAAATATTGTGATATTCCGATGTTATTTATCCATATGTATATATATCATGGTTGTGTTTGTATCTCTATAAATGTAATTTTATGTATCTCGTAACGCCTCAATATATGATCATTTACAACCCATCACGTATCATGTGAGATATAGGCACTATAAGACTTCGAACCTTCTATAAACTTCAATAAATTAAAGTAAGTGACTCAAAACATACATTAGTCAAATTCCATATACCACCAGAACTATAACAGCTCCACGAGTACATAAAGTATTAATAGCACTAGAGGCTCAACAAACAATCAAACATAATAACATTAACGTATTCTCATATACACATCCAACCAGTCTTAGAAGACTAAACTCAAATAGTAACATATGCTCAAAACAATAGTTGAACTCTATTTTCCTTACAATTTGTACAAGCAAGTAACTAAATCACTACTCTTCTAAAAGTCATCGTCTTTAACGTTGCTCTTGCCCCCATATACTTCTTGTAGGTAGTTATTGCAACATATGTAAATAGTAACACAATACTTGTACTTGAAAAAGAAAAGAGTGAGTCGGAGCCTAGTACAATGTATCACAAACACAGACATATGATCAAGGAAGCACACATTCACATGCAGGCCTATTACTAATGTAACAACAAACATCTTATTATTTTGGTTTTAAGCTAGGCAATCAACACAAAGATGATTCAGTATTCTACCACACGTAATTAAAGTAATACAATAAATATATATATATGATATTAGGTAATGCTCACCATTCATGAGTCCATAAATTGAATACTAAATACTCCCAAAAATCCACGAAATCTAAACATCTATATCTATCTAAACCATTTTCATATAGACTCCACTCAAGATAACATAACACATGGATCGTCATGTTGTCATGATAATAGCGTGGGTATTCCTGACCTATTACTAACAGCCACGCATAAGCAACAAATGAATTCTTATAGCTAAATAGTCATTTAGTCGATTTATGAACTTATCTTAAACAAACACAAGCAACGAGTGAAGTATACACATATCTAGAAATCGTTTCATTTTGAATTCTAGTATCTACCACTTAAATTACACACAAATAAGTTACTTAGAATCTTCTATACATCTAATTCAACTCTTGTTACATTTCTGTTATACCCATCCTTACCCTGCTATTATTTAGGTTCCTAAGATCTCAAAAAATAATTAATTCCTGTTTGCTAAAGGAAAGAGTTAAATAGATTCCAGATGCTTCTAAGTAAGAAAAAGATTATTTTTTTTGTTAGTATAACATGCGCGGATCAGTACATAAGTTAGTATAGGGTTGAATATCACCTAGGTAGAGAAATTAGATCATAAAAAAGGTCCATGAAATGATCTATGAACAATACACTGGGTGTACACAAGGTATAAATGACCTTGCCTTCTTTTAGATGCAAAAATTTTGAAGCACCGAGAGACACAACCTGGTACATGAGATCGTGTATAGGTTTTGTACTTTATAGGTTCCTTTTTCTTCAAAAACACAAAGAGATACATAAAAAAATATACGGGCTCATGTGTAGGCTGTGTAATTTTGGAAAAAATACTATTTTTACCACCAAGAGGTACATGACCTAAAGCTCATGCTTGTGTGTAGGCCTTGTACTTCTGGGAAACACTCTATTTTCAAAACCCATCATAAATCCAACCACAAACATTTTTAATCCCTTTTGACATGTTTTTATTACTCCAAAATATCTTTACATCCCTTCATGTTCACATAAAACATCCCCACAACAAATTAAACTTTCATCTACAAATTTTGATGGCAATGCTAAAAAGACATAAGAACATATCGAATTCATTTCACTTCTCAAGATTCTTCCATACCTCTTTCACTTAGAATTTTCTCAATCATCGCCTTTTGAAATTCCTTTAAAAATCTTCCCTGCCATTAAGTCCCATCATCAAAACCAAGATACTAATATTCTATTACCCTTGCATTTCTCTCATCAAACACGATAAGAAACGAGAAAATATTATTATTTATTAGTAAGGAGAGGGAAAACTCTAGAATGTTGTAGAAGAAGAATGGGAAGGCAATTAATTTCAAGGTTTTAAAATACATTGGTTCAACCAATGTGTCATTTAAAATTTTATGATGAGACCAAATTGCCCCTATTTAATATCTAAAGTTACTTTTCTACCCCTTCTTATGATTTTATTTATTTGAAGTGTTTCACATCTATTTACTTAAAAGCTATGATGTTTTTACACATATTTTGATTTTTTTTTTTTTTTTTTTTTTTTTTGCAACGTAGCGTTGTGCTTATGTTTGATGTCGTTGGTTTTTCAGATATTAGGTATTTTTGAGTGGTCCGGGAACAATCCAATGCCTCCGGAGTTTTGGATTCTTCCTACTTTTCTACCTATGCATCCAGGTTAACATTTCTATATTTTAATACAATTTAAGAAAGACAAATGAAAAAAAAAAAAAAAAACACTTTAAAAACATCTAAAGAAACAAACAAAAGTTGGATATTTGAACATTCAATGTTGTAGCATACACGAACAGATAATTTGTATGTATATATGGTGGAAAGAGGAGCAGTGTTTGTATTATTGAATGTAAAAGTAAAAAGGTTGGCTTAGCCTTAGACTTAGGTAAGTGCGACTGTAAATGCATGTAAAGGAGGAGGAGGAGGATGATGATGATGATGATTCTTGACACTAATTATCATACAAATGTGGACATGGATACAGCTAAAATGTGGTCTTTTTGTCGTACGGTATACATGCCCATGTCATATTTATATGGAAAGAGATTTGTGGGGTCCATCACCCCCCTAGTTCAACAATTAAGGGAGGAACTCCACACTCAACCTTACCATACCATCAAGTGGAGTAAAGTTCGTCATCTTTGTGCCAAGGTACTATTTAGTAGATTTCCAATAATGTAAATGTAATCATATAATTTATTAGATGAATTCGAATAACTAAAAATTAACAAAAGTATGAAAATTTCGCATTAGTTCTACCCAAATATGAGAGAGAAATGAGTTATTTGAAAAGATGTTTTGTATCGATTTCTAATTATGCTATTAGTTGAACTATTATGTCTTTTTCCTGAACCATTGTATTTCTTAGTTAAACCATTGTATCTCTTGGTCAAATCATTTTGTCTTTTGATTCATTTAAGTTGTGATTTTTCACAATAGGCGGTTTATATCAATTTATAATCATTTTAAAGATCATCAAATGATCAAAGTTAATAGTTTTGTAGTGATGACTCTTGAAAGAGTTATAACTCATGAAATTAATGAAAAGTCATTGAGTGTATATATGTTATGTGGAGCAAAATTTTTACACCAATTGTACACACTTTCTTCTTCATTTCTCTCTCTTAATCTTTTGAATATATAATCAATCTTTCAAATATTCTACAAATTTGTATGGTTCATCAAAAACAAATGATTGATACTTTTGTTATTGATACACACTTAATTATAACATGGGAAGAATTACGATTTTGTTAGCAAACTTTATATAGAACTTGCAAAAAGTGTTCTTCAAGTGCCTCTAATTGTCCTTACTTCCCCTAATTTTTCTAAAAATTTCAAACAAGTACACTCAACTATTACCACCACCATCATCATCATTTTTCAATATATAAATAGGTTTTGTTGTGCACTTAATGCTGTTGGTCCATATTGTCTTCTTTTATATTTTATATATCTATATATATAGACTCACACACATATAACATTATTCTATTCCATTCCAGTCTGCAATATGGATATTCTTATAGTTTTCTTTTCTTATATTTCTACATTTTAATTGTTCATTCATTTTAACACCGATCAATTTTTTGTTACTTTCTCTTACTATAAAAATACTAGCCTTTAGAAATAGAAATTCTATGATAGAAAACTTATAAAAGAGAAGTTATATTTCTACAAATAGAATCATGATGATGATTTTTATAATAAAAATTTTATATTCAGAGACAGAAATTTTGTCTCTAAATCTTAATAAACTTGTACTTTCTAATTTTTTTTTCATTAATAATACTATTTTAATTATTTATAATTTTTCATTCTTGCTACTTGTATTTTTATATTACTAGTACCTCTAAACATTTGATTTGTTTGCTATTAACCATGAAGTCAAGCTCAGATTTCATTTATTCAGCTTGTTCTCAAATCAGACTTAAACATATGTCAAGTTTTACTAAATTTGAGCTTTAACAAAAATTCATTGAAATGTAACATAAAATCTAATATAATTAAGTCTAAAAGAATCTAGTTAAGCGAAGTTCAAGCATATTATGTATTGATTGAAATGGAGTTTTAGCTTTAAATTCTCCAGTTGAGTTTAAGAACAGTATCGTGCAAAACAACACAATTAATTTACAATCCTATCCTAAATGCTAGGTGTGGAGCCTTTTTAAATTGGACTATATTTAATATAAAACGTAAGAAAAACCATCTATATTTACATATAATTAGGACATGTAATCTACATTTTTAGAACCAAGTAGTAGTGTATTTCGTTCATATGAGCTTTTAATTAGTTATGTTACACATGTAGGAGGATCTATACTATCCCCACCCACTTATACAAGATCTACTATGGGATAGTCTATATATATGCACAGAGCCATTTCTCAATTGTTGGCCATTTAATAAGTTGAGAGAAAAAGCTCTTGAGGTGACAATGAAGCACATTCACTATGAGGATGAAAACAGTCGATATATAACCCAGGGAAATGTTGAAAAGGCATTGTGCATGCTTGCTTGTTGGGTTGAAGATCCTAATGGTGACTACTTCAAGAAGCATTTAGCTAGGGTCCCTGATTACTTATGGGTTGCTGAGGATGGAATGACGATGCAGGTCATCAATATCCTCTTCTCTTCTTAAACTAGAAAGAAACAACTAACTAACCATATGTTATATGATGCTAACCAACAAAACAAAATTGGGAACAGTTGAAGCAAACACATGTTTGCCTTTTTCTATGTGCAGGGTTTTGGCAGCCAGGAGTGGGACACTAGTCTGCTATCCAAGCTTTGCTTGCTAGTAATCTAACAGATGAAATATTACCAACACTTGCTAAAGGGCATGATTTCATTAAAAAATCTCAGGTTTTGCTTTTAACTCCCACTTACTTTAACCAAAAGCACATCGTATCTTCTCTAATTAGATGAATCATAATATATAAATTGATGCATTGAACCTATTGAAAAACTATATGAAGGTTAGGGATAACCCTTCCGGTGACTTTAAAAGCATGTATCGCCATATTTCTAAAGGTTCTTGGACATTTTCTGATCAAGATCATGGATGGCAAGTATCTGATTGCACCGCAGAAGCTCTTAAGGTATAATCATATCATATTATATTTCCTTGGAAACCTAACAACAAAAACTCTTCCTCCTCCCCATAATTTTGCGCATTTAACTTAATCTCGCTCTCATATAATTCAGTGCTGCTTGCTCTTCTCATCAATGCCGCCAGAACTTATTGGTGAACATATGGAACCGGAGCGGTTATTTGATTCTGTTAACATATTACTTTCTCTTCAGGTTTATACTTGCAAAACAAAATTATTCCTATTCAGTCAGCTATTTATTACATGATGCTTTGTTTAATGGTAAATCTGCAATGAAATTGATAGGCTTGGGTTCATTATTTCTGTAGAGTAAAAATGGAGGATTATCTGGATGGGAGCCTGCCAGAGCTCAATATTGGTTAGAAGTAGTAATATTTTACAAATAACTTAAATTAAATGCCTCTTCATGTTTCTATATTAGTAACACCGCTAATTACTCTTTTCTTTTTATGATGCAGCTCTTCAATCCTTCAGAATTTTTTGCGACATTGTGATCGAGCATGAATATGTGGAATGCACTTCATCCGTTATTCAAGCCTTAAATCTATTTAAGGAGTTGTACCCTGAGCATAGGAAGAAAGAAATTGAGAATTTCATAACAAATGCGGTTCGTACCTTCAAGATATGCAAATGCCTGATGGATCATGGTACTAGTTTTTCTTCTACCTATCTAGTTTATATTTTCTCAAACTAATAACCCATGATTAAAACATGAAAGATTAATATGAGAAAGCCTTACTACATAGGTACGGGAATTGGGGGATCTGATTCACATATGGTACATGGTTTGCCTTAGGAGGATTAGCTGCTGCTGGAAAGACCTATAATAATTGTGAAGCTATGCGTAAAGCAGTAGCTTTCCTTCTTCATACACAACAAGATGATGGCGGATGGGGTGAGAGCTATAAATCATGCCCGAATAAGGTAGTGTTTGAGATCAAGTCAAACGAAATTTCACTTTGAGAATAGCAAAAATTAGACACTAGATTTGAAACTAACAAATTGATGAAACAGGTATATGTGCCTCTTAAAGGAAATCGATCAAATCTTGTGCAAACCTCTTGGGCTATGATGGGTCTCATTCATTCAGGGCAGGTATGTATTTTTGTTAACCACTAAATATATTACCATACAAGATTTCAATAGCTTTAAACGTTTAGTTCAAATGAATTTATGTCAAATCTTATTGCATTTTGCTAATATGATGATGCCTTCTTTCCTCTTGTTTTCTATATGCATATGTGTATGTGTATGCGTCTAACCTAAGTTTCTATCATTATCAGGCTGAGAGAGATCCAACTCCACTTCATCGTGCTACAAAGCTAATAATCAATTCCCAAATGGAAAATGGAGATTTTCCGCAGCAGGTTTTTAAGCCTTCCAATTCTACTACCTTATTTTTCTCTCTCGAATAACCTTCTATATATATATTTATATATATATATTTATATAGACAAATTTGTGTGTTGATGCATTTGTAGTAACATCAACTTTGCATTGGCAGGAAATCACAGGAGTATTCGTGAAGAATTGCATGTTACATTATACTAACTATAGGAATATATTCCCTATATGGGCCATCGCAAAATACCGTAGGCATGTTCCATCACCATCCAAAAACCTTTAGCAAAGATCATGTTGTAACATTGATAATGTTAAACTTCAAGATTAGTCTAAATTACTCCTAAATGGTGTAATAGTCTAAAATATATTTTTTATTTTTCTTTTATCAATAAGGAATGGAAACCCAACCCTTTTACTTTATCTTATCAACTGTTGATGGAATTTGACAACATGATGGAATTAGTTAATGTTTAAGATGTAACTTCATATTTATGCACCAAGCTATTGTTGTAACATTTTGTTTATATATGTGGTTGAGTGAATAATATTGAAAGATTTTAACATTTGAAGGTAAATTTATTTAAAGTACGAAAATTTCAAGTAGTTAAAAGAATGAATCAATGTTAATGGTCCAAGTAGTTAAAAGGAGGAATCAACATTTTATAAAGTGAATCAAATAATGTATTAATAATTAATTATTGACAAAAATTAAGGAAACTTAATTTAAAACTAATCTATATATTGATATTTTAAATGAACTTTGTAAAACATTAATATTATATTTGATTTACTTTGTAAAATATTGATTCTTTTTTAATTACTTGAGACTTTAATATTTTAAATGAACCTACCTGCAAATATTCATACATTATGATGTAGTTTGGATAGATGAGATGGATCAATTAATGGTTTTCATAAACAAAAAAAGAAAAAAAAAACATAGCTATATATATATATATATATATATATCTTTGCTCCCTTTACACAACTTACAAATAGTATTAGAGCTATTTTCTTAAGAGACTGTGAGAAGAAGAAAAGAGTGACAAATATATGAGGGGATGGGGAAATGGATGTTTTCAAGGAACCAACCCTCCCATGTTCATGGAAGAAAATTATCACAAATGGGCAATCAAAATAAGAACATACTTTAGCTCAAATCCTCCATCACCTCAAGCAAATCCTACTTTAGCTCAAATGAAGAAACATGGTGAAAATCTAGCAAAAAAACTAAGGCTCTCACCTACATTCATTTAGCTCTTTAGCCTCTTTGAAAGGTGATTTTCAGTAGAATAATAGCTTAAGAAAAACCAAAGGAATCATGGGACAAACTAAAGGAAGAGATTGAAGGTAGTAAAAGAGTAAGAGTTGTCAAACTCTTAACGAGTTTGACTATTGAGAATGAAGGAAGGAGAAACTATTTAGGATTACTCCACTAAAATTTTTGAACTAGTAAATAAAATCAAGTTATATGGTGAAGCATTCCCTGATTCAAAAGTCCTAGAAAAATTTTTGATAGGTTTATCAACAAGATTCAAGCTAAAATATTAATAATAAAGGGGTCATGTGACCTAAAAACCATCAGTGTTGTGGAATTCATCAATAAAGCTTTAGGCACAAGAACAAAGAATCAATATCAGAGATGTTGAGTGATAGAAGGTGCCTTTCAAGCCACAGCCGATGAAAGATCACCAAGGTGTGCTGAAACGGGGAAAGTTGTCCTTAGCTCTAATAAACATCCTAGGTGCCACAGTTATTGTGATATTATATGTAGAATATATATTACATGTTAAATGCTATTTACATACAAAAAGGCATATTCTACGTTATGTAATGATATATATCAGAGTGCATATATATATACATATATATATAAATTGCTATAATTTGATAAGATGAAACCATCATCCCTCCCCTTAAGTATCAAATTTAAATTCTTGAAGCTATTTAGAATTGGAATTGCATTCCTCACATACCAAAATATTAAAATATTTATTACCATCAATGTCGATTGTCTTAATTTTTTTTCGTGAAAGTGGTTTTGTTATTTACACACTATACTAATAAGTCTTTTATTTTTGCGACCTTGAATTACTTAATAATTTTTTGATGCCTTTTATCCTTCCATATAACCTTCTCTTTAAAAATAAAATAAAATAAAATAAAATGTAGATCATATGAAAGTTTTTAATATAAATCTATACAAAGACGAGACAGAAAATTAAAATATTTAAATTGTTAAATATGAAGCAAAATTATTAAAATAATCTCTTTTTTAATAATACAATTTCGATAATATTAATAGGCTGATTTGGTATATCAACTTTACATAAATGAAATTTTATCAAAAAGTTTATTTAATAACCCCTTCAAATTTTATGTTGCTTATCTCACAAATAATTAAAGGATAATTCCAGTAAATCAATAAATTTTCTTCACATTAGCAGTTTTATATTTCATTTACGATTACAATATTCCCACTTTTAAATAAGGGGATAAGATCTAGCAAATCAGGGAATGAAAATGAAGAAGGGTTACAAGCATTATGGTAGTTCATATGTTTAATATACATTATATTTGATTTTTTTTCCTTTTTTTTTTATATGAGCTTATGTTTAGCTAATGGTTGTACATCCTTATTTCCATCATTCCTTCTTCTCTATTTTTAAATACATAAAGAGCCATTTTATATTTTATGAAACATAGTAATAAGCAATTCATTTAAGAGAAATTAAACTGCTTTAGAAATTCACTAATGCATTTAATACCTTCCATAAAACCATTAAATGTTTTTTTAAATATAGTCATTTATTGTATAAAAAAAATGATATATAAAAACTATTTAATTAGGCATTATGAATAATTCCGTTTTAGGAATTGAACTGTTTAAACAATTCCTTAATAAATTTTAAATTGTTTTCATATTGATAAAATTATACAATAACTTGTCATGAATAATACATTTTAATTCTCATAAGGACATGATACGAGAGGGATAATATGATCATAAGTTTCTGTCAATGTCTAGCTAAGAGGGATCCAACTCCACTACCTTGTCTTGCAAAGCTAATCATTATTATGGTTATTGTGACATTATATTATGTGGAATTGTATAAATATTTCATATTAAATGTATATATGTATGTATACCCCAGGGAGAAATCCATTATTAGGAAGGCTCAGCTCCTTTGGCCAAAAAAAAAAAAAAAGAAAATTCATGTCACTCGTTGATGGCCAATACAATCCGACAGACGTAATTAAGAGCCAGGCTCTATGAATACCTAGTGTTCCTCCTCATTTGGCAAATCCAAAATTTATAGAAACGCCGATGTGAAGAGATAAAATAAAGCTCATAGTGACGAACACATGACTTCTTCTCTAGAACTATGAGGTTAATGCTACATAACTCCTTCACATGTCACTAGTTCGTTCGAACTCCTAAAATTGTTTCCACCTCCTCCTTACCATCTTACTATTTGTTATTCTTTGTACGTACTTCAACGATATTCCTCTAAGGTCATGTGTAGCATGAGACATACTGACAATTGTGATTGGATCTACCTTACTATAGTGTGTGTGTGTGTGTAAAGGGATTTTTAGCTAGAATCTTGTTATTATTACACATATATTATTGCATAACAAATGTACCATAAATGCTTATTGTCATTAATTCTTATTGTCTTAAATTTTTCATGGTTAAAATAGAATTTTTTTTTATCATATATAAACCATGATAATTATCATTCATTATCATCACCTTGAATCACTTAATAATTTTGTGTTGTACTTGTGCAATATATTTTTTATGTATAAATCATGCTAATGATAACCAATTCTTAAGAATTTATAAGTCATTCATTTCTAAAACATGAAGTGCTTAAATAATTTCTTAGTGCATTATAAAATGTGTTTGTATTAGTATATCACATGATGCTTCTTGTATATAAGCAAAGAGCAAAGGGATACTTGTTTGTACCCACCTCAATTAGGTTGATTCTAAATGGGTATTTAGGGTTATTGAACAAGTGAGTTCAATATGTATTTTGATGAGAAAATGGATTGCGCAATCACCCACTTGATTGAATTTAGTTATGCCTAATTAGCAAGACGAGTGTGTGCATTGACATAAATATGATTATGCTATTTAAATATTGTTTGTGTGTGTGCTTAAACTATTGAAGGACCTAGTTATCTTATAGCTAGTGTTTGAACGCTAGATAGGCTAGCATTAGGATGTTGACATGACCAGAAGTGTAGTCTTGAGAAATGCAGCTAGCATCCCAATGCTAGGGGCTAGCGTATGGATGCTAGGCAATTTTCTCATGAATAGAATGTTTATAATCACATGGCTCTTAGACACTAGCCAGCTCAATAACCTTCTATGCCTTGTTTTGCACATGGCATACAAACATTAGGGACTAATGCTCGAATGTTAATTGACAGAATATTAGTTGGTGGAACATTTAATGCCTAGACAAATTTAATGGTTTTTGGACCAACAATTGGAAGCTTTGTGAACCTTATAAATAGAAAACTTGGGCAGATTTTTTAAGAGTTAGTTAAGCTATTATTGTTGTATTTAATCCTCTTAAATTGCTCTCTTGTCTAAATCTCTTCTTGTACTCTATTTGCCTTAGTTTGTGTAACTGACAAAAATAGTGCAATGCCATTAAGTCTTAGTCTACTATCTTTTATAAGGCATTGCACTAATGTTCTTTAAGTGTGATTTTGAGTAATTTGAGTTATACCTACTGTAATAGGATATTATTTGTAAAGGCACAAACCATAACTTAAGTATGATTTTATGTGATTGTAGTGTAACTCCATTAGAGTTTTTTTGCCTGTGGAAATAAAGTAGTGTGAAGTCCTCCATTAAGGAAGGCATCTATGCATGTAATACCACTCAAATATAGATTGTGGAACTTTAATCAAAGATGTATCTTTTGGTGTAATGGCTTGGAGTTCCTCAAAACTCTAAAGTTAAGCATGCTTTGTATAGAACAAATCTGAGGATGGATAGCCTCCTAGGAAGCACTAGCATCAAAGGATAAAATCGTACGACTTATGGCTAAAGCGGACCATATCTCTGTGGGTAGAGTTTTGAGACATTACAAGTGATATCAAAGTAGTTCACTACCGAAAAGTGGAGGAGTATATCCTTACTGCCTTGTGTGGCTCTGGATTTATATAACGAAACTAACGAGAACGTTAGTTCTATAAGTGGGGAAGTATGTAATACTCCTCAAATATAAATGGTGGAACTCTAATAAAAAAAAGGTACCTTTGATGTAATAGCTTGGAGTTTGTCGTAAATATGAAGTTACATATGCTCTGTATAGAGTAAGTCCGAGGATAGGTGACCTTCTAGAAAGCACTAGCACGAAGGGACAAAACCGTACAATATGTGGCCAAAACAGACAATACATTTATGGGCGGAGTTCTGGGGCGTTATAGGCCGTGTTGTTTATCCTAGATGTTACATAAGTCTTCGAAGGGCCACAAGGAATTTTTTAAGTATAGATTTTCTAAATCCTATTCCCATAGGGTAGAAAACAAATATATGTAAACAACCTTCATACCTTATACTCAGTCTAAAACCTTTAATCTAATGTATACAAAATACAATTACCCAAAATACTACCCATAAAAACTAATTAAGTATTCATAAATTAAAATAAGTAATAATTATATATTTTCTTGTCAATAAATGTTGTAGTAAGGAAAAACTAAAAGGAAGAGCTTAAATCCATTTGATAAAAACCTTAAATAGCTAAACTTAAACTATCTCACATTTTACTTTTACTTCCCCTTCTTACTCCCATAATATATAGGATCTATAGTTTTTTTTTTTCTTTTTTAAATAGAGTAAATTGTGTCAATTTTTCTTGAAAACTTTAGAAATTGTATGAACCCCTATATGTTTCAAAAGTAACACTTACACCCCATAAAACAAGTAAATCTCACATACCTCTCCTGAAAACTTTAAAAATTGCATGGATCCCTAGTTTTTTTAAAGGTCAACACTTATATCTCCTACAAAACTAACAATGTAAAAATACTATAAAAAAAAAAAAAACTAGTTTTTAAAGACAGAAATTCTATGACGGAAAATGGAAAAAGTAAGTTATATTTCGGTAAATTGAATCAGTGACAATAACTTTTGTGATGAAAATTCATGTTTAGAGATAGGATTTTTGTCTCTAATACCTCGATTTCTTGTAGTGATAAGATATAAATTTTGCTTGTTTGGTACAAACATAACATATATATGTTTAATTAAAGGGTGTTTCTAAAAAATCATTATAATTTTTTATATTAATTTTTATAGAATTAATTCTTTAGAAAAAGGGAAAAAAAAGTTAATTGTAGCTTTTCCCCTTCTAAAATTACACTTTAGTATGAAACAAATATATTAAAAAAAATTATCGTGTTAAAACACACCTCATGACATAATTTCTTATTAGAATTGTGCTTTAGATGTTAGGTTTGAAGACAAAAAAATAAATGAAAAAAAAAGCTTACATTCTTTAATATTTAAAATTTTAAATATTTTTTAAAATATTTATCAATTAAACATATTAGATATAATAATATGTTAGCACCAAATAAATAAATTTTACATATCATCATTACGTTGGTTTTTAGAGTGTAAATATTGAATTTTGAAAATAGTGGGAGCTCATGCAATTCTAAAATTTTTTGAAGAAGGTTCATGCATGTTTTTCGAGGATATAAGTATTGATTTTTGAAAAAATTGGTGATCGATACAATACAATTCTTAAAGTAATCAGCATTTCTTTTGAAAAAGATTATTAACCTATTCTATAATATTTATCCAAATAAAATTATTCTATAACAAACCTTGCTATTGCATAATAGCTGCATTCAATTGAAGAGAACTCAACGGCATTGAAGTTACAGTAAACACTTTAGCAGTGGATGTTTGCGTTCAATTTCATAATCGACAACCCCTAACCAATTGCAATATGAGATATATAAAAATAGTAAAAAAAAATGTAAACATTTTTTATAACCTATAAAAGGAAAGAAATACTAATTTATTATGTAATCAACCAAGGTGGATTTACATCAATTGCGTAGTGGCCGCATTTAGAAATTAGGAAAGTGATATTTCTAGAAGTTATAAGCATGGGAATTATATTAATATATGCCTCGAGGAGACAAACATATAAAAAGATATAGGTATATTTGTTTCATCTTTCTCTGATGGTTTTAGGTATTTGGCATCTTATTTTTATTATTTTTAAATGAATGTTTATTAAGAAATAGATAGAGATGAAAAATAAACATTTTTATTCAAATCAAACAAATTAGATATTAATAAGATATAAATGAAAATCAAACAATTTAAACAGACCTTTATTATTATTATTATATTATTATTATTATTATTATTATTATTATTATTATTATTATTATTATTGTACCGTCATATTTCCTCATGCTCATAGTTTACACTAGCAAAATGAAATTATATATCCATTTTCTTCGATGGCAAGGTAAATTTGCATTGAAAATGTGGTAACCATAAAGCTGGGCGCAAAGCAGTGGCTTTTCTTCTTGATACACAGCAAGATGATTGTGGATAGGGTGAGAGCTATAGATTATGCTCATCCTCGATTGAATAAGGTAGCATTGAGAACAAGCCAAACAGAAATCCATTTTATCTATGTTCTTCTATGAGAACGAGAGTATAAAAAGGGATCAACGTTTCTTGTCTTAGAATTCTTGCCTTGCCTTACCAGTTATTAGGATTCTGAGAAATGAGAAGCAACCAATCATATTTTGATCTTTACCCTCACATTCTTACTAAGCCCCTATTTAATAAGAGAATATTAAATTTCATAGAATTCTATTCTGTATATATATCAAATAGGTCCTAAATCATCCAATACTTTCATCTTTGATCTTTTTGCAATATAATATTGCTTTTATTCAAATTCCTAATGATAGCTAACTAGGTTTCCTTTTTCCTACTATTGTATGTTTAGCCTTTTCTGACAGATACAGACACTTGGATCTGTATGTTTAGCTTTTTCTGATAGATATAGACACTTTTGAAAACTTTTTTTAGTAAATTGTTTATCGAAAAATAGATACAGATTAAAAAAAGTTAGCAGTTCTTATAAAAAAATCAAATAAATTAAATAGATAAAATATAGATGCAAATCAACTATGTTTACATATATCGTTTTGATACAGATACAGATAGAGATATAGATGAAAAACAGACCATCCAAACAGACCCGTACATCTAATCTCATGGTTACTTTGGTAATGTCCCACTCTTCACGAAAACATAATCACACACTCATACAAATAGACAATATAGAACGAGATTTCTTGTGAAAGAAGGAAAACCTTTTGAAGTGCTAAGAGAAAAGGACAACATAACCACCTTTTCTAATCTTAGACAAAAGAAATCATAATCACACTCTAGGACTATCTTGCTTGTATTAGTATTCATTTTATACCACCTATCATTCTAAAAGCACCATGATGTACAAGATTGGTTGGTGTCCTTGCCGTGTAGAATTTAATATCCATAAAGTAATGTACTGAGTAAATATGTGTAGTTCAGTGTACGAATTGAACTTCCTTCCAATTCATGTTTTGTGAGACATGGGTTGGTGTTTACGCGTTGAAAAAGGCTTTGAATTTGCAAGTTGTATATGGTGCGACAATAATGCACTTGGATTCAATAAATTTGGTAGTTTTTACAAGTGTGCCTTCATATTTTGTTCAAAGGTTAATGCCCTTGTTGCGATATGATACAACTTGTGAAAAAAGGTATACACGTGACACATAAATATTAATAAAATTTTATTATACGTAGTTTAGGTAAAAATATGGGTAAATAGTTATATTAAAAACTACTCGTTTTGGTACTATGTTTGTAAAAATAATTTTATTAATATTTATATATCATTTGCATATATATATATATATATATGTAGGACGTATATTATCGGATGAATTTTTTATTGAAATTTGGTGCTAATAGTCTAGTGCGAAATCATAGTAGAATAGATGGTTTTCGATTTAAAGAAGATAAAGCGTAAATACATCAAATTGAACCAAATTTAGTGGAATCGAAAGGTTTTAGTCCTACTATGGTTAGGCCCGGTCGTTCAAACCTTGTGTACGTGGGCTTGTTGGTATTCTTATTACCTATTCTAGGGAAATTGTACTTTCAAAATTATCATTACTCATATTAGCTCTTTTCCCCCCTCCTTTTAAACCTGCAGTCTTGTTATGTAACAATAGATCCCTCAATATAAGTTTTAGAAATTCATTAGATACCATATGGATTGTCATGCCTCGAATTAAATCAAAGAGTGTCCAATCGCCACATATAACACTTAAATATTATACACACATACTATCTTAAAAGACTTGTTTATTTTGAAATATTTGCTAGTCAAATTTTAGAATTATGAAAACATTTAGTTAGATTTTAAAGATAACTAGATTTAGCAATAGTAAAAATAAACTTTGCAAAAACATATAATATTCTACTCTCCTAAGTAGATAATCCTTCACAAATTAAAACAATACCATCAAATATCTCATCAAAAAATACTCATTCATGATGATAAATAAAGTTTTAAAGATTATTACAAAATGTGGGCTAATCAACTAGGCCCTTTCAAATAATATAAGTTCTAAAAAAATAAATCTAGTTATAAAATATAATACAAATAATCCAACGATCCTAAATCCACTTCACTCCTTCTATCTTCCAATATCGCTCAAAACCCAAGTCAAACATCATCATCATTCAACAATACCTAAAAAGAGGAAAGCAATGAACCGAAGCCTAGTGATGCAATCAAGCTAGTTGAGGAGTATTTGGGCAAGTTAGAAATATCGAAGAAACAACCAAAGAGACGCAGGAACAAAGGTTGTCGGCCTTAAAAAGCCAGCTTTGGAAGATGCATGAAGGACGGCATTAACACCGTCGGCTTTGAAAGCAAGGCTGTTGGCTTTGAAGTCTAAGCTACTGGCCTTAAGCCGACCTTCATGGCATCCAACGAGTGTCGAATTTTTAAAGCTGGTTCCAAAGCTGCCAGCTTTGTACCAGCCTATATCTTATCTTTATCTTTTATGAATTATCTTTTATTTCATGGTATAAATAGTAGCAAACTAGTTTCTTGTTAGGTTAGACATTACTTTTATATCAAATTACAAAACTATGAGAGAGTTTTCTCTACTTAATTGCTTGTATGCAATTGTGTTCTTGTGATTTCAACCGGTGTGTTGATCACGTTTTGCTCTACGCTTTCCGTACTACATCAATATAACAGTAATAAAAGTACACATGAGATGGCACACATGTCATACTTAAACTAATGCAATATAACAAACAACAAGTTATTATCTTCGTTTTAAAGTAAAACTAATAATACTAGAGCACTCACACTCCGAAATAATCTTTAGGAATCTAGGGGTCTTAAGTAACAGTAGCTACTCAGAGAGTTGATATAAGCAACTCAAATATTTATATCTCCTAGATCTAACTGAAAAAGAAAAATAGCTTTACCTAGGATTCAAAGTCGTTACACATCTCTACTCAATTCATTCCATAACAAAATACAGCTCAACCGGTCCTATAAACATAAGTCATACTATATTACCTCTTTTTAAGGCTAAGTAGATGTTATCTTGATACCGTTTGCCCTATCAGCTGCCCGTCAAGCCACCTATGAGTTGTCATTACATCATGACAAGGGATGGTCTAAGTGTCTAACTACTGTGCCCAGCTCAAAACAAAGTTATCACTTCCCAGACCGGATTCAATAATATGAGTACAAGCAACAAGCTATTATTAAGTTGTCTTCAAGTATTATTCCATTTTTAAATGCCCACTCTAGATAAGCAACACGCAAGTCACTATGTACCTATTATAAAGCTTGTAGCTAGAAGAAAGTTGTCACGCCCCGAGGGTACTCTAATAATAATAATCAAGAACTACTCGATTAGCATTATTAGATTACCTTCTAGGAATGACATGATTTCAAAAACAGGATCTTTTAGTTGCTTGGATGGAATAAACAAACATATACAAGATGTAAATTAGTAAACAACTTTACAAACTACATTATTACAGATCATATGCTTTATAACTATACTGATGATTCTAATGCACTTAATGCATCATAAGTCTATTACAGATACAGATATTCTAATCTATACTAACTTTAAACTTCTGGCTTCTATTCTCTTACCGGGACCATGCTCCTGCTAGTAATGAGCCACGGTCGCAGAGTGAACCTGAAAGGACTGTGGGAGTGTGAGCTAAAACACGAGCTCAGTGAATAACCAGAACTTATTACACATAGCATACAAGTTATTTAACAATCATATGAAATGCAGCAATCACGCAAATGAACATTACAAGCTTGGATAATCCGGAATCCAAACAGGATGAAGATTTACGCCCTCCCATCGGGGTTGAAGGATCACAATCTATGGTCCACCTACCCAGGAGAGACTTAAGCTTTCAGGAAATAACAATCTCAAATTTAATTATCTCTTTATACTTATCATGTTTCATTATGTATTTCCTGTTTAGCTTTAGAAACTCCACTAAGTGTTAGTTATTCTCACGTAATACCATAAGCGGCGTCCTTCGTTTACCATGTAGTTCCTATGGTATTAACAGAACAAAAGTAATCTTGCAATTAACTACTAGCCCTCTGGCCTAGATAATTCAAGCCTTACCAGAGATCCGAGAACTAACACGTAGTAGGCTACCACTTACTCAATGCTTTTTATGCATAGTATGTAATGCATGATTTATTTACATTATGGTACTAGTAGTTTTTAGTCAATTTGGGGTGATCAAGCAATACAGACATTCAATTAGATACTACATACATTATCAAGATACACGCAATTTGTTATCACTTATTTTAGAGTGACATGGCAATCAATGGAATACAATACACACTTTCACAAACAGATCACCATTTTATTATCTTTTATTTAGGTTCACTACTAGTACAACACAATCAATGTAATAAGACTGAGTCACTCACCTGCCCATCCTATTTAATCGTAGTATCTTCAGGTAGGTCCTCCCCAATACCCGAGTCACCTATTGAAATAAATCATATAATTATTAAAATTCCAAACTACAAATTAGTTTTTATGACTATTTAAGTGTCCTATTGGTCGGTTGGGTCTCTGTTTTATTCTTAGCTAATTCTTTCGAAATAGCTCTAAATTCTAGATTCTTGTACTCTCAGTTTTCTTTTAATTTACTTAATAAATTTTTCTTATAGAGTATATATATTCCTATACTCATAAATTTGGATTATTTAAATTTCCATTGTTATCTATTTATATACAAATATGCTAGTATATACTTAGTATTTACTAACTCATAGCTTATACATATATTTATTTTACAAAGAAAACATATCTAATACTAAAAGAATTTATTAACTTTATTATAACTATTTTCGAAATTATTTTTCTAAAGAAAATTTCTTTTAGATGAATAATATTTAAACACCCTCCATTTAATAAAGTCATAAAAATTAATTTTATTTTTAAATTTAAATAAATAAATAAATAAATTTTGGATTTAATGTATTATATTATAATAATACTATTACTATTCCAGCAAATAATTGAATGCAGGAAAAATAGTAAACATTCTAAAATTATTTAAATAATTAATTATTATATAATTATGTATACCTAATTTCGTTTTTCTTTTCTTCTGGCCGAGGCGTGCACGGGGTTGAGTACGCCCGTACAAAGTGCTTGCTAAGGGGTGTACGGGTTTAAGAACGCCCGTACAACGAGCTGGTTGAGGGGTATACGGGTTATGTACGCCCGTACACGTTGCTAACCGAGGGATCTACGGGTCATGTACGCCCGTACACGAAGCCTGGGCTCATCAGGAAGCACTGTTCATCGTCTTCTCCGATGAGTCATGGCCATTTCCGACGAATCCCGACGTTACCACGTCGGGATTTTTGATCCAAACAACTCCTAATAACCTAATAAACCTAAATATCCAAGAATCATAAGCTAAAAACAACATGCTATCCATGATTTCAAATCATCAAGCTTGGCTAGGGTTTAGGAAAAATACCTTCGTTGTAGCTTCTCAGTGGAATCCGAAGTTCCTAATTGTTTTGGTTAGCTTCCTAAGATGTTTATAAGTCAGTCTCAATCCATAAAACTAGAAGAAGACTCACGGAATGAAGATCACTTACCTCAAGTTCGTTTTTGAACGTTTTTCCAGCTTTTTGTTCAAATTCTTAAACTGGGTTTATCCGAGCGTTTAACAATCGGTTCTTGGGTTGGTTCTTCTTCTAATGAGGTGGAAATGAGTTCTGGAAAGTTTGGAGGAATTTGAAGTTGGTTTGTTTAGCCATCCGAGTTTGTTTGTATATATATATAAGGTAGTGTAGTTTCCGCTCGCGTTGCTCCCTCAATTCCGAAACAAATTGCTCTGGCTTGTTGCTCATTTCACTCTTTGTTTGATTATCATAAATGTGTAGAGTGACTTGGCCAACTTGCATTGGTTGAAGTGGATTTGTATTGACTTTAACATGACTTAATGAAGGATTTTTCGGCTCACCAAATTTAAGAACATCTCAGCCCTTCAATCTTGAATAAAACCGTCTCCAGCAAGCCGAGATTGTATATATATATATATAATAGTTAGATGTTATTTAGTTAAGTTTTCGGGTAGTTTAATACACTATTAAGGTATATTTTAGCTTATATATGTAAATGTATATATACAAAGGTCTTAAATGAATCCTACCAGAAGTTTAGTTTAACAAAAAGTACAAATTTAAGCTTTAATAATACGTATCTAATTGTTTAAGAAATATTTATCCTACGCGATTTGAGTTTTAAAAGCTTTTCGGGTCAATTTTCGTTTCAGACTCCAAGGGCTTTAGAAAACCCTAATTTGATCATTGGTATGATTCAATTCTATATTTGAGGTCTAGATCTCAAGTTATACCTCAGTTTATGTTTTTATTGGGTATTTAAAATCCTAACCGTTTATCTTGGAATCACAATTTCCTAACTAAAACCCTATCGAGTCATTTACATAATATTACTACTAATATATAGGCTATATTAGTTATATATTTTAGATTTAGATACTCACTATGAAATCTTATCAAAGTAGTTTATTACTGACTAAAACTCTCAAATTTTAGGGTTCCAATCCAAATATAGGTTCATTACTATACCTTGTTTTAATTCCCGGTCTCTATCGAATACTAAGGTAATCACTTAATATTCATATTTAGGTTCTCCTATATATTCTATCTGTTTGACAAAGATTCGGGTTTAGGATTAGAATTTTCCTTTGATCACAACCCGAATTATTAACTCGGAATATGAAATCTTGTTTTTGGAAACATTTGGGGTCAAGGAGTCTTTTTATAAAGTCCATGAGTTCCAACCCGATCAATTTTAGAGTATCTATCTAAACTAGGGTTTCTAATTAATTCCTAAGGTTACTAGTCAACCCATACTTTCTAGTCTAGGGTTGTATCATATGATGGAAGTTTTCGAGGTTTACAAAAGTAAGAAGATATCCTCAAAAGATTAGCTTAGAGGCAAAAAGAAAATGTTTCAAGAGATATATTCATATAAGTATTTAAATTAATTATCCACTCACATCAAACTTATATTAAAAACTTATTTGATCAGATACTAAGTGGAAACTCTGCCATGGTTACGAAAATCACCATGCTAAGATACGGCATCTCTCTGTTGTTTGTCAAATCATTTTTTATTATTTAAACAAGACTTAGCCTAACATACCTTAGAACAATATACTCCTCTTATTAATTAAAGCCTGGCCTTTTATATTACAAAAAGCTAATTACAAGTTAAGTCTATATTAATTTAACTTAGCCAAGTTAATTAGATTTAATCAATGAATCCAATTACTAGGTTATATTCAGTTATTCTTCTATATCATTATCATATACTTTCTAGGATCTTAGTTAATCTAGGCGTATCTATTTTAGATTAAGTTCATTTTAACTCCTCATAGTCTATTAAGTTGAATTAAACTTAGATATATTAACTAATTTACTTTATATTCAAAATCTATATTAAACCTGGTTTAGTTACTAAATTATATTCAATCATTCTCTTAATGTACATCTTATAGGATCTTAGTTAATCTAGTTCATTTTAGCTCATTAAGATTTACTAAATCAATTGATCCTACGTTTATTAGCTAAGTTCATGTTATTCCTTAACTCCCACATTTAATCTAATTGGTTATTAAATATATTAACTCACTTAACTCATTCCTAACTATTCAAATATGACATATCATATATTGTTTATCTACTAAGGTATATTCAATCATTTTCTTAATGTACTATCATATATCTTATAGGATCTTACTTAATCTAGTTCATCTTAGCTCATTAAGATTTACTAGATCAATCGATCCAACGTTTACTAGCTAAGTTCATGTTATTCCTTAACTCCCACATTTAATCTAATTTGTTCTTAAATATATTAATTCACTTAACTCATTCCTAACTATTCAAATATAACCTATCATTTATCATTTGTCTACTTTATTTTATCTTTCTTTCTTTTTTTTTTTTTTTTTTAAGAACACAGGTAGATATGCCCAACAGGTTTCCCTCGTGTTTCTATATATGAGAAACATGGCTAAATATATCCCATCATCCTATTCATGAATTGAAGAACGGTGATAAGCACAACGAGATACAACTAGTCGTGTTCCAGCCATGCTTTATGGATAAACCTGGTACTAAAGGATCAAAGAGGAACACGGTGGGATAAAGACAGCCATGTTCTAGCCATGCTATTCTAAAATGGCCTTTGAAGAATGGAATAGAGAGAAGCACAATTGGATAGGGTGGTCATGTACCTTTCCTGTTCCTTCTCGGGTGGGTCAAAATTCAATAGTTTTCAAGCAAAAGCAAGGAGCATGATTGATTAGGTCCATCGTGTTCTCCTCATGTTCTACTTCGAAAAACAAAGTATTTCAATAGCATACATGCTCAAACCTTAACTTACAACATCTACATACGCATTATTACATCTTGTATCTTCAATTCACATCATGAATCCTCTAGCTTATTCATACATAAATTTTGTTATACAAACTCATATCACAAGTTTACAAGTTTTATCTTAAACCCTACTTATAACTCGTGCTAGTCCATCATGTACATACATAAATAACAACCAAAACAAGGAAAAACATTTATACTTATCTTTTTTTTTAGCAAACACATGCAAATAGATCTTGTCTACTACTCTTCTTTTCTTGTTGTTGAAACTACCTCAAGCTTGTTTTCCGTCTCCCATATTCTTCTCTAACCTTAACTTCTCCGATGATCTCCTTGAAATTGAGATTTAGAGTTGAATTTGTGGGGAAAAGAAAAGAAGAAGAGGAAATGTAGAGAGAAGAAAAAGAAAAGGAAAAGTGGTAGGTAGAAAATGAAAGAGGAAAAAGAAAAGGAAAAGGCTTAGTAGATATTTATGGATAATTATGGGTAAGGATTTTGGGTTTAAATATTTAAGATAATTATCTTAAGTACTAAAAATAATTTGAGAAAATATATAATAAAAATTAAGTATCTTCAATTAAAACTTTAGTTTAGGGATTCAAATTGTGAAAAATTGATATTTAGTTTGAGTTTAGCTTAAGAACTTATAATTTTAAATAAGCACTTGATTTAAAAAATTATAGGGATTTTACAAAATGAAACCTAACCAAAGTTCAATAGGGGATTGAAATTGAAGAAAAAATGTTCTATTTGAAAAATTAGGAGAGATCATGAAATTAAATTTATCGAAATAGATAGCTAAATCAATTAAACAATTTTGAAAGGGATATTTGAAATCTTAAACTCAATTTAATATGATTACTAATTGATTATGCTAAATTATCTAATCATATCTCATAATTTACTTTACTTGATTTTAACTAAACTATATAAGTTAAATTTCTAAATTAAATTCTAATTCTAATTCGAATTAACCACCTATTATACTATTTAATTAAATAATTTCTAACTTAGTTAGATGAAGGTTTGGGGTATTTAATGGATAAGCTTCCCATCAGCTTAAGTACCTCTAATAATTTTTATCAAGGTGAATATGTATCTTAGGGGTGTAAGTGTGCAAATAAAGAAATTTGAGGTGTTGTTATTAATAAAACATTATAGACCATTTAATTTAATTTATCTTATTTTGTATTTAACTTGGTTTTGTCACGAGCCTTGGAACAAATATTAGGTTTTTTATGGTGTTCGATAAATCTAAGAGTCCGTATTCGTACTTTGACCATCTGGATGCAATGCCAACAAGTGAACTTGACATAAGTTGTGATCCCATCTAATGCTTATTCTAATACTTTCCACGATAGTCCATTTAGGTTTTCTTAAAAAAGAAATAATAAATGAATACCTATTTCCCCCTTCTCTACCTATTTAATTTATGATAAATGATGAGAAGGCATCAACATTTGAAGGTAAGTTAATCTAAAATATCATCGTCTGTCTCTATTTGTTTTATCATTTCTGGATTATTTTGGTATCATTCTGATGTCATTTTCAAACTGATGTTTGTCAACAAAATGATAGCTGTCAACAAACTGATATCGATAAAAAAATTAATAGTTTTACTCATAAATTGAATAAATAGAACCGATATTGAATCAATAATAATATGATACAGATAAGATTACAAATGTTGATCTGATACAGATTCAGATACTGACAAAAATTTGACAATCCAAATAGGCGGTAATTGAAAAGAGGAATCAATATTTTTTAAAGTGAGTTAAACAGGGTACTCATTGAAAAAAATTGAGAAAAATATATAAAAATATCTATATTGATATCTTAAATAAATTTTAGAATAACATAAACTATCTATAGTTTGATAGTTGATACCTTAAATAATCTTTTAAATTAATTGAAAACTATCCAAACGTTAATATCTTAAATTGACTTTATGAAACACTGATACTTTATTTAACTCACTTTACGAAATATTGATTCCTTTTTTTACTATCCAAAATATTGTTACCTTAAATTAACTTACCCAAAATATTCAATGTTGATATCATAAATTAATTTACCAAAAACATTAATACCTTTTGGTATTTATTTTGTCATTTGCAAGTTCTAATTTTCTAGTCCGTACTCAATACAATTTTATCTTAACATGGTAAAATTACAAATACATCTATTATGTTTACTATTTACATGCATTTTACCTCTTATCTTCCTAATCTTAAACCCTAATTCTTTTTTGAAGAAAAGTGAGTGCATACTACTACATGATCATTTTATCCTTAGTGACTTTTTAAATTTTAGTATTTATTTATTTTAATCCAATAACAAAATAGTGGAGAAGGGTTTTCTTCATTGGAGAAAAGGTTTATGTGACTTTGGCTCCCATTACCACCACGGGGTTAAGGAATATCCCCAAGCCACAAACTACTTACAAGGTATTTATAGATTGCCCATCGACATATTCTTCACATCACAACAACAAGATTCAAATCATGCTCTTCTGATAGACCATGGCACATCCTTATCAACTTAGTTAACTCCAGCTGCCATTTTAGTATTGCTCTCCTATGCCAAGAGTTTTTTCTCCTAAGCTGAGAGCGTTTACCCCATGATAAGGCGTTTCTTTTTTATCTCTACCCTAACATTTTACATCTGTTAACCTCTCTGTCTTTCCTTTTGTTACCATTGACTTTGATCTGATAACAGTACCCTCTTCACCCCTTTTCACTTGTGGAGAATGAGTTGTCGATCCTACCGTTCAAACCCTTCTTTCGACCCCATTCCATTAATTTTGTCCCACCTTGTGCTTTGTCTCATTTCAAATTTCCTTTTCCTTTTCCCATTTTCTTTTCAAACCTTTAGTAGCCATACTCTAAAAGTTATTGTTCAAGTTAAAACCCTAGCCCTCTTTTTTCAAATATACCAAGTTTGTTCCTTTACCTTATCTACAACCCTCTTCCGCATGTGTTTGCTACTATATGGGGTGTTTAAAGAAAATGGTCTACAAAAAGGTTACAATGTTCTAATATCTCCATAGGTGTAAGTCTATGTTTGGTCATCTTTTTAGTTTATCTTTGCGAAAGTTTCTTTACCTATTTTGTTCTTTATTTTTGTAACTAGTTCTGCTATAAATGTATTTGTTCCTGACTTAGTGTCTGTCGTTCCCTCTTGTGTGCTTGGGCTGGATCCTTTTTTTTTTTTTTTGTCCTGAGTAGCTTCTCTTTTCTATATCTTGTGCTGGTCTATGTCGGTGTATTTGTGTTGTTTGTAGATAGCAAGTCCCAACTACTTAGCCAGCCTCGAATATGCTAGATCTGAGGAAGAAGACAACCAATCAGGCATAGAGCTAGATACCCAAGAATATAGTTGTGCAACCAATAAAGCTGTGTTAGTATGTCATATCGTTTCAGAGAGGTTAGAGAACAAGTTAGTTGTGTTTTCAGTGTTAAAGAAGATGTGGAAACAATATAGTAGCTGTGAAATTGTCTCCACAAATCGAATCTATATGTATGCACATTTAGGTACAAGCAACAAATGCTAAAAGTGTTGAGAGGCGGTCCTTGGGATTTTATGGGTAAACTACCGGTGTTGAATGCTTGGGAAGCGCATCAAAATTTAGAGGATGTGAAATTGGATAAGTGCCCATTCTGGATCCAAATCCATGGTCTCAAACTTGATCAGATGATCGATAATAATGCTATGAAGCTAGGTTCAGCTGTTAGTGATGTCTTAGAATGTGGACCAGTGAACCTTAAGGGTGGTGCTATGAGAGGCTTTCTTAGAGTAAGGGTAAATGTGGATTGGCAAACCCTAGTAAAGACGGGTTGGTGGGTCAGCCAGAACAAAACGGATGAATACTATGTCAAGTTCAAATATGAAAAGCTGCTAGACATATGCTTCAAATGTGGAAAATTCAAGCACACTGCTACTGGTTGTGAGTATGAGATCAGTGAACATAATTATGGTGCTTGGCTAAGAGCCACCTCAGTTAGGCCATCATTAGAAGGAGATGGGTCCCCTAGTAATTCTTCTCCAACTCAGTCCATGCCAATGGATGCAACATCAAGCAAATCTTCTCCTCCAGTCCAGCCATCATATTAGAGTGTGGGAATAGGCAAGATTCGGAACTTGTCTCATTCTACCATATCTATTTCTAGAGGCCAATCAAATATTTACATACCACCCCATTTGAGAAAGTCGAACCTGGTTGACAAACACACACCTTCTTCATCACCCTCCACATCACAAAACACTACAAATCAAACTCACTTATTTGGTGAAAATCCCCAATCCATCCTGATGCAAGAAGATCATGAAGTCACAAGTCCTATAAAAACTCAAACCAAGACCCCGCAGATAGAACTTGTCACAAACATGTCTCTAAATAGTAGCTCACACACAACAAACACATGTCCCACAACTAACGCTACCTGCCCAAACACATCTCCAACCCATAGTAATAACTCTTACTATGTGGAATTACCTGAATTACCTCCATCTAATCTTAACCTGAAGGCTCTTGTCATTCCCTCCCCATCACATCTAATTCTCGCTTTAAAAACTTTGGCAATCAAAAGACAGCTTGATGTGAGTCCTTCTAGCCCTACGAAGAGACTCAAGTTTCATTCACCAAGACAAAAAGCCGAACAACTGAAAAAGAAATCTCCTTTGATGGGAGGTAGGAAGACTAGAGATTGATAGCTCAAGTAAAGAAAGTGGAACCCCAACCACAACAAGAGTTTTCTTCTCAAAACACTTTGTTCATTATTCCGGGTACTTTCCAAAATTCTTTACCAGAGGGCTATGGTGGCTGGCCAGAAGGGCCATGATCAACATTAGCTGGAACTGTCTAGGACTAGGGCCTACCTTGACAATTCAACATCTGAAAGGCTTTATCCACAAACATAATCCAAGTATGGTTTTCCTTATGGATAATAAAAACAAGACGAGGAGATTGTCTGGAATAAGAAGGATGTTAAAATTCAGTAATGAGTTCTACGTTCCTGCTAATGGTCTATTGGGTGGTCTTGCTCTTTGGTGGACTAAAGATATTGATGTCAGAATTAGTCAGTCTGATAAGAACCATATTATGTCATCAGTGCATCTAGCAGACGAATGCTTTTTTGCTCACTTTTCATGGATTTAAGCAGATCCAGATCCATCAAGGAGGCAGGTTTTATGGAATCGATTAGAGTACATTGGTTCATCCATGCGCAATCCGTGGCTTGTGTTGGCGATTTTAATGACATAATGTTCAACCATGAGAAGATAAGAGGCTTGGCCCGTAGCGAAAGATTAATGGAGTAATTTAACTCAATGATTCTAAATGTAAAGCTAAATAATCTGGGGTACTAGGGGCTTTGGTTCACTTGGTCCAATAGAAGAGAAGATAGTAGGCTAATCTGGAAAGGATTAATAGAGCTTTGGCATTAGATAAATGGGTTCAGGCTTATCTTACCTCGCAAGTGCTGCATAGCAAAATGGTAGGTTCTAATCATGAGGCTTTGATCATCGACTCTCATTTTTCAGATCTAAAAAGCAAGAGGAAATTCAAATTTAAGAAAATGTGGATTACCGACGAAGGGTATAGTAAGGTAATAGAGGATGCTTGGAAACCAGCGCATCCAACTGACCATCAATACCCATTGGGTTTCAAGCTAAGAAGATGTCTGGTCAAATTGAAAGAGTAGTGTAAGGAAGCTTTCCCCAATAACAGAGTTGCGATCAAGAGGATCCAAGAGGAGTTTAAGGAAGTACAAAAGAGGGGATTACTTATGGATAGAAGGCGAGAGAAGGAGTTGACATACAAGCTTGGCTAGCTGTGGCATAGAGAAGAGTTGTATTGGAAACAAAGATCAAGAATTAGCTGGTTGAAGGAAGGGGATAGAAATACAAAATTCTTTCACCAATCCACACTTATGAGAAGACAGAGAAGCAAAATTCTAAAACTAAAAGGAAAAAATGGTGACTGGATTGAAAAAGAGGAAGATATCATGTGGACTTTCCACTCTCACTTCAGCCAACTATTCCGCTCTAATGGTTCAAGGGATTGAGGAGAGGTTTTGGATTCAGTACCAAACTTAGTCAATGTAGAGATGAATGGCCTTTTGGGTAAAATGGTTTCACCAGAGGAAGTGAAGCAAGCCTATCAGCTGGGTGCTTTAAAGGCACTAGGCCCAAAGGATTTTCGAGCATCTTCTATCATCAGTATTGGCATATTGTGGGTAACTATGTAGTTGAGATAATGCTATCATTTTTTAACTCAGGCACTATTCTGACCTCCTTAAATCTTACTGAAATTGTTATTATCCCAAAAGTCCCGTCCCCAGTGGAAGTCAGACATTTCCATCCAATTAGCCTTTGCAATTTTGTCTACAAAATCATTTCTCGAGTCTTAGTAAACTAGCTGAAACCTTTTCTTAATGCTATAATCTCAAAGAATCAAAGTGCTTTTATCTCAGGTAGGGTCATTCATGATAATATCATTGTAGCCCATGAAGCATTCCATTTTCTCAAAATGAAGCAATACAGTAGCAAGGCTTATTGCGGACTCAAACTTGATATGAATAAAGCTTATGATCGTATTGAATGGGATTTTTTGAAACAAACAATGATCAAATTTGGCTTTTGTGATAACTAGGTTAGGTGGGTGATGGAGTGTGTTACTTCTGTCAATTACATTATTTCTGTCAATAGCAAAAATGCAGGTTACATAAGGCCTACAAAGGGCTTGAGTCAAGGTGATCCTCTATCACCTTATCTTTTTATTTTGGTGGCGGATGTGTTGTCTAGGAATATTGAGAAAGCTACCATAGAGAGGAAAGTTATAGGGCTGAAAATTAGGCGAACATGTCCCACAATCACTCACCTCTTTTTTGCTGACGATTCTTTGTTTTTTATTGAAGCTAGTTTAAGTAATATACAAGTTCTACAACATATAATTAAGGAGTATTGTGAAGCTTTGGGAAAAAAAGTGAATTTTAAAAAATCTAGCATCTTTTTCAGTCTTAACATGGGTCAAGATAGAATTGAAGAGATTTATGCTACATTGGACATTCCTGCCATAAACAACCCAGACAAATATCTAGGTTTGCCTACCTTGTAGGGCAGGATCATATCTAAAGCTCTCCGCTTTGTTAAAGATAAAATTAGATTGAAGCTTAAGAGTTAGAAAAGACACTTGTTATCCACAGCAGGAAGAGAGACATTAATCAAGGCAGTAGCTGGGGTGATTCCTTTGTATTCCATGAGGTGTCTCAAATTTCCCAATAAATGGTGCAAAGAAGTAAACTTGATGATTGCACAATTCTGGTGGGGTCAAACAAACGAAGAGCAGAAGATTCATTGGCAAAGATGGGACAAAATCACCTTCTCTAAATCAAAAGGAGGGTTAGGTCTCAAAGAACCCTACGACTTTAATTTGGCTTTGCTAGTGAAATCGGCATGGAGGCTCTATACAAATCCACATGCTTTTTAGGCACATGTCTTGAAAGGTATATATTTTCCATATTCCTCTCTTTTGCAAGTTTCTAAGGGATCAAGGGACTTCTGGGGTTGGTCCAGTATCCTTCAAGGCAAAAGTTTTCTTATCCAAGGAGCTATTTGGAAAGTGGGAGATGGCCAATCTATATCAATAGCTGAAGATAAGTAGATCCCAAACTTGGTGAATAATCTTCCAATTTTCAAGCGGGATTATGTTAACTAAGAACTCAAGGTAGCTGACTTGATTCAACAACAATCGGGTTCTTGGAACCTCCATGAACTAAACAAATAGTTTGAAAGGAGAACAGTGCAAGCCATCTTAAAGATACCACTGCCTACAAGCTACATTGTAGATGAGCTAATATGGCCACACGAAAGGAATGGTAAGTGTAGTGTAAGGTCTGCATATAACTTCATTAGATGTGCAGGGACCCAGCAACATGTAAATGCATCAAGTTCTCACCAAATTGAGAAGAACATATGGAATTTAGTTTGACATAGTCCAAGTTTACCAAAGGTCAAACATTTCATTTGGAGGGCACTCAATAATGCCTTATCAACTCAAGCAAAACTAGCCAGAAGGAGGATTTTACCGTCAGGAAGACGTTGCTTCTATACCGAAATTGAAACAGTGGAGCACCTACTTTTATGTTGTTCTTAGACTAAACCAATTTGGTTTGCCACTCTGGGCTTGAGAGTGCCCATAGAGAGAATCACTACTTTAGATAACTAGCTGAATTCTTATATTATGGGAGTGGGGAGCAAGAGGGAAATGGCATTAGTGTTTGCACACATTTGTACTGTTATGTGGAGCATTTGGAAGGGCCATTGCAAAGCAGTTTTTCAAAAGGAAAATCCAAATGTGGAAGCTTCTTTAATAGAAGCAAATAGTGCTCTTTTAGAGGTAGAATTACTTGACAAAAGAGTTGATCCTCTATTGAACCCTTGTAGAGTGGCACCAGAATAGAATCCATTAGGGATGCACTCAAGACACTCAGCAACAGCTTACCAGCAAAACCACAGCCTCTCTACCACAGCCTTCGGGGAAGCATCTAGTGACTTTATAGTACCGACTGGGCATATACAACATGATTGGCATCAAACTGGAGACCAAGAAAGTAGTAGACATGCAACAATAGCTAATGTGCGATATCAAAAATGGCAGAGCCGCGTTGAGAAGGATTCCTTGCTTGAAGGAAGAAGAGGTGTGTGGCGCCCTCCAATAGATCATATGATCAAGCTTAATGTGGATGCCTCTATAGACCCGATCAAAGGGGAAGCAGCTGTTGGAGTAGTGGCACGCGACTCCAAAGGAACTCTCCAAGGTGGCTTATGCAGGTTGGTATTAGTAGGATCATCTCTAATTGCAGAAGCTATTGCTGTTTTGGAAGCATTGCAATATGCAAAAAATAGAGATTGGCTAGAAGTTGAGGTTGAAATCGACTCAGCCATTGTGTGCCAAGCTGTTACTCAAGATTTTGATACTCCATGGTGCTTATGCAACATCATTACTAATGTGAAATCCTTTTTAAAATTCTTTGATGTTATGGAGTTCTGCTTGATTCGAAAAGAAGCAAACTCAACTACAGATTGGGTTGCGGTGCATTGCAGGATGAAGATGTGTCCATCTAGGTGGGTTCAAAATCTCCCACCTTTTTATGTTCTATCTTATGTAATGATATGCTAAATAGTTGCTATTCTTCTTTGGTTGAAATTCCTATTGGTGTTCTGAACTCTTGTTTTGGAAATGAATGAATCTTTCACTTGGCAAAAAAAAAAAAAAAAAAGAACTCCAGCTGCCAATAATAAGAAGGATTGACAGCACATCTTTCATAGCTCAATTTCTAATATTAATGGATCGAAAGGATATGAAAACAAGTAAACAAAAATTCAAAAATATGTTATAATCTATATAAGTAATTTACCCTTTTTAACGTGGGAAGGATTAATAACTTAACCTCGAAAACTTTCATTTAATTGACAGCGCAGATAAGCCCTAAGCATTGCACTTAATTGTTGCATGACAAGAAAGGTTCAATCTTCTAAACAAGAACTTTAAAAACATTTTTTCATAGAGTTGATCCTCATTCGTGGAAACAACCTGCACTGCAGCCATCAACATGTTCCAATGGGGCGAATGTGGCGCTCAATTTTTGTAAAGTGGCTAGTATGGTTCAAATTCAGTATAGAGTGCATAGGGTCTTTCATAGTCGTGTTTCAAAAGGTCGACAAATAAATGACTTATATAAATGTATATCAAATTTGTGGATGCAATCTCTTGCTGGATAACTGCCTCCGTGCACTGGGAAGATATTCTTAATAGTGATCAACTAATTTATTAATTGTTAAGAAACGGAAGAGTGGTGCTGGTATCCTTCTGTTGAAGGCATGCCTTAAATGGCGTCTATCACAATAAATGGAGAATAGATAGATGGGTCCAATTTTTACACATAGCCTCAATTAATTTTTTAAATATATAGAATATTTGGTTCGTATTTGAAAACATGAATACGCGTGTATATTGCATTTCTTTTCGGATGTATAATTTGAGTTTTAATCATTTAAAGTTAGTTTCTCATAATCTTATAATTTAATAAAAATTTAAACGCTAAATTATCAACCGAATTAAAAGTATGATGTTGAACTATATCTTAATTATGACATTATACACGCTAAATAGTAAAAATAAAAGTTTAGACGAGATTATTAGACATTAAAAGTCTAACTATTGTCATGGATTTCCATTATCCCGTGAATAAACAAAGAAATGATAAAATTTTAAAAAGGGCTTCGTTTCCCTACAATAAGTGAACCGAGAAACATGATTTTCGGTATCCAGAATTATCGGGACGTTGATTGCATGGGCAATGGAAGACCGAGCCTCCCAAGACCACGGTGGCACGCACAATTGTTGCACCAAGTACCACCTGCCCTACTCCTTCGTAACTCACGTCTCCATCTTGTTTTTATGTTCCACTTGTGGGTTTTTCTTTAGTCCCGCGCTTTAGCTTATGAGCAATCCTCAAATTGCACATCCCAATGATATGCAATGACAATATCCTCCAAGTCCAACCCCACCCCGAAGGCTTTTAAACTAAAAGGCTTAGTTTGTTTTCTGTTCATAATTTTCTAGTAATCTGTACACATACCTTTGAAGTTATTGCTGAAATTAGAAATCGTCACGGTTCGGTTCGGGTCTGGAACCGGACCCGAACCGTCGGTTTCCAGTTCCAAAGTAGTGGAACCACCGGTTTGGTTCCCGGATCTTAGGAACTGCCTGTTCTCACGGTTCGGTTCGGGTTCTAAAGGAACCGGGAACCATGAAAAAAAAAATCAATTAAATAATTTACTTAATTTAACTAAGAAAAATACAAAATAAATTTTTAACTTGAAATAACATTGAGCCTAATAATAATTGTTCATAGTATTAGTTAAAAGAAATTCTATAATTATGTATTTATTTATATATAATCACTTGCATTTTTTTAGTTGTTATATTAGCAATGTGACACTATAAAATATTCAAAAATATAAATAATACTCAATAACAGAAAACAAATCACACATTGTTAAGAAAGAAAGTCTACTTTGATTAGAAGTCTACATAAATTTAACAATATATGATTTCAAATGTATTTATTACTTGTGTTGTTAATAATAACACATTAAATATTATGAATAGGAAATAAATTTTTATTATTTATGCAAAAATAGTTTTAAATATTTATTTTATAATTACAATTTTTTATAATTTTCTTTTCTTTTTTTCTTACTTTTTTTTTATAATTTTTATGGTGTAAAACTGCCGGTTCTTGAATCGTTGGTTCTAAAACCGCCAGGTCATGCGGTTTTTAGGGATGGAATCGTAAGGACCCGTCAGAACCGATGGGTCCTTTACCAGTTCAGACCCACCATTGCTGGGCCGGTTCTCGGTTCAGGAACTGCCGATGACGGGTTAAGTCGGTTCTTGGTTCGGAACCGACCCGTGATGATGTCTAACTGAAATCCCAAAATCAATGTTGTTAGACCCAATAGGAGAGTTTAACCCAAACATACTAGAGGGTCAAAGGTCGGTAGTTAAAATTGGATTGAACTGGGGTTATATTGTAGTAAAACCGGCTCATTTCTAAGGAGGGATTAGATTTAACTGAATTAAACCAAACAGGTTGAATCAGGTTTGACAACACTATCCAAAACACTACTGTTTGTAACTTTTTAACTGTAATTGTAGAACTTCAATACCCTATTATATTGGGCATTTATCTGTACCATGCTTGGTCAATTAAAATCCAAATGGGTACTGAGGGTCACAAAAACAAGATAAGACATGTAAATATTAGTTTTTTTTAAAACCTATCTCCATAACATAAGGTATAAGTATAGGATCTTCAAACCTTATACACATACTAGCACCTACACACTAATATATAGAAGTTGCACGTCTAAAGGTTTCCTAAATAATAATACTATTTTAGAGAAAAAGAACAAGCTCACTTATTATGGAAAATCATAAATAAAGTGATACTTACTTAAAGTGCTTCTTTACATCTACTCCTTTTTTTTTTTCCAATTTCAAATCTAAATATACTGTGATTTTTAAATTGGACCCGCATTAGGAAAGGTATACCCACTAATATTCTGTACTTTTTTGTTAAATGCCTATGAAACATAGGCCAAAAAATTTTAGTAAAAGAAAATGAGTAATTAATTTATTTTGTATCTTTCACCCATTAGTTGATGGATTATATTACTTTTCCTCTTGATGGAAAGGTATTTTAATTTTTAAGCATATGATATTTATGGGTACATTTTAAATTTCTTTTCACATGTCATTTATTTGAATATATGAAATACATAATTTTTCATAGTACATGAAACTTTATTAGTACAAACTTGAAATCAAACAAAAATAGACATTAAAAATACATAAACATGCATCAATCTGAAATAAGCACGAAATAAGAAAAATACTTTGGAAATACATGCGTAAGATGTAACAGAAGGTCTAGAAATTTTAGCTTTTCTATGGAAAGATAAGTTCAGAAGCAATGATTAGGGAGGTCTGGAATATTTGCTTACGTGGAGTTTTTATGGTTTCATCATCGGGATTATCTGCTTAATTATATAATTATTAAAATAAATATAATAATTAAAATATTAATTATTTTAATAATTCCATCACGTTTAGTATGACGTGATCGATTTCATTAAAACTAAACGTGATCGATTTCATTAAAATTATATGACCACGGATAAGTTTCGAGTCTCCACATTTCCAGCAGATGCTTCAATTTTTTCATTATCCCTACTTCCCGTAAAATAAGTTGTGTTTGAAGTCAAACCTGTCATAATATAATTATAGGTCTTCTCCTCTAAATGAACCTCCAGGTGGTATCTCTCTCACTTATACTCCAAACTTCCTCGGAATAAAATTACTTTGTAAAAATGGATTGTAACTCTTTGATCAACAGATCCCTATTAGGAAGTTTTTAACAATTTATCCAAATCTATATCTTTGTACTTCATAATATACTAACACATCAATTTTTTTCTTTTTTTTTTGTGAAAAAAAAAATTGTTCATTAAAGAATAAAGACGACATTAACGTTGTATTTGGATCAATAGAAAAATATGGAAAATGATGGGAAAAAAATAATTTTAGAGTATTTAAAGGAAAATTGAAAAGTAGATGAAAAGTGTAGAAGTGGGAAGAAAACTTTCCTCTTGAAAGCCTCACAATTTTCTTTCCAAAATTAGAGAGAATTATGGGAGTTGGAATCATTTGAAATTACGATAATATCCTGAAAAATTGAAATAAGATGAAATAAGAAAAGGATAATTTGATCTATCTATTATTTTGTTTCTTCTCTTTCTATTAATTTTCTTCTCATTTCCACTTTTCATATCCATACAAGCCTTCAATATCCTTTATTTTCTTTCCTGTTGTGCCACTTTTTCGCAGCTTTCCAATTCTTTAAAAGATTGCCTATCACATTGTAAGCCCATCACAAACTAGGAAGGGAATCAAAACCCATTATGTACAATCCATGATAAAAAAAGATCCAAAAAATGAAAGGAGAAAAAAAAAAATAAAAAAAAAACTTAGCATCTAGAAATCCTTTTAAATACTATTTGATCTTCTTCACGTTTGATCAAAGATGCAAGGAATGAAAGCTATCCATGAATCTTCCTCCAAGCAATGCATCATGGTAGCAATCTTATCGTCAACAAAATTTAATTCCCTTGGATAATAATTACTCCTTGATTTGCCTATACTTCTGGCATTTTTGCCTGCAAATGTATAATAAATTAGCAAGATAAAGTGTGGCCTTGTTTGCTGCACATCTATCAATGATTGAATTGCACATAATATGAACCGGTTCATAATTAAACAAATTTCAATGACATAATATGTACGATTTTACTAACACATCAATTGATCCAAATAGTGGTTAATTCTTAAGTGCTTAGGAATAATAACAACATAGAAAATTTGTAAAACACGCATGCTAGCTAGCTAGCTTTTCCTTGGTTTAAACCCCTTCTTTTATTAGCACATCAATTGATCCAAAACTGTTGCTAAGATCTCAAAATCATGATTAAAAGAATCATATTTAGATACAATTTCCAAATTATGTACATAATTTTAAAAACTACAAGAGATGAAATCACTCGTTTAAAGTTACACCTAACCAATAATCTTTAGGCATATTAGCAACATGCCCTTACAATATTTTACTTGGATTTTTTTTTTTTTTATTATGGTCCTGGAATTTACATAATATTCTCGATGATATGCACTATGAAATCATTCACAATTAATCACAATTTGACGCCGTATCATTCGCTGTGAGTTATAACTAGCACGACATGTTCCATCATACCACTTGATTATTGACCCCACATGAAATATAATGGCCCAACATCATATTCATCATACTAGTATTATCACCTGCTGGGGCATGCAAGCCAATCAGGCAATGGCATGACCCTTTGCCTTGAAGTTTATTCAATATATTTAAGCACTAAGCCAGCTCAAGCCTTCTGTTACAATAAATTATGGCATGCTTGCTTATCATAAGTTTTCCAAAGGTTTATATAATACTCTAACATCCATGGTTCTTTTTCCCTTTTGGCCAAATATATCTATGGCCACCTCTAACAATTCTATTGTAATTTTGATCGAGTTGTTTATTTATTGTGTTTAACTGATTGCTCAACAGTCGTTTTATATGCATGACCCAACTAAAAAAATGAAGGGGATGAGTACAAATACATTATTTAATTAAAGTATTTTAGGTATGGGAACAAAAAAAATACAAAAGTTTACATATACGCTAAAATGCGGAAAATTAGATATCAATGGATGAAAGTTTGGGGTTAAATTCAAGAAATAATGAAACATTTTGATCATCCAAATGAAGGAAGGATGAATGTTATTAAAATTGTACAAATAGATAATAATATTACATTGAAATAGATAATATAAATTATATATTACATAATGAAGATTTTGTGTGTTTAACATATCACATTACTAACATCTAATAGCATTGCACTAGAACTGTGATATCATCTTGGAATTGCATTATTTTGTATAACATTCATCCTCTGTCAAGCCCCGAATAAAGTAAAAGTGTATTCAGTTTTGCTACTTATAATAGGTTGGTGTTGTACACAAAGGCTAACCTAAAACACTAACTTGTAGTGGTCATTTGCTAGCTAATTTTAGATTCTAAAACCATTTAATTAGGTTTTGTAAATATTTGATCAAATAGTAAAAAAGTAAACTTTGCAAAAGATTGATAAAAAGGCTACCCCTATGAGTAAGCCCATATATATAGATAAGTACCAAATAAAACTATATTAAGCATCTCCAAAAAGAGTATTTTGAAAACTGTATCCTAAAAGTAATAAGCATCAAAAAAGTATTAGAAAGGATACTAAAAACCAATACAACCTAAGACTCAAGGAAAGGCCCATAAAACCAAATCAAGCTAAGCATACATCATAAACCCTCCAAGTAAGCATCAAAGAGTCTGTGATCTTAGTCGTTAAGCTCATCAAGAAGCTCCTCAAAATTCGTCTCATAATAACAATCCTCATCTAATCGATCTAAACCTAAAAATTAATGAGTCAAAGTCCGGTAGACGATGACACAAGCACACACCAAATAAACACATGCATATATTCTAAATGTGATGCAGCAACCAACAATTATATACTTTTAATTAAAATATAACAACACAGTAGTGAAACACTCGCACTTCGACAACACTTGAAAGGAATTTGGGGGTCTAGAGTAGCAATAACTGTTTAAGAAGTTGATATAGGCAACTCCAATACCTATATTCTCTATAGGATCATCTATAGTAATAGCGTTGTACAAAGTTCATAGTCATCGTGCATGTCCATTTATTGTAGTCCATAATATAATGCGACTTAGTCGGCTTCCATAAATGTGTGTCAAACTACATTACTTCTCATTGAATGTAAATAGATGTTATCCTAATCGTTGAGCTACCAAAAGTGCCTAAGTATCTAACTACTATGGTGGTACCGCCTAGTAAAGTTGTCATTCCTTAGACTAGATTAAACAACACATACAAAAGCAAGTCAGTTAATTATTAGGTCATCTTTAAGTTCTAATTCATTTTAAAATATCCATCCTAAACAAGTAACACGTAAGTCACTATATATATGATATAAAGTCTATAATATGATCAAGGTCAAATGATAGACTCGAAGGTGAACATGTGTTTGTTTAAGGAAGATAATTCATATAAGAATTGAGTATACAAATTGATTATCAATTTCATATTAGTTATTCAAATTGAGTACGATCATGTGTAATATAGGACCTTAATTACTATTTTGAATTGAATCCATTTTAGAGTAATGAGCTTAAATAGTTTGAAATAAGCCCATGAGAATAAGATATTATAATTCTCATTTCGAAGTATTGAGCCTTTAGGGATTCTATATTAGATCCAATAAGATTATATTTAGGCTTTGTATTATTTAGGATAATGAGCTTTAATGAAATGAAATTGAGCATTCTAAAGAATATAAATTATAATTTTGGTGGACTTGGACATAAAAATTGAATGAAGTCCAATTTGAGTAGATTGGATATTGGACCTAAGAATTCAATACAAGCCCCAAGTAAATGAATTTAATTTTAATTTTTACTATTAGGTCTTCTAAGAGTATTTTAGGACTTTTCAGCTTAAGAAAATGAAATTAAGCTCATTAAATAATTCAATACTTGTAGAGTTTTTGACGGATAAGTTCCCAGTAATTAGCACAAGTTCCACTTTACTACTTGATAGTTGAGCCCACATGAAATGGCAGGGCCTAACATCATACTCATCATATTAGTATTATCACCCGCTAAGGCATGCAAGCCAATCACGCAGTGGCATGACCATGACCCTTTTCCTTGAAGTTTATTCAATAAATCTAACCAATAAGCCACCTCAAGCCTTCTGTTACACTAAATTATGACATGCTTGTTTATCATAAATTTCCCAAAGATTTATATAATGGTTCAACATCCATGGTTCATTTTCCCCTTTGACCAAAAATTTGCATGTCCACCTCTGACAATTCTGTTGTAATTTTCATCGACTTGTTTATTTTTTGTGTTTAATTGATTGATCAACACACATATTAGATGCAAGATCCAACTAAAAATTTAACGGAATGAGTGCAAATACATTATTTAAAGTATGATAGGTATGTATAAGCACAGTTGAAAATATACATATACGTTACAGATTAACGGAGAAATGTTCAAAAGTTACATGCAATAAAAAATAAAACATGTCAATCATCCAAATAGAGAATGAATGTTATTAAAGTTGTGCAAATAGGTAATAACATTACATTCAAATGGATAATAAAAATTATAAATTACATCATAAATATTTTGTGTGTTTAGCATATCACATTGTAAACATCTAAACACATCACATTAGGATCGCAATGTCATCTTGTAATTGTATTACTTTATATAACATTCATCCTCAATGTGAATTTATTCTCAAATGTCCATCCCCCCTTCCATATAGATTTGATCTCCTAAAATGTTGCTTGAAGTATATATATATGGCAATATTTGAAGATTCCGTGACAATATAAAGAGAAGAATATATACATATTTTTAAAAGTTATATAAAAACAAAAAAACTAAAAGCTTGTTTTGAAAATTCAAGAGTTTTTAGAAGAACAAAGCAATGTATACTACCAAATTGGTTTTTCATTATAAACTTACGAAAAAGTTATACTCCAATAAATACAATCTCTTTGTAATATAGATATGTAGTTTAGCGACGCCGTGTTTGTTTTAAGATAAATATTTTTCGAAAAACAAATTCCTTTATTTTCCTTTATTTGTTATACACAAAAGGACACTTTAAGTAGAAAATGTTTTTCTTGTAAGGAAAAATAATTTCCACTAAAGAGCAAATCATATTCCTTTTAAGGAAAATGACTTACTCTTTTTAAAATGGAAAGACACTTTTCGAATTAGCTTTCACAAGTATTCTAACTCTAGGAACGAGATATTTATTTAACTTTTATCATAATTAACCAATAAATTATATTTTAAACACGAAAATAATTTACTGGAAAAATGAAAAATGAAAAATCATTAAAAAATATTAATATCAATTGATGGTTGTAAATTAATATTGTAAAATAATATATTATTTATACTTTTACTTTAAATAAAATTATTTTGCATAATGTACTTATATAGTAACTTGTTAATAATAAATTATTTACATATAATGACGTGTTACATAGTATATGTAGGTCAAATGCCAGAAAATTTTTTTGACATATTTCTGTAAATGCATCCAAACATATGAGACATGTTATTTTTAGAAAAACATTTTTATGTAAAACACTTATCTTAAATACAAAAAAATTTTCTTGAAACAAATGGGGCCTTAGCGAATTATATATTTTTTTTTCAAACAAGTCGAAAAACATTTTTATGGGATATTTATCATACTAGTCAACAATGTATCTATAATACAATTATCCTTATAGCTTTAATATATAATTTATTTATGATCTAATAATATTTACTTATTATTTTTCTTGGTTTATTTGTGTTTAATTTATTGTTGAATATGAATTGTAAATATATTATCAAACTATTAGTAGGTGCAGATAAATTACCTAAACTCTTAAGTGTATTTTTACCTCTTCATACTTCTGAAATAAGTGAAATCCATGAGACAAAAGATAACACACCTCCATACTTTTTAATGTAACATTACAATGACATGAAACTCCATTTATTGAAATATTGACAATTTTGGCGTGACACATTGCGTGATTTTGTCTTTGGTACTAGTTACTTTCCAGATAATCACCCATCTTAGCGGTGATCCCTATTGAATATGATTTAAATTTGAAGTTCTCACAAGCCCAATATATTACATCAAAAGAGGATTAATGATTAAAGTTCTACTACCTTATATTTAAACAATATTATAGTCTTCCTCATTTAGAGAATCAAAATCCTTATCAATTTCGTTACATAGATGCTTCCATACAAACTCAAGAGGTGCTTTCACTTTGTGGCACTTTGCCCTAAATAACACATAACTCCCTCACTTCTAGCCGATAAATTACTCTGATATTACTTGCAGCGATCTGAAACTTTACCCACTTAGGTATTATTTTTTTATCGTAACAAAGAGTACAGTTTTGTGCTTAATGTTAACAATTTTCCATCAGATCATCCATCTTGGGAGTACTCTCCACTAAACATACTTAATTTAGAATTATGACAAACTCCAAGTATTTACCCAAAAAGACATCTTGATAATTAAGATTTTACCACCTTGCATTTGAGAGATATTACAAAAATCAATAAACTTTTCAAAAAAAGTCCAATTATAACACTTAGATGACTTTCTTTTACATGCATTTTTATCTCCATACTTTCAAAATAGGTAAAACCCACATGTTGTTACTTCACTTTAAAAATAAATACTAAGAACTTTTTATTTTTACTACTAAAAACCATTGGACTTTCCAAAAAAAAAAGTCTAATTGAACCACTTAGATAACTTTCGATCCACATGAAACCGAAACAAAACAATTTGTATTTGGACTTTTAAGAAAAAGCTATTTTATTTCCCAATCTGATGTAAGATTTTTTTTTTTTTGGTCAAATGATGTACAATTTATGATTTATTAGAATAGAATTGATACTCTACCTTTGTTACCGCAGAATGATGTTTGGTTTGTAAAAAATTCTACTATAAGGAATGCCTATTTCATATTATAGAGAACAAATGATGAATCCTCATTCCTTTCTTTCACCAAGAAAATGGCTATTCTCGATTAAAAAAAATAGATTTTGTTTCAAAAATAACCCTGATCATTAAATAAAGAAATTGCTATTACTTTTGTTAACATTACTGTTATGTGTGGCTTAAATAATAATTAATATTATTAGTAAAAGAATATAAACCAAACATTTAATGGTTTAGTTAATAAAAACCATTCATATGGATGGTTAAGGATGAAAACCTTTCTTTACATGTAATTGTTTAGCTTGTATTTTAGTATATATAGGTGCAAAGGAGTTGTAACATAAAATTAAGAAAAAACATAAGGATTTAATCTTTTGAAGAGAAGCGATTTGTGAGAGATAAGAATTCATAAAGAATTCTTCTTTGTAATTTTTTTTTTTATTATAGATATTCTTCTTTTGAGATTGCATAGAGTAAATTCTTTTGGTCAAAAACTATTTTCACAACAGTTGCAATTAGTATTAGTGGTATAGATGGACTTTTTTGAAAGATTCGATGGTTTTAGTGGTAAAAAAATAAAAATTAAAAATTACGGTCAGTATGATTTTTTTTGAAAGCGCAACGACATGTGATGAATTTATTTTCTTTTGAAATTATAGAAAACTTCCCCAAGCAAACAATAAAATTTTAAAAGCCATCATTAAAACTCCAAAACTATTACTATATATTATCTTTTTATCAATAATTTTAGAGTTTAAACAATGATTTAGATTTAGAATGCTACGTACTTGACACTCAAACTGATTTGAATTTACGTTTTAGAGTGTAAAAGGTTTAATTTTTAAGGGATGTATTTATAACTATCCATAATATTTAAATATGTCACTTATTTAATTAAACCAATGCATCCAATAGTGATATGATATAAAATTTAATAAGAGAGAGAAGATGGGGGGTGTGGGTGGAGGTAGACTTCGAAACCGCCTCGAACCATCCATGGCGGTTCCGTACCCGGAAACCGCCCCGTCGGGAAGGTTAAGAACAGTCGGAGAACTTGCCAGCGTCCACGCAGAACCAGCGGTTCCACCGGTTTCGATTGGCCATTAAAAATAAATAAATAAACAACCACGCACACACAAAAAGTTATGAATTTGGGAGGAGGGGTCGGTTAAAAAAAAAAAAAATTGGTTCACAGTTCACGTGGAACCGGAACCGGAACCGGAACCTTCAAAATTTGCGGTTCCGTGGAATCGTGAATCGCTCCAGCTCTTACGATTCCGGTTCCGATTCGGATCCGGAACCGATCCGAACCATGCCGATGTCTAGGTGGGAGGAGTGTTGGAAGAAAGAAAAAGAGTGAAATATTGTCATGCTTGCCTATTTTATATGTTTACTTAAAAGTTGAAAAAATAATTATTTATTTGATATTCTTAAATCCCTAAGAAGTATAGATGGATATTTAATATATACTTAGTCTAGATTTGGAAAAGGGATTCCATGAACAGTTGGCCTAATGCTCGTTGAAGTCGATAGGAATCAATTTTGTGCATCTTTTAAGATTAATTATATATATATTTGGTTGGGGGGGGGGAGGGGTGGGGTTGGGGTGGGAGGAAGTGCATTGACAATATGGAAACTTTCATTTATATATTTTCTAAATAATTTCTTTAGGGGACTCTTTGTTATTTATTCTCTTTAAAAAATTGTTATGATTTCTCATTACATAGCGTAAGGTTATTAGTTAAGTTTTCAGGCATAATTACTTTTCGTGAAGTGTATAATTGTATATAAAAAAATATCCCAAAGCATTAAAATGGGGTAATTTTAGATGTTAATATGTAAGATAAGCTTATTTAATATATCAACATTTGAAGGGATGAAAAAATTGAAATCAACTTTTGCTTAGTCAAACAAGCTATCCATTAAAAATTTTAAGAAAAATAAATAAAAACTATTAAAATATTAACTTAACTAAATATTAACAGTTAATTTTATTGACAGTATCTGAACTTTCTTGATATAATATTTTTGTATCTAAAAAATTTTGATCCACAAAAATATCTAAACTTTCTAAATCTTTCACCTAGATGCTTTTGGCAAAAATCCGGTCAAAAGTCAATTGATATGCTGATGTGGCAAAAAATATACATTAAAAATTAACTTTTAATTTTCACGTTGATTTTTTTCTTTTTTTTTTATCACTTACCTCTCTCTCTCTCTCTCACCCTACTTTCTTCTTCTTCAACCTCTCTCTTCTTCTTCCTTTCGTCTCCCCCTTGCTCTCTTTCTCTCTCTTACACTTAATGTCTCTCTCTCTTTCTCAACTAGAAAAACCAAAACACATATTAGAAAAAAGGAAAAAATTAAAATAAGTATAATTTATTTTATATTATCTAATGAAAAATAGTCTTTAGGTTAAGGTCTTTCTTCTAAGAATTATTGTTATTATTATTTTTTTATTGATATCTAGAACATACTGATTTAGGTTATTTAATTTATGTTCTAGGTTGACAGATTTGGGTTGCATAGTCATGGTTGTGGTTTAACTCAAGAACTAAGTTGACTTGGTTCGATAAGGGAGATGACTAGTGGTCGTTTGTGAGGATGGTTCGGCTTGGTTGATGTGGCTATGGTGTTGTCATTGCAAGGATCAGTGGATATCGATACTATTTTAGTGTGGGTTTATCAATCATGGTTTGATGTATAACCCTAGTTGATGATGTATTTCATGGTGCGGCGTGTTTGGGTTTCAATCATTCAGAGGAGATGTGTCTACTATGGAAATGGGTTTTGTGATGGTGGTTTTTGGTATTTGATGAGTTAGCACATTTGTTGAATGGAGGAAACAAGTTCTAGTTGGACTTAATGTACTTAGGTGGAGGTTGCATGGTTGGATGTGGTCTTGGTGGGTCGACATTGGTTTTTAGAGAGAGAGAGTGGGGGAAAGATGAAGTGGTCTTCTTATTGGGCTTGAGGATGAATAAGAAGATTGGAAAAAGATAAGTTTAAAAAAAAGAAGATGAAGAAGAAGTTGGGTTGACACCATTTGTTTTAGAGAGAGAGAGAAGGTAGGGGAGAAGATGAAGTGGTCATCTTGAGCTTGAAGATAAAGAAGACAACCGGAAAGGGACGAGTTCCAAAGATGATTTGGGGAGGGGGAGGGAGAGTGTGTGTGAAGAGTAAAAAGGGAAAAAAAAAAAAAAGAAATGTAACATAAGAAACATAAAATATTTTTTAATATAGATATCTTGCCATGTTAGCATGTCACTGGACTTTTGGTTCGATTTGAAAAATGTTTAGGTATTTTTATGAGCCGAAATTTGTTTTTAGGTACAAAGTTGTTATATCAAGAAAATTCAGGTATAATAAATAAAATTAACCTTACACATTAATATTTTTAATATAATTTACCAAATTATATTAATAACCAACGAGGACCTTCTTATAAGATCTTGCATTTGAGCTCAAATCCAAAGAGGCATTCTAGCTTCTACAAGTCTCTTTTTTTGAAAACATATTCACATTATTTGAAACTCCTTTAATTTAAGGTTCTTTTACATCATATCAACTTATTTATTTTTTAAGTTTATTCCTATATTTATCAAAAAAAAAAATTAAAGTCTTTTATGAATAGTTCTAAATTTTACAAAACCCCTTTATAATCCTAAGAAACCTAGAAAGTAAAATGTTAATATTGAAAATAGTTTCAAAAGCCAACAATACACATGCTCTATATTACAAAATACTCGTTAACAACATATTGTAAACATTATTTACCTAAATAGGACCGTAAATGAGTTAAGTCAAGTCGAGGCCCTAAGGCTCGGGCTTAGCTCGTTTAAAAATTATTGAGCTTAAGCTTGAATCAAGCTTTTTATCAAATCTTAAAATTAGGCTGGAGTTTGGTTCATTTATAAATTAAACTTTTTAATGAGCTTTCTTTCAAGCTCAACTTATTTACAAATCGAGCTTGAGATTTGAGCTAAATTTTTTAACAAACCTAATGAGCTTTTATCAAATGTAAAATTTAAACTCAAACATGACTCATCTAAATAGAAATTAGTTTTTTATATATTTATACATATAATATATTATAAATATAAAACTCACAAATATATTAACAAGTTTATTAATGAATTTATTCATAAATATATCCATAAGTCAAAACAAACCTATTTAAAAATTGATTTATAAATCTAAATTAAATATGGAGATCAACTTGTTTAAATATATAAATTTTTATTTAAAATTCAAATTCAAGTCACATACTTAAGCTCAAATCAAACCAAACTAAACTCACGAACAGCGCCACGTGCCTGCTATCTACGCCCAAGATATCGACTCGGAAAAAACATAACAATCGCCTAGGATGTTTCCAAAGAGGAGTATTCCATATTAAAAGCATTGTCAGGGTAATCCTGACATGTGATGTGGTTGCTAAAAGTCAAAATACAGATAAGAAAATTCGAACATAACTTGTCTGATTCCAACGACTTTATTTTATTCCCAATTTCGTACTAGCCCTCCTTGTTGCCATTGAGTGACTGTCGTCTTCCACAACTTTTTGAGTCGATAATAGGAAAATTATTTGGATAAATTACGTACAGATGACTTATAGAGAAAATATAAAACTTATCGTTGGATTTTATGTTTATTTTGGTTTTTTTTCAATAGATATAGATATTTTTTTTAATTTTTTACTAACAAATTATTTATCAAGAAATAAATATAGATAAAAAAAGTTGACAGTTCTCATCAAAAGATCAAATAGAACAAATATAGATAAAATTTAGATGTAAATCGAATATATTTATATATATCATTTTAAAAAAGATACAGATATAAATGAAAAACAGACGATCCAAACAGACCCTAAAATTGATAGATATGATGTATTTATATTAGATTGATATATTTGTAATAAGTAAAAAAAAGTGTTAAATATAATATATTGTGATAAATTTATATATTAAGTATGACAACATCGTGCGGATAATATTAGGAAAGTCGATACCAATATTGGGATTGGCGCGAGAAGCTTTGTAGTGGAGATACTTTTCTTCGGACATGGAGGAAGGAGGAGTTCGTTCTTTTCTACTTTTCCTGTTCCTCTTTATTCTCCTTTTATTTGTCCCGTGAATCTTCAAGGAGGCTTTGTAGAGAAGCAGGATAGGTGAGAACGATCTAATAAATTTTAAGAAGTAAAATGGGATGAGGATCTGGACTCGAGCATTGTGATCCGTATAGATCGTATAATTTGTAATATTTTATAACATCAAATAGGTTTTGAAATAGGTACTCATTAGTAGTCTTTTCAAAAATTTTAAAATATTTGCTCATAAATTAGGTGTGGAATATGATTCATAATCATTTAAGAAGGCATACTTATTATTTGAGGCAAACAATGTCACAAAATAGTACCTATACTTTAGTAAAATATATAATTAGATATCTAAACTTTGAAATTGATCAATTTAGTACATAGATTTTAAAATTGATCACTTTAGTACATGAAAAACTTTAAATTAACTAATTTGGTATACGAAATAACTTGACGAAAATACTGTTAATGTGTATAAAAAGCTTTTTCAAGTATCAAATTAACCATTTTTAAAATTCATGTACTAAATTGACCAATTTTAAAGTTATAGTTAATATCACGAATGGTACCTAAACTTTGATAAAATATATAATTAGGTACCCGGATTTTCAAATTGATCAATTTAGTATTTGAACTTTGAAATTGATTAATTTGATACCTAAAATAACTTTTCATACACACCAACAATAATTCTGTCAAATTCTTTCATATACTAAATTGACCAATTTAAAAGTTTTTCAGGCACTAAATTAATCAATTTCAAAGTTTAGGTACTAAATGAATTAATTTCAAATTTCAAGTATTTAATTACATATTTTACCAAAGTTCATATAACATTTGTGACATTATCCCTATTACTTACACCTTGTTTGGTAGGAGGGATGGAATTAAGAATAAAAAAAATATCAAGAAAGAAATATTATGATTAATTCTGCAAATGGTACTTGAATTTAGCAAATTATGCAATTAGATACCTAAAAATTCAAAATTAATCAATTTAGTACCTGATCATGACATTGTTAACCATATACGAATTATTTATAGCATTGCGTGTTTAAAAGACATACAATAGTTCTTCTTATGTTTTATGTATATAACCTTACATGTATATATATACACATGTATATAAAACAACTTAATATTGATCTGTAAATTAATAAATCCGAGACACTTTAAGGCTGTTGGTATACCCTGATGATTGAATGTTTAAAGCCTTGGGCTTGCAAATGAAATAGAGGCAATTTAGTGCTAAGATTACATTAACTTAAAAAAACAAATTCTATTTGTCATGTATTCAGACTTTTCTGACTTGTCTAAAACCAATATAAAACCATAGCAACCTTCGTAATGGAAAACGAATTATATTGCCATTTAAAAGAAATCAGTAATTATACAATATTTATCTTAAATTTGAACTCATACTTTATCTTAGTGAAGGGAGGTCAATTTTGAATATAAATAAATATATATATATATATATATTTTTGGCAGCTAGAGCTGATTTCACAGGTTTTAAAATTGTTATATAGCATAAGAATGTGTACTGGAGCTCTCTTTGATTCATTGGCATGTTGATAGTATGTCATAGATTTGGCTTAGATTATTTGTCAAAAAACAAATACACATAAAAAAACAAGTATTTTTACTCATAAACATATCAAACAAACCAGATACAGATACGATACAAATGTTGATAAGGTACAAATATAGATACAAATGAAAATCAAACAATCTAAACAAGCCTTGAGTTGGTAAATGTCATGAATTTATGGTACTTGCTCTATTGAGATAGAGTTTATCATTGGCATTACAATGATGGTTATATACTCACTATCTAACCATTACTCTATCCTTATATTAGAAAATGAAATTAAGCTAACGGATACCCTCGACATATTTGCCATTGCTACCACTTAATTATATATCATTTATGTGTTAATGTTACGAATAGTACCTAAGATTTGCTAAAATATACAATTAGATACCTAAGCTTTAAAATTAATCAATTTGGCATCTGAATGAAATTTTATAAACACCAATAGTAGCTCTGTTGAATTCACTAACACAATGATGCTATATGGCATTTTTAACCAATATGATGGAAATACTATTAGCGTATATAAAAAAAATTTAAAATACTTTTAAGTACTAAATTTATTAATTTTAAAGTTTCGGTACTAAATTGATTAATTTTAAAGTTCAATCCTAATTATATATTTTATCAAATTTCATGTACCATTCGTAACATTTGCCCTTCCTTTATTGAAGCGAACTAATAGACCTAGGGTATCCTCTTTGAATAATAACGATGCAAGTTTCAATAAGTTATGACAAGTAAATGATTCAACATAGGTAAAATTAAGTTCATGGTAATATATCATTTATTCTTATCATTGCCTCTAGACTAGTGGCTAATATATGATTGAAAACTGTGTTTCAATTTAATTTAGTAGGATGTTTTTATGTATTAGTTGGTGTACCGAATGTAGTGATTAATGGTAAAATATGTGTATATGATAGGCAAGCACATCTTAGTGGCTAGAAGAATCGCTTGGACAAAATTCAAGGGAAGATGAGTAAAACACTAGTTTGGAAACAAATTTTGAGAGTCTTAACCACCGCTTTTTTTGAGAGATCTATCTTGGGGATTTCAATATTTTACACCTATAAACTGGAGTACTACTTTGTAATTAGTCCGACATATGTAACTATTAGTGGTGTAGATATAATCTATTAATACAAGTACAGTCCATGATATTTTCTTTAGGTAAGCTAAAATGATCTTGTTTAGATGAGCTTACTGATGGTAGAAAAGAGTGTCAATTATGGATATGTTCGATAGTTGCTCAAGCATGTTGAAAATAAGTGTATTTAATGGCCCCATGATTTAATAGTAATGTAAATAGTGATATCCTATCTTTGTGATTATATGTTGTAGAGCAAATATAGGAAGTAAATCAATCGATCCTATCCTTATCTTAAGGATGGCATAATGTTTTTGTCTTCAGGTATCCATATGTTATAGGCTATTAAATGGGCTCTAGACAATACCTAAAAGATAGGGCATTACAAGGACTACCCACTAGGTAGATCTTCAGAGTTATGGTTCACCACTCTAGGGTTAAATCGATTACCCATCAAAATAAGAGTAGGAAAGTATAAACAAAAATTATTAAAAACCAAAAAATAAAAAATGAGGTAAGTTTTTAAAATCTTTTTTTTTTCTTTTCTCTATAAGAGTTCTATCACTTGAAAGAATTGCAGCAACGCCATAGTTTACACTTTAACTTTATATCTTTTGCAATTATACACCTGGAATTTTAAATCGTTAATTTGTACATCCAATTAGATGTTTAGTTGCTACGATATATATCACATCTCTTACAATGTATTTTTTTCGTTATGTGATAATATAACTTGGCATCAATATATAATACAAAATAAAACATTAAATGTATCGCATTATAACTAGCTATCCATGATGATAGAGATAACAATATTTGACGAAAACAAGCAAGGTATAACGATAGCAACTAAACATCTAATTAGGCGTGTAGATTGATAATTTAAAACTTTAGGTATATAATTACAAAAAAGTGTGAAGTTAAGGTGCAAACCACGATGGTGATCCCAAAAGAATTGCTTTCTTGAATAAAATAATAAATTAGGGTATTTCTCAAAGAAAATAACGTCAAAATTTTTAAATAAACGGATCAAAAGTTTTCAAAAACAAAATTAAAATTTATTTACTCAAAGTGAAAAGAGTTCAAATTAAAGAAAAAAAATCAAAATACTAAAGCTTTTTAAAAAAGAAACCATGACAATTTAATCTCGATTAGTGGGTACAAATGTACCTTAGGAGCTATTGTTGTGTAGGCGAGGGGGTTATGTGTGCCAATCCATTTAACATGCAAAAGGAAAAAAAAAATGGGTCAAACCCACATTAATGTGTTGGTCATTTTGTCTTGCCTTGCATGACCTACAAGTTGAAATAGGCTAACCAGGATTGAATTGGCTCGTAAACCTCCATCAAAATTCATATTTATATTTTTAATATAATTTTAAGTGAGTTGTTATTTAGATGATGGTTGATTATGAGATATCAATATTGTTATAGAGAAAGGTCTTGTTAGATATCGTCATTTTTTATATTTTATTGTCTAAATTATATGTTTAAGTGATAAGTTACATAAATAAAATCAAAATAAACACTATCATTCATCTTCAATTAGGGCCACCCATCCATCATTCTTCTTCTCTTCTTTTTTTCCCCCATTTAGGTACCTAAGAGATTCCTTAATAAGGGTTCCCTAACAATTTTTGGATAAGAACCTAAGATATTTTGAAACAGAGGACACTTAATATTGTTTGTTGATTAGATGCTTAAGAGAATCTTAAGTAAAGGGCACTTAACAATTTTTCTAGAATTGGAATGCTGAATTAGAAGACGAAGCACCAAACTATAAACCTGATTCAGACCTTGATTCTTCTCAATGTAGGAAAATATTACGAATTTTAAAATGAATATTTAAGTTACAATAAAGACAACGGTCATGGATGATGATTGGTTGCTTTAGTGAAGTTTTATTTGACAATAAAAGGTAGAAGAGACAAAATGTTAGATAATTGAGACCCGAAGCTTAGCAAAGTTGCGTGAACAACCATTCTATGTTTGACTTAGGCTTCATTGAATTGAAATTCCCATGTTTCCATTGAAATAGAAACTTGGTTGGCCTTTATTTAGATACCTACTGATCAGGCTTAGGTAAATAGTATGGATCATAAGTTTTTCACTGTCAAAAATAGTAACTTGAACCACTATGCAATCTACATGAAATCTAACATTAACCTTGGTTTTTGCTTGAAGGATCAACATCTTTTTTTACAGAAGATGTAGCTTGAACATTGAATTTTAAGTTATTTAGAGCAACTTTATTGGAGTTGCTTAACACTTTATCAGAGTTGCTTAACCAAACTAAACAATCTACAAAAGTAAGTTGCTTAATTATTATTATTTTCTTTTATGTTAGTTGTATATAATTTATGTAGTATGGAACCCATAAAAAATTTTAAAAAATCATGTTAAGTAACTTCCTAAGTAACTATCGGACAAAGTAGTGAGTTACGATCTGTTTGGGTGATTTGTTTTTTATCTATATATGTATCTATATCAAAACGATATGAATAAATATGTCTGATTTGCATCTATATTTGATATTTTTATGAGAACTAGCAATTTTTTTTATCTTTATTTATTTGTTAATAAATAATTTGTTAAAAAAAAGTTTGGAAAAAGTATCTGCATTTATCAAAAAAAAAACTAGCCAAACAGACCCTTAGTATGAAGAGTTGCTTGAGATGCTGATATGACATGTTAAGTAATTTTCTAAATAACTCATAGTTAAAGATGATCATATAAAAGTTAATTGGTTTGTACTACATATCAACTTATAATTGGACCTTTAAAATTTCCAAGTGAACCCAAGCTGTTAAACAAATTGTTTTATGGAATTTTACTGTTGGATGAAGATAATATTTATGTTACCAAACAAACCTCAAAAGTCTAATTAGTAAAGACCTTTTTCTGATACACAAATTAGATTAAATCCTTCGTAGGAAGAGAATTGTAGGCAGCATAAGATAGAATTTACCAAGCTGTAGAGGGTAAATGAAACTTTTTTTTTTTTTTAACCAAAGGAAAGTTCTAAGGAGATCTAAATCTAGAATCTCAGGAATCTGGATTGGGTTACTAGCTAGATTTCTAGTAGAGAAAACTAGTCCTTGATTGTTAAACATTTCTTTGAGCCTTTCTGTTTGAATAATCGATTTTCCTTGCTAAATTTTCAATCCTTCCAAAATATTGGAATATTGCCAAAGAGTTAGTATGCAAGGTCGTGGAAAAGAACTTTAACACATTATGTGATCTCAAGAGTTAAATTGCACTTTCCATCTTGTTTACTTTGTCATATGGAATAAGAAATGAATGAAATTCTAATTTAAATGGAATGTAATAAGATTATAATAGTTATCACAATGTTCATTTGGTATAAAAAATAAAACAAGCAATTATTATAATAAAATGTAAAATACTATAATGTCATTTGTACTTATTATAGAAAGAGAATAATTATATTTATGATATTTTTGAAATAAGGGTATTTATAACAAAGCTGAAAAATTAAATATTGAATGACAATTCATGAGGTGGAGACATGAATTGCTATTCATCATTTCAAGTAATAACAATTTATTATGAATTATCACTCCCTTGAACACCATAATAGCAACTTTATGACGAATGTGAAGGAATGAATAGCTATTTATGTCAAGTAAATGAGGTATTAATGTGTCCACGTGTTCACCGATAACATTAAAGGTACAAATAATTTGATAAATTTTGTCAGCCTCTACATAACGACATACATAATAATGACAAAAACCTAATGAATTGTCTTTATCACTGCTGTGTATGAAATTATTAGTTCAATGCAAGCAAGTTTCACTCCTAAGAGGAGTACTGCGAATAATGTTAAGGGAAAGAGGGCGTGGATGATTATTAAATTGGACAATGAAAAAGCTTACGATCACTTTGGCCTTTGATTGAGTTTCGTGGCAAACGTCCCCATACCTCAAACTTTCAGAAGTTAATGGATTAATCTAATTTGGTTCGGCCTTTCCAAGAACCTTTTGGTTCTTCTTATTAAAATTCGTCTTCCTAAATTTCAATAATCGTGGAGTCAAATAGAGGAACCTTATGTCGTCGATTACTAGAAAGTGTTTTGAAAAGAATCTTTAATTCTTGGACCTAAATACATTAATCCCTTACACGTCCTTTAGATCTAAGTTAGGTAAAGTTTATTTATGATACTGCCATTGCCACCTCTAGTGATAGCTGTAAAAGAAGGATTGAAGGGGTTAATGAAATCAAAGAAGGAAAGTTAATTGGTAAATTTGCAAGATTAATTGTCTTTGCTTCCCCTCTTAAAAATGAGCTTTAAAGCATTAGTTTTGGACTTTATATTAATAAATTATTCACTGTTCTTTTTTTTCCCCCAACAAATCATTCAATATTCCAAAGATTATTATTGATTCTAATCTCTGTGGGTGCAATTCACTACATTCAAAACTGCTTTGACTTACATGAACTATCTTTATAATGATGCTTTGCTTTGAAAGGAAAATATATTGATATTCAATATAGTGGATATAAGACATACATACATTTTTAGGAAAATAACTATATTGTTAACCATTTTGTGAAAGCTAGAGTTAGTGTAGTCGAAGACAATGTTTTCCACGAGACTCCATCTTTGGGTTGGTTGATCTCAAGACTTTTGGGCTTTGTTTAGATTTTTCTATCCCCTATGTTGTTGCTTATATTACACCCTCACAACCGATAACTACTATGTACTGTTGTGTTTATTTTTAAGCAATACATGCCCCTTTAGGGTCAACCTAAAGTATTCATGTTTTTACTTCTAAATACTAATCACATATTAGACAAAACTAGTGGCGCATCAGTTTAAGGTAATATAAATTGAATAAAATATTTATTTTTGTAAGACCTTACCAAGATGTTCATCACAAAGGTTGTCAACCAATAAAGATGAGTCCTTAAACTTAAATAGTACGAGTTCTTAACTAAACACCAGTGCTTAATTTTTGACATAAATAATTTCTATTTTATATTTTTTTAGAACTTCTGTGATTATATTACCGAGATTGTTAATCATCTAATCCTTATATATTAATTATTTTAGTGATACAATTAAGGTTACATATGAATCTTAATTATTTACTGACTGATAAGATCACTCTCATTAATATGTATGATAATACCATGGAATTTACCTATCTTTTTTTTTATTAATTACTATCTTTTAGAAGTTCATGGATAAGGGCTAAGGAGGAATTGACTGAGATTAATTATAATAGCCTTAACATAAATATTTTTATTAGATTTGACAAAAAATTTTGTAAGTTTATCAAGTTTGATAAAAATATTTATGACATAAAAGTTAAGCTTGTTAAAAGTATTTCTAGGAATAAATTCTCCTTAAAACACTTACACAGTGAATGGGAAGAGGGAATAAATTAATTGGGAAGGAAAATAAGTGAAAAGATAATGAAAGGAAAAATCATAGATTCCTTTGTTTGCATAACGAAAAAAAGAAAGGCGAAAGAAAGTGGTGGTATGATATTATCTTTTGTTAGAATACCATAAGACGACCGTTATATTTTAAATTTGTGCATTTGTTTTAAGTATAGAATTGTCTTTAGATTTACATTTATTCCCAAATTTTTTCGAATTGAGAGTATTAATTTTAGGGGCTTAAAGAAAAGTTTTTAATTTTTAAATTCCTTCGAATTCCCTTCTCTCCCTTTTCCTTTCTCTCTTTCTTTCTTCAATCCAAATATGGTGTTACGATTAATCAGACATAATTGTACCACAATGTAACAACTGCTAAAAATTCTTATGGATAAAAATAGTGTAATAGTATTGATTTTCTTAAAATAATTATAAAAAGGTGTAATCAACATGTTAACTAATGCTTAGGGAAAACAATTAAGAGAAAACATACATCGTTATACTAAACTTCTACCTTACATAGGAAGGGAGGCATGTCATGCTGTGACTCCGCGTCAAGGGCAGGCATAAGTCCAAAATGGTGGGACCCGAAAGTGTCCTTGAAACATATGAAAATATACTGAGTCCCACTTCTTTTTTTTACTCTGTCCACTCCACTCTCCACTCTGCCATTCACTAGTAGCACTAACTAGCCACTCTTCCAGCTGAGAAGACCTTCTGCAGTATCAAAGCATCTCCATGCCCACTTTATACCCCTCTCTCTCTCACCTTCTTTTTTTCCCACTTTCACATCTCTGAGAGAGAGAGAGAGAGCACAATATTTTTTTTTTTTTTCTCTTTTAAAGACATAGCACTATGTTCCTGTCTTTTGTTGAAGATGGTTTAAAAGAAAAACCATAACCCAACGAGCAATTTCGCATAATAGTAGTAAAGTTCCTTGCTTTATACAAGTTTGAGTTTTGGGTCACTTCCATTTTTCCTTTTTCACTCATGGGTTTTAGTTTCAAACTTTAATGAGGAATGCAGTGGCCTTATATGTGTTATTGGGTTTATGGGTTTGTTTTATTACAGTAAATGCCTCAGTTTCTTATGATTCTAAGGCTATTACTATTGATGGGAAAAGAAGGATTCTTATTTCTGGATCCATTCACTACCCCAGAAGCACACCTGAGGTACAATATCAAACAAAATATGTGTGTACATATATTTTAGGATTTTATGAAATTGTATGACTATGTGCTTGTGTTGTTATTTTAGATGTTTAATGCTGGTATTGGAATGGACTTTTTTTTTTTTTTGCAAATTTTGTAGTTGGATTTGAAATGAGATATGCAGAGTGAGTGGGATTTGATTCTTGATATGTATTGTAATGTCAGTGAAGTATGTAAAATTTTTCCCTTTATGGTATCTTTGAGCTGTTTAATGTTTTTTTTGTAATGGTTGATTGTGTTTTGAGAAAATATATGTGGGTTTTGCTTGATAATGTGAAATGAGTAGAATTAGTAGATTTTGATGTTCAAGATTGACCCCTTGATGTGTTTCGGATTTTATTTTCTTTTGATTAATTTTATTATTTTACCTAGTTTTGATCAGTTTATAGAGAAATAATTTTTTTTTTTAATTTAAGTTTTAATATTGCTTTCTTTTTTGGGTTGTGGCAGATGTGGCCAGATCTTATTGAGAAAGCGAAAGAAGGAGGATTGGATGTGATTCAGACTTATGTTTTCTGGAATGGACATGAACCATCACCTGGCAAAGTAATCATAATCATGGGCTGCTGATAAATTTTTATTTATGTATTTGTTACAGAAGGTTAAATTATGCCTATCAATGATCTCTATGTATTTTTCTATTTATTTGTTTTCATGTACAGTATTACTTTGAGGGAAACTATGATTTGGTTAAATTTGTCAAGCTGGTGAAAGAAGCTGGTTTATATGTTAATCTCAGGATTGGTCCATATGTCTGCGCTGAATGGAATTTTGGGTATTAAGCCTGCCTATTTTGTTCTATGAATTTGGAAAATGTGGGTTGCTTCTTTAGATTTTGAGTTTTTAGTGATTGCATTTGGTTCTGTTTTCAGGGGATTTCCTGTTTGGCTGAAGTACAAACCTGGAATCAACTTCAGAACAGATAATGAACCTTTTAAGGTGAGGAACAGAGTCAATTTTGCATAAATAGTTTCTCTATGTGATCACTAACTTTCCATTGTGTTAACAATATGAAGCGGGAAATGCAACGGTTCTCCACAAAGATTGTTGATATGATGAAAGCTGAGAAGCTTCTCTATCCTCAGGGTGGTCCAATAATTCTATCCCAAGTAAGTGAAATTGTCCTCTCTTTAAGTGAATACCTGTTCTGTTACTTGTATTATGATATTCGAATTATGTATGCCACTATTTTCATGACAGATCGAGAATGAATATGGACCCGTAGAGTACGAAATTGGGGAACCTGGTCAAGCTTTACCAAATGGGCAGCAAAAGTGGCTCTGGATCTAGACATTGGTGTCCCATGGGTCATGTGCAAGCAAGATGATGCCCCAGATCCCATCGTAAGAATCCTACAACTCATAGTTTTTTAATGTTTTTATTTTATTTTTTTTTAAATTAAATTTGATTATTCATGTTATCTTCTATCCTTATTAGGTGCCACTTGGGAATTTCTTGTCCCCTTGCTAATTCTGGGCTTAATAATTGAATTCATAGCACATGGTTGCACTTGCACTTTCTTATCTGTCATGGTATGTCTTATTCAGGTCATCTGTTGGAATTTTGACTTTATCTCCTTGATTACTTATTCACACTCTTCTCCTTTGTAAATGGTCTCAGAAGGAAGTCTTCTGATTTGTCCCTTGTGTTTGAAGTATAAGAAAATGGATAATTTGTTGTCATTGAATAAGTCAATAGTTCTCGCTTGGTAGTTGTATCGTCTATCAATTGCTCGAAGTTTTTCATTGTCCTGTTGAATGATGTTTTTGTTTTCATTGATGTGACAGATAAACACCTGCAATGGTTTCTACTGTGACTACTTCTATCCGAACAAGGCTTATAAGCCCAAAATGTGGACTGAAGCATGGACGGGATGGTGAGTTTCTGGCAATATCCAGACAACAATATCATTTTTCTTTTTGGTGAATGTCAGACTCATACAAAAATATATTCCTACTTACCAAAGGGCAACATAAAAAAATAAAATAACAATTCTGCTTGACCAAAAACTACCTCATGTAAAATACTTTGTTTACGAAAAATTTGTAGATGTGTTAGTGACATCTTCCACTTCTTTAAAGGTACACGGAATTTGGAGGTGGTGTGCCATATCGACCAGCTGAAGACATGGCTTTTGCAGTTGCCAAATTTATACAGAGTGGGGGATCATTCATAAATTATTATATGGTCAGTGGGCTATCTAGTTTCAAATATAATTACTAAATATGATTAAGATATGTTGTCTTATATTTGTCTGCTTGTGGGGTGCAGTACCATGGAGGGACAAATTTTGGACGTACTTCAGGTGGTCCTTTCATAGCTACTAGCTATGACTATGATGCTCCTCTTGATGAATATGGTATGTAAAGGGTTTATTATTCTTTCTTCTTATAAATTTTCTTTTTTTTTGTGGAGGATAAATTCACATATGGTTTTGGACTTCACATATTACTAGTGCTTCATTATTGAACTTCATTCTAACATCTGTACCCTTGACCTTTCAAAACCACCGTATTTTGTCTTTATAGTTAATGATGTTAACTCTTTCCTATAAGGAAAGGAAAATTCTGCCACTGCGACTGCTAGTGTTATTCTGAGCTTGTCTTGCTATTATTTAATGATGCTTATTGAGCCATATACCTTTGTTGTGTTTCAGGACTATTAAGACAACCTAAATGGGGTCATTTGAAAGATTTACACAGCTATAAAGTTATGTGAGCCAGCCTTAGTATCAGCAGAACCCACTGTGACACAGCTTGGAACCTATCAAGAGGTCTGCCTTAGTTTTCACATTAACATCTATGGATTTTTCAGACATTGAAATTGAATTTTCTTCCTTATTTTTTCTACTCTTGTGTAGGCTCATGTCTTTAAGTCAAAATCTGGGGCATGTGCAGCATTCCTTGCAAATTATAATTCAGAAAACTTTGCTAAAGTTTCTTTCGGGGACCTGCATTATAATCTTCCCCCTTGGTCCATCAGCATCTTGCCTGACTGCAAGAATACTGTGTATAACACAGCACGGGTAAGAGTAGATATTCATGAACCCATCGAGTGCATATTTAATTGCTAGTCATCCAAAAATTAGGCACATGATGCTTAGACGTATAATACTGGTAAAAATAAAATTTGACACCATCTTCAACTGCATTTTTCTTTTGGTCCATTCTTTTAAAGAAATTGATTCTGTACAAGACTGTCCAAGGGGATTTATCAGCCATACGAAGGAGACATAAAAAAAAAAATTATGCAAATCATGAAAAAGCCAAGATAGCTTTGTAATGGTGTAGCTAGTAGGCACCAGTTCCATAACAGCTAATGAAGTGGCTAGGGTGATTTTAGTTTTTTTTGTAACAGATAGTACTTATGCTTTGTAATGCCAAGATCTCAATCTTAATACCCTTTTGTTTTTGTTGGTGATATGCTCAAGATTTTAGGTCTCATGTGAGTCTTACAGGGCATTTGTATCGGTACTCTTTGTAATTTTCGCTTTATTAATGGAAATTTACTGACAACCCAAAAATATCATTAAAAAAAGCAACATGTATTTTAATTGTAAAGTTCTATTCCTAGTGTCCTAAATACATAATGGGCATTCCTTAACCTAAATGGATGCATATCTAAATTGTCTATGCCATCAGTAGTTGTCTAAAGTTGCTGGCAGATGTATCTTTTTTTGCCCAAAGTTGGAACAAGTGGCATCTGTAATTTTAATGCCACATCTCTGAAAACTTGTGTTGACATTTTATGAACAGGTTGGGGCCCAAAGCTCACAGATGAAGATGACTCCAGTTCCTATTCATGGAGGACTTTCATGGGTAGCTTACAGTGAAGAGACACCTGCTATTGAAGAGGTTACTTCATTTTCCATGATTGGGTTGGTGGAGCAGATAAATACTACAAGAGATGCCACGATTATCTCTGGTACACAACTGAGTAAGTATCCTGGTTTAGTTTCTCATGATATAAAAACTAAAAGAAAAATACGACAGTCCATCTTCAAATAAATTACTTCTTGGCATCATCTAACTTTTTTCATTCTTCTTTTATAATTCTCTTTTCCAGAGTGTACATTGACCCAAGTGAAGAATTTCTGAAGAGTGGATACAATCCTGTTCTCTCAGTGTTTTCTGCTGGTCATGCTCTGCATGTTTTTGTCAATGGAGAAATTGCAGGTAGGATGCCTTGTGCTTTCTGTGCATTTGTTTGGCATTTTGTTGATCACCATCTTCGTTGAGAAAGAGTATCACCTGAAATTTATGGTGTTGCATGCTTTGAGTAGGAACTGCCTATGGAAGCCTAGAATTTCCAAAACTGACCTTTAGTCAGGGAGTGAAACTGCAAGAGGGCACAAACAGAATATCACTTTTAAGCATTGCTGTTGGCCTTCCGGTACGCTCCCTCTCTTCCTTTCTCCCTCCATGTGCACATAGATACTGTAAATTTGACAAGTTTATTGTATCTACTTTTGGTGACTTTGATATATACTGTGATAAAGTTTCTATGGATAATGTTTACCAGAGATTACTCTCTCTTTACATTGTCACATATCTTGTATTCAGAATGTTGGTGTTCATTATGAGACCTGGAATGCTGGTGTCCTTGGTCCAGTTTCATTGAGTGGTCTTAATGATGGATGGAGAGACTTGTCATGGCAGAATTGGACTTACAAGGTTTTGTCTCCTCACCATCTTATGCATGATGTTTGTTGCTCAAAAAATGTAGGAGCTTCATTTGACTTAATGTTTTTGATAAAGGTTGGCCTGAATGGTGAAGCATTGAGTCTTCATTCTCTTAGTGGGAGCTCCTTGGTGGAATGGGCACAGGAAGCTAGTTTGATGCAAAACCAACCATTGACTTGGTATAAAGTAAGTTTGTGGACCTCGTGCTGTATATTATATTAGTCCTAAATACTAGTTCGGATCGACATGAAGCACCTCCAGGGTGCTCAGTCATCTGTTCTTTGAATTCAGTTGGAGTCTTCAACATAAATTTGAGGAAATCATTATTAAATTGGCCAACTTTCCAAGATGGTTCTTCCACTTCTATTTTCTTTCCTTTTTTTTGTTGCTAAAATGACTTTACCACTTATTTTATACATTGGTTGATGCAATCTAAGAGGAGCCTTTTTTCTTTTTTTTTTTTGTTTTGGGGTGTTTGGTTGGTGGTGGTGGTGTGGTGGTTGGGGGGGGGGGGGGGGGGGGGGGGTTGGGGAAGAGGGAGGCGTGGGGGTTGTGGGGTGTGGGGTGTGTGAAAATCTAAGATGAGCCTTGTAGTGTTGACTTACACACAATCTGATGTATGCTTATTTTCAGACCTATTTTGATGCTCCAGCTGGAAATGCACCTTTGGCTTTGGATATGAATAGTATGGGTAAAGGACAAGTGTGGATAAATGGACAAAGTATTGGAAGATATTGGCCTGCTTATAAAGCAGCTGGTTCTTGCAGCAGCTGTAATTATGCTGGGAAGTTTGATGAGAAGAAATGCTTAAGCAACTGTGGAGATGCTTCACAAAGATGGTAAAAAAAAAAAAATGAAAGAAAAAAAGACCATTAATTTTTCTATATTATTGTATGAGCAGCCACATGATTGTAACCAAGATCTAAAATTTTAGGTACCACATTCCACGTTCATGGCTAAATCCAAAAGGAAATATGCTTGTTGTTTTTGAGGAGTGGGGTGGGGATCCTAACGGAATATCATTGGTTAGAAGAGAGACTGATAGTGTCTGTGCTGACATTTTCGAATGGCAACCAACCCTTATGAATTGGAAAATGCATACCTCAGGCAGGGTTAGAAAGGCGCTGAGACCTAAAGCACATTTGTGGTGTTCTCCTGGTCAGAAAATTTCATCAATTAAATTCGCTAGTTTTGGAACACCAGAAGGTACCTGTGGAAGTTTCCGCCAGGGACGATGTCATGCTTTCCACTCATATGATGTCTTTGAGAGGGTATGTATCTTCATCTATTTTTTTTCTCTTCTGCAACAGGAAAGTTCTACCTAACAGTATTTCTTAGTCATGAGAATCATCAATGCTTGAATGAGCTATTGTAATCTTTCTGAAATATCAGAGCTATTGGGTACCTCCAGCTTTTTTCCAAAGTTCTAGATGGAAAAATATGATCATCTTGCATACTACAATCACACTTTGAGTTTGGGCCAACTAAGATCAATTAGCTGAACCCATATACACCCAATGTTGTCAGAATCGGACTAGGCATTGATCTGGATATGCTGAGGGGTCAAGGGGTTAGGCCGGGGTCAATGAAAAATAAAAATTTAAGTTATATCCTACTCAAAAGTTAAAAAGCTTCATAATGTAATTATATATTTGTTAATTAGGTTAATTATATATATGGTATATATTTGTCTAATATCCTTATTGCTATTTGGAAAAAACAAATATACTTGTTATATGTAATTTATTTGTTGTATACGATATAGTTTACACATGTTTAACCAAAATGAGTAAATAAATACTAAAGATGTGGATATTTTAATACCATTTTGAATGATGAAGCCAATAATAATTAATAATTATATCCTCACGACCTTACCCTCCCCATGATGATCTCTGCGATCAAGATGCCAAGCCAAAACACGAACCACAATGTCACCATCTCTTCCAACCTCACCACGGTCGAACTCAATTGCGGTATCCCAATGCTACCCATCTTCAATTGACACCAAATCCAGAAACTTTGTCAGAGCCAAGAAGAAACAGAGAGAAATAGCTGAGTTCCTAAGATCCAGCGTTCACACAACAAGCTTGAAGCACCTGAACTCGACAAGATAAATCTGAACAACTGCATGAAGATAAAGTGACTAAGATCCAAGCTAAGGAAAGAGTAAACCAAGCTTACGAGCTACTTTATTTCACTGAAAGTTTTGATTTTTAGTTAGTATTTCATTTTATTATGATGAAATTCTAATTTTTCTTTTTTCATTTCATTCGTTAAGATGAAATCGTTGCCCTTCTGAAGGTCTTTTGTTTTCAGTTATTATTATTTTTTTTAAAGTGTGCATGTAGACGTGTTTGAGCTGCTGGGTTAGCGGGGTCTGGCTGGTTCAACCCATAAATGGGTCCCAACCTTGGACTGGCCTGTTTTTAAGGCCGGTTCTGGTTGAGCCGGCCGGGCCAGTCTAGTTTTGACTACATTGCATACACCAAACAAAAAATTGTAGATAAATCCTTGAAAACTATTGGTAAGGTGAGAATAGACCTCTAAACTCCAGATCATGCCTTAACTCTACAACTATTTAAAACATGCACTTGCCTCCCCAGATTGATGCTTAAGCTGCAAAACGTTCAGTATTTATGAGTGTCTTATTAATGTTTTCAAAAAGTACGAATTGAATGCATGGATTCAGAGTTTAGATGGTCTATCCGTGTTCTATCAATATTCTTTTAAGGCGCATGCTTAACTATTTGAGCAGACTTGCATGTCCTTTTTCAGAGAATTAAATGTTTGTTCTGGCTTTTGTCTTGCAGACTTGCATGGGACTGAATTCATGTTCAGTAACTATTGCTCCAGAAATTTTTGGTGGTGATCCATGTCCAAATGTTATGAAGAAGATCTCGGTAGAGGTCATTTGCAGGTGATACATACCTGTATGCAATGAACGCTGGAGTTCCCGGATTAATTCACTCTAAACAGAATTTTTTCATCTTATACACATTGGATAATTATAACTCAACTCACAGGTTGAGAAATACCAATTTTTGGTTTGTCTAGGCTTTTCCAGGGTGAAGTTGTAGAAATCAATACAACACACCTCTTGGTAGAAGCCCCCATACATTCCAAGGAAGTCTGAGGATAAGTTATTTGTACATGAAGCTCGAATACCTCTGACCATTGTTTTTCCTGGATATGCGAAAAAGAGGAAGGTTCAGCAGAAGCACTGTGAAGAGAAAAATCAACACTCCATTTACTCATTTTCATCTTAGATTATGGAAGCTCTTGTTTCCAGTGATTTTTGTTTCATGTATTTGGAATTGCTTCTTAAGAAGCACATGCATCACTTGTAAGAAAATTCTTCGAAATTCAATGATTTCAAATCCATAACCTCTCTCATTTTTGGTTTAAAGTTCTTTTTATCAGCGATCATTATCGTTTGTTTTGTTAAATGTTTCTCCTTGCTGCCAGTATCTGCACCTTCCGTAGCCATTGTGAAATTCAGCATTCCACTGAACATAAGCATTTGACGTTTTTTAGCATTTCTCTGTTTCTCTTGAACTCTGCATAGAAATATCATTCTAGCACATTTATTATCCTAGAGCTAAAGTGGGTGAGAATATACGCTATAGTTAGCATTAACATATTCCCATTCATCCTCGAGAAAAAAGGGGTGCAAATTGCCATTAAGATACGAATGTATCTCTCAAACTCTTGCAGTATTTCGGATTCGTTTGGATTGTCTATTTTTTATCTGTATTAGTATTTAAACTTTATATATAAAGATGTGATTTACAGTTATATTTTATTTGTATTTGGTTTATTCGATGTTTTCATGAGAACTGTTGTATTTGTTATCTATAGGTATTTCTTGACAGATAATTTGTTATAAAAAGTTTGAAAGAAGTGTTTGCCATCTGCTAGATGCTAAACGGATCCTCTTTTCTTGAGAGCTTATACAGTTTTGTTACGGTACCGAGCTGCTGATGATCCTACCAATGATAACTTATACAGATTTGAAATCATGCGATTTTGTTTAAAAAGAAGGCACGACACTAGAATTTTCCTCTTTCACTTGGAATTTATTAAATACTTGTGCTCCTCTAGATTGTCCCTAAAGTTCTAAAACTATCACTATTGGTTGTTAAAATCTAAAAATGCTTTTGGGTATTAAGCGACAATTTGCGGTCTATGCATGGGTCGTGGATAAATTTTTCCAAAGCCTCAAATGTGGATTATAGGAGTCCAACTAAGATGGGCTAAATCATTTGTGGTCTAAAACCAAAATCCACAAGGATGCTTTACATTTAGACGAATGTGATGTACAAGAGTATGTAGATAGGAGTAGGTATAGATCTATAGTTGTTGACTGCTAGACTACTAATTTGAGTAGGCTTTTTATATAAGAAAGGGGTTCTAACTCGTTTTTCAATCATCATTTCAATTTTTATATAGTGAAATATATTCTCAAAGTAAACCTCTTCTTTTTTCTTTCCTTTTTCTAAAACTTATGTACGTTATGTGTCAAAGTTAAGTTTAATGTTTATCGACACATTTGACTCATTGGAATGGAATAAGGTCAGAAAAAAATAGCAATTTTTATATCCTTTTTATCAAGGGTATCTTTAGAAAAAAATTAATTTTTTTGATAAGGAAAATCATTGGTGTAAGGAAGGAATAAGGTTCCTTATCTATTCCACGTTACATGAAATATATATTCTTTCTGTAGAATTTTAGACAAACCAAACGAAGGAATAACTATTCTATAGTAATAAAGTCAGAATACCAATTTCATTCCTCCCAATTAACATAACAGTAGTGTTTAAAATGCTCAAATGCTATCGAGAAGAGTTTTGAAACAAACTTGTAGTGATTAGTGATATCAGAGTATAAATTAAAGAGTGAAAATGAAGATGCTAGCAGGAGTGGAGAACATTGTCTAGGTTGTTATTAAGGAAATTGACCATGACAAAAACACCCCAATATTAAGCAAATAGTTAGGTGGAGAGTCATGTTGATGGCACTCGGTGCAAGGCTAGACAAGGTAGAGTCAGTGCATTGTCATGATGAAGGAAAGGTTCAAAGAGGCAACTTACATTGGGGAGTTAAAGGAAAATCTCCGTAAGGAGTTATAAGGGGCTTTAAATCACACCGTTGGTGGCATAGAGGCATAAGACAATATCCTTGAAGCCAAGATTGCGAATTAGGTGCCAAGACCACTAATATAGAAGTTAGTGCAAATGAAGCTGAGGAAAGAACGGATGTAACTATAGTTGCCTTGAGAAAGGAGATAAAAGGTTAGAACTCAGTAGGTGATTTAAGGTAATGTAAACTAATGGAGTAAAGTTAAAATACTTCATGGAAACATGATTTGCAATGGAGGTATACAATTTTCTATGATACCACAATGGGTTTGTAAGCAAACATGCCAACAAGATAATTTCTTGAGCAAGTTCGTTAGACGGTTTGAGGGCTAGTTCTCTCCTTAAAATGCCAAAAAGAAAGCTAAGATTAGACTTCAACACCTTATCCAAAAGAGCTATGTGAAGCAATATGTCTAAGAATTTTTAAAGCACCTATTGGAGACAACAGAACTTAGTCTTAGCGATAATCATCGTTTTTTCTGGATTAGTTGAAATCCTAAGCTAGGTTAGAGTCAAAACAACGTGGCATAGATAAGGTATTTAAGGTGAAATATAATGCAAATTGTCTAGTGAAGACCTAAAAGTAGAAATAAAGTTCTTTCACTAGTAGCAACAAGGAAGAGGAGGTAGTAGAGGAATTGGGTTGTATAAGTTGTAAGTCCGCCAAATAAAGAGGACAAAATGCAAGATAATGTGTAGAGTTTAGCATTAGTAGTAAGTGCAAATTGGTGAACTACAAAGATTTCCCCGATAATGCAAGATTGCAAAGGAAGATACCAAGGGAGCTTTACCCTAAGGATGAGCAAAGTTTTATCTCTAGTTTTGGGAGAGGAGGGGTGGGTGGGGGAGGGGAGAGGAACTTTAGTAGAAGTCTATAGCAGACTTGATGAAAAGCTAGACCAAGGAACTGCTGGCATAATTGTCAAAATTGCGAGCTAAATATATGATTATATGAGCTTATGCTTTTATAAGTTTTTTTCTTAATTAAGATGGATTCAAAACTGTTTAGATACGGACTTTAGGTAGAATTGTGAATTTAAATGTATGATTCTACACATTTATCATTTTATCAGTCTTGATTGATTTTGTACGATTTTAATAATTTTATATATTTTAATGAACAATAAACTTGCGATTTTGATAACTATATTATAGAAGCAATTGGAAGTCTCATTAGAGAAGGATAGGTGGGGTTTGTCTATAGCAAGGCATTTCACTAACTAAAGATGGGGAACTAATGGGAAATGCTATTCTTCTAAGATGAATAGTAATATCAGTCAATGTTCCATGCAAAATGTGAAAAAAAAAAAAATACAAAACTAGTGAAGATTCAGGGTTGAAAATGCAATGAAGATATCATCGAATTCAGTGGTGGAAAATGTCACAAACTAATTTTTTAAGGTTATTTATAAAAACATGATCCGTGTTTTGAGTAATTTGCAAACACATGACCGGTGTTATCTATTTTGACAATTAGGTGACTCAAGTTTTATAAAAAATATTAATATTATTAATTACTATTAGAGAAAATGTGTTAGAGTGTTATTGGTACAAAAAAATTAACATAATAAAAAATAATACTAAATAAAATAAAATATTAAAAATACATTTTTTTGAAAATTGGTAAATTAAAAAAATGTAAAATTAACTTTTATGATCAACGAAATATTGACACGTGTCATTCATTAAATTATTAAATAATATTGGCACTTTTGAATGAAATTCGGGTGATCTAATTATCAAAAAAGATAATGCAGGTCATGTGTTTGCAAATTAATCAAAACATAGGTCATATTTTTGTAATTAATCCAAGTTTTTATGATAGCCTCAAATGTAGCCCACAGAGGACCCAACTAGGACAATTTGGTCAATTGTGGTTGAGAACCAAAGTTTGCTATGGCATGTTATATTTTTATGTATCTAGATTTTGGTGTATGAAAAAGTGTAGGCTAAGTAAGAGTAAGTAGGTATGAGTAGGTGTAAATAATTCATACCTATTGGATTGAATTGATCCTGACTAGTAATTTGAGTAGGCTTTTGTATATAAAGTGGTTTCCTCTTACCTATAGGTCATCCATTCTCACACTAAAATACTTTTAATAGAGCAATCTTTTTCTAAAACTTACATGTTGCGTGTCAAGTTAAACTCACTTTCAATTAGTGTTTGGAATGCCTAAGTGCTTCAAGAAAGCACCTTGAAAGAGAATTTCCATGACAATAGGGAGGTAAAATATCTACGAAAATTCAAATAGTTTATGCGCACAAATAATAGTTCAAGGGTGTATTTATAAATATAAATAAATATAGTTTCATATGATGTTATAGAAGAGATTGGCCAAGCATATATATATATATATATATATCCATTTAAAAAAATGTCCTAAAAAAGGGTAATTATCTTCTAGATGTGGATTATAGATAGGTTAGCATGTTCATATATAAGTTATATACAAGAAAACTAAAATTATTTCTTGTTTAAGATCCTTACTGAAATTATTTACTTAAATAAGATTGAATTAAAGTAATTGGCAATATGTAGTCATAAAATCGTATTTTACAAATGAGACATATGAAGCGAAAATGATCTGCGCAAACTGGGTCTGTTTGGATTGTCTGTTTTTCATCTGTATCTGTATCTTTTTTAAAATGATATATGTAAATATATCCGATTTGCATCTAAATTTTATCTATATTTGCTCTATTTGATCTTTTGATGAGAACTGTCAACTTTTTTTTTATCTATATCTATTTCTTGATAAATAATTTGTTAACAAAAAGTTTAAAAAAGTGTCTGTATCTGCCGAAAAAAAGCCAAAACAAACAGACCCATAATAACACTACTGCCTAAATAGAAAAAGCGCCAGGAAGGCAAAAATAACACGCGTTGGGACTAGGCAAGCAAGACAGGTGCGTCACCAAAACAGAAAAAGCACCAGGAAGGCAAAAGGTAACGTGAGTCAGGACCACGAAATCAAAACATGTGCATCGAAGAAGCACAGCACCGGGAAAGCAAAACAGTAACACTCGTGCCTAACAAAAAATTTGAATCCATAACTCTCAGATCCTCACACATGCTTACCAAGCTATGAGTTGTTAATGTAAATTTCTATATCGCATGCAATGCAATATAACAACGGTCCAAAAGCTTCATATCACAAGTTTAAAACGCGATTTATATATAAAATCTACGTATCATAGAAACATAATTTTAAGATTTATTTTAATAATTATTTTCATATCAATTTTATCTTAGTAATTATTTTTTATACCCGAGGTGAACATGTGTTTCACCTCAAGAGGACTCATAGATAAAAAACTTAAGAATGCGATTTATATATAAAATCCACGTATCATAATTTAGATACATAATTTTAAAGTTTATTTTAATAGTTATTTTCATATCAACTTTATCTTAATAATTAATTTTTATGCCGGAGGTGAACATGTGTTTCATCCAAAGAGAACCTATAGATGAAAGGCTTAAAGAGTTTAAGTGCCGTTGGAGGCTTGAATTAAAAATGAAGAGAAAGATATATATTTAGCTTTCGTTGTATATTTCTTTTTCCCATCAGTCTTTTTTTTTTAATATTATTGAGTCTACCAAAGATCCTAATGGTATAAACACTGGTGGATAAACAATGGGAAAAGGAAAACAATATTATTATTTTTAAAAATAATTACGAAAATATCACTGGGATGAAATTAATCCCAGAAATAGGCAACACGGCTTCGTCTCTTGAAGAGACGAGGTCGTAAGTGCCTGACCTTGTCTCTTCAAGAGACGAGACCAGGCTAAAATCAGCCATATCCTATTATATTTCTTGAAAAAGCAAAAATTTACATAAAAAACCTTTAAAAACCTGTCAAATACAAATATAAACAGCCATAGAAGCCATTAACCATCCTCCATCCTCCACCATGGCCAAAAAACTAACAAACTACAGTGTTTCGAAGCCCAATCGAAACTCACATTCCCGATCCCAATCATACACAGTGTAATGAAAATATGAGTATTCGTAGAATCATAATACATAATAGGAAATGAAATAGAATGAAATGTAGAGTGATTGTTCTAATAAAAAGAATAGGAGAAAATGAGTACGATCTATACATACAAGAATAATACAAGGAAATAAGAAGCTATATACAAAAAGAAAATAAAAAGAAGAAAATCTATCTATCGTCCACTACTCCTACTGTTGCTGTGTGGCCCTACTCCCTCGTCCTCGGCCTCTATCCCGCCTTACTATGTCCTTGGGAATGGGGTATGCTGATGATGAGGATGCGGTGAATATGGGCCAGTCTTTGTAATTGGAGCGGGCTCCTCTCCCGTAGCAGCACTATACTGATGGAATGAGACAGGGTCTAGCTCGACCTGTGTAAGGCCCTCCCTCATATCATGAGATGGCGATTATCGCCTCTTCTGTGGAGCCAGGGGAGTGTGGAAGTCACTGGATGACGGGTCTGGCATGGGGGTGTCAACCATATCGTAAGAAGTGGACGACAGGCCAGCCCCGTCATGAATGACTTGGGAAGGACCAGACTCATCGAATGGAGGTAGGTCAGACGGCTTAGGCTCATCTTTGATCTGTATACCTGGAGCCCGAGCTCGCCCCCGACCCCGGCCCCGTCCTTGCCCACGCCTCTCTCTAGGAGGATGTCGTCTCTATAGGGTATGAGGCTGTGGGTCACCCTGTGTTGCTGCTGCTGGTGGAGCTGGTGGTACTAGATCATTGAAATTCAACCCCATAAACTCATCCACTACACGACAGACATCTCGTGCAGTGGATGCAGTAAGCTCTGGGGGCATGTTTGGGACGCTAGAAATGAAATCAGCCTGCGAGTAATACCAAATATTTATATCAGTGAATAGCTTATAAGTCAGTATAAGTATATATAAAGCTTACAGAGACAGTGGTCTTACCATGTATCGCATGATAGCTCCCGTGCGACCGATCAAGCGTCGGGTGATCGCATGATACCACTGGAAGTAATCGTCAGATGTCCCAGCTGGCAAATCTGGCATCTGTACAATGCAATCACGCCGAGCATCCCACTCAGCAATCCACCTGGCGTGCTCGGACTGCCAGTTCCACTCGGAACGTTCCCTCATGTCAATCTCATGGAGGGATCTCATATCAGTAGGGGGGGCTGGTATCTCCTAGAAGCCACTAAACTGTCTGAGCACTCTGTTCGGATAATAGTGCTCGACAAGGTAAAAGCATACCAATGGCACCCAGGTACGCCATACATCGTTGCCTACCAGGCAGTACGGTGGCAGGGCGGGCATGATGGAGCTGTATGGGTCCCACACCACCTGATGAAGTAGCAAAAGTGATATACTACATTAGAAAATGATCATACAATAGCAATTTAAGAGTAGATGACAGTGGAAATCAAAAGTGATCTATCGCATACTTGATGCGCCATCTGTCGATCAAAGGAGGCGCGGTACTCAATCAATAGGTGGGTCGACACACTGGTGACGTCGAAAGTCGCACCTCAATGACTGATGAGTGGGCGGCCTGCGGTAACAGAGGTAAGCAGTCGCCGTACCGGGGCAATGTGGGGGAAGTGCTCCCATGCCCATATCTGCAGGACAACTAGTGGTCCTGCCATGTCCCCCGTGTCGACGTAGGAAGCCAGGCATAGCTGCCTGTATAGCCAAGCCAAACAGGTTACTCCCTGTGCGTGCTGCCCTGCTCGCTCGAAATCTGGGAGCAGCTGGAGGTACATAAGATGGACGTAGTTGGAGGATTTGTCTGCGACAATAAATCCCCCAAGCAGCAGCAGAATGTATGCCCTGGTATGACGTCGAATCATCGCGTCATCAGTAAAGTCAGGTAGGCCGCTGAAGTGGCTATCCAACCACGACATCTTCAGCCGACCTTCATCCATGTCAACGTTGGGGACTGGCCGAATTCCTAATAACTCATCGCACAAATCTAGCCAATTCATGCGAGCCGTGCCAGTAACGGCCAATCCATCCACAGGGAGGCCCGTCAGGATAGCAACGTCCTGCTGCGTCACAGTCCACTCTCCCGTGGTCATGTGGAACTTGTGCGTCTCTGGGCGCCATCGCTCGACCAAAGTAGGAATGGCACCAGCCGCTCATCCACGTCTGTAGGTATCCTAGCAGGTCGCCTGAGCCTGGCCTCTCTGCGACGACAATGTAGTACCTCATGCTCCTACAATAAAGTGAACATATTTATTAAAAATCATAAACACCGCATCAAACAAAACTAGAATCACTCAAATAGATAAATGAACTGACCTGCCCATCCCAGGCTAGAGTGGACCTATGTACAGGCTGCTGCGTCAGTAATGAACTATCGATTGGTCCGGGATCCATCTGCGAAGAAACAATAAGGAGATATTGTTATTGACGACATATATGGATTATAAACAAGCACAGCAAACATAATGTCAGTCATGACTCAATAATATAGTGTGTATAACATATGAAAATAAAGAATTACCACTACGTCTCGACCGCCCCGTAGGTACTCCCTATTGCATCAACATCAGTAGGAGTAATGAAACGGTCCCAGGTATTTCCCCTTCTTTGCACCTTGGGCAAAGCATATTGTTGTGGAAAACTTCCACATTATCGTTTTCATCATCATCATAGTCGTCACTGGATTCACTTACTAATGAGTCTTGCACAGCATCCATATCATCACCACCTATCGATGTACTGCCATAAAATTCAAAGTTACCTATTTCCAATTGTGCACTGCCTATTGTCTGAACTGGAGTTGAGTTTGAGTCTACCATCCCCTAGCTTCCAATATTTCTATCAATGCCCCTATCCCCTGCAGGTACCTGTGACAATTCATTTTCAAATATCTGCACATAAACAGCCACTGATCCCTCTGTGTACACCAACATCTATGCGCCGCATCATCATCGGTCACTGGAATAATATCATAACGTAGCGTCCTATCTCCAATAGCTACCCTATGATATAGCTCCACCCGATGTGTACACTATTTACCTTTAGTTTATTGTAAATAATCTCCACTATCTACTCATATGTTGAATTCCTACTGATACTGACCATAGCAAACCGGCCGCTTATCATAACAAAAACCATCATCCTCTTGTACAATATTACCATGAGCATACAGTATGAACTTTGTCTTATCCATTTCCTCAACAATCCTGCCATCTCATCAAAATTAGCTTCAATGCATCAAATTCGCAAAATCACACTTATGAGTTTCATTCCTCATAAATTTAATCTAATTCCAAATGCTACATTTCCAAAGTTCTATTTTTTTTCCTAAGGAACTCTGATTTCCTACAAACATTATCTTTTTTCACCGTAAATTTTCATGCTAAACCAACACTACAGTACCGAATACACCCCCTTCACGACATAACAGTTATTTTTTAATTTTTTTTCCCAACTACATTTCATAAAATAATTATCCAACAACTAATTACTATATTTTTTTTTCCTAGAATTTACATATATATATATGTATTCATATAATTAGAAAAATTTCTCCCGTATTGGAATCGCACAACAATACCGTTGACGACATTACAAGTTATTTTTAATTATTTTCCCACCTGCACTTCCTAAAATAATTATCCAACAACTAATCACAATATTAATTTTTTTCCCAATAATTACATATAGATATACGTATGTATCTATCTATATAACATACAATAATCAGATAAAATCCTTCCACGTCCTAATTGCACAATAAAATGATTGTAACAGCACATACCATCGTCATTCAACAATGTAGCAACATTCATTAACAAAAAAAATAAAAAATCACGAAAATCTTACCTCAAAATTCGCCGGCGGATTTCAATGAATTCTCTCGCGTATCGCTCCTCCTACCCACAAATTGCAATGTAGACATCGTCTGGGGGTTCTAAGATTGCCCAATCACAAAAAAAATCCAACAAACTGTGGAGAACCACTGTTGGACGATTGGGAGAAAAGTAAAATTAGGGTTCGGCCGAAATTCAAATAGGGAGAAATGGGGAAAGAAGGCACAGCTGGTGGTTTTAGAGCGCAGACCTCGTCTCTTCAAGAGACGAGGTTAGACATGGAGCAACCTCGTCTCTTCAAGAGACGAGGCCAAGGAACATCACACGACCTCGTCTCTTGAAGAGACGAGGTCAGCCACTAACGACCTCGTCTCTTCAAGAGACGAGGCCGTGTTGCCTATTTCTGGGATTAATTTTGTCCCAGTGATATTTTCGTAATTTTTTTTATTTTAATAATATTTTTTCCTTTTCCCCGATAAACAATTATATTAAAATCACCCCTCCCCTGGCAACGACCAAAATATATATGTAATATTATTTGTCTTAAATATTTTTTAAATTTTACAAAAATAAGATTTTGAATGAACTCACCCAATTTATTCTTTTATTAAATTAATTATACGTGCCAATATGAAGGTGACAATTATTACAAATAGACAAAAGCTTCAATGGATTTGACATTTATAAAAACTTGAAAATATCATGACTCAAATAAAAAATTAATAAAACTTAAATAAAAAAATAGATCAGAGCTACTTGTGTACGTTCTTTAAAAATAAAGTTATCCCCTTCTTCTCATTGCTTTGGAAAGCATTGTCCACCAGAATCTAAGGACAAAAATACAAGACGGGCTATAAAAAGAGAAAAAAAAATTAAAAATAAGATATACGGAAGGTCCAAGTTTATGATAAATTCATTTAAAATCTCAAATCTCAAATCATCTACCATCAGGAAAAAAACACCTTATAAATTTTAATTAAATATTCTCTTCTATTGATATATATCTTTAAGACTCAAATTAACCCATTGCTTTAAGCATTAAAAACTTAAATAAACTTATCTCTAAATATTAATATATTTTTTTAATCACTTGAAACATTATGATCTTAAATAAGTTTACTCGCTGGAACTCCCAGTGTAACTCAAAAAAACCAAAAGGAAAAAAAAAAAAAAAAAAAAAAAAACGAAAGCTTTGACGGGAGGGCTGGGGAAGAGAAAAGACAAACTACCAACTTATTTGAACAAAACCTAAAACGCTTGTCTGACTACATGGTAAATGATCTTAATCACTGACATTAATAATTAGTCCCAAAAGGAAAATAAAATGGGAGGGAGGGGCGGGCGCGGGTGGGAAGGAGGCAAAAAACGTAAAATCAACTTCTAAAGAACTGGTATTGCTAAAGTCGGACGACCCTATAAAATCAACCAAGTCGGATCGCGCATGCCATACGCAATAAACCACCAAGGCATAAATAGAAGAATTCCGCGAGCAATGAGCATAAAGCAGGACAAATGAGTGGTCTATCAAAAACTTCATCACAAAAATGCTAGTAGAAAGCATGTTGCATGCATATCCATTCTAGTTGCATTAATTGTTGTTGTATAACTCAAGAACCTGTTGGTAACAGCAACTACCGTCCAAAGGTACAATGATACACCATGAAGCTTAAGTTTCATATGGACTCAAGGTGTAAGCAAAACAACAAATTTTACAAACTAGTATTGACAAAATGGAGAATTCGTAGGTGGAAGTTATACTTCCCACGTTTTGCGAAAGCTATTGCAAAGATGAAAATCCTGCTTGCCATTTCTTTTCAGCCTGTGCTAAACATTCGTGACTCCATGCCAGTATCTTCAGATTAATCGATTTTAACCGACGAGTAAATCTTTCTGACAAACCAAAAGCATGCATAGAAGCCAATTGTTCCAGTCAGGACAAAGAAGGCATAGGAGACGATTATCATGTACCCGAAGTAAAGAATTCCAGAAACCAACTTGCTAATTTCCAACTTGGTGAAGAAATAGAAGATTGAATAGAGGAAAAGGTACAGCGCAGAGGAGCCAGCAGTCAAGTAAGACCTCCACCACCAATGGTAATCCTCACTGCATAACTGGAAGTAGCATAGCACGATAGTGATCTCAGCACATGTGACAATCAATATAAGGAATACTATGAATAGAAAACCAAAGATGTAGTAGAACTGGTTCAGCCATATTGATGTCAAGATGAAGAATAGCTCAATGAACACAGCTCCAAAAGGAAGGATTCCCCAATGAGTATCGAGAAAACGGCTGCATGTACCACGCCTGTTCAGGAATCTGACGGGGAATTTTATTTGTTTTCACAGGATCTTCTATGGCTGGTTTCTTGAAACCTAAGTAACTACCAACAAAACCAAGGGCACTGATATTCCAAACCATAAGCAGACTAGAGCAAACATCGTCCCAAAGGGAATGGCACCAGAAGACTGCTCCCACCAGATTATAGCATTCAGCACAAAGAACACTGCAAATAGAATACCAGGAAACATTACTGCAGTCTTTAAAGTAGTCCTCTTCCATTCGGTCCCCTTGAACATCTTGTGAAGACGAGCTGAGGAGTAACCAGCTAACAATCCCATGAAAACCCACAGAAGAACCATAGCAGTCATAAGGCCACCGCGATTGGAAGGAGACAAGAAACCCAACAGAGCAAACATCATTGTCACAAGAGCCATCCCCAATAGCTGGACACCTGTGCCAACGTAGACACAGAGTAAACCTGATTTGATAGGTGCCCTGAAGACATCTCCATGGACAAGTTTCCAACCTGTTTCTTCCTGAGCCTCGTCTTGTTTCCAACTGGTTATAATTTGCAATGTCTCTATATAGTGTTCTCATCATAATCATTGCAACCATCCCAGAAGGAAGAGAACAATCATAAGAGAATTTATTATGGAAAACCAGTGGATCTGATCATCATTCATGAGGAGGTATGTATCCCAGCGAGATGCCCATTTGATCTCACTCTCCTGGAAAGAACTACAATCTCAATAAACAGAAAGATTGAGAATAATGATAATAGAAAGATAAAAATGTGCAATTACCTTGAAAGTAACATCATAGGTGAATACAACTTCCATGCCAGTGTCAACTTCTTGCGGTACAGTGCTACCTTGCACTAAATTCTTGGTATCTGCATTGCATGTTGATACTTGAGGATTCTTCTCATCCCATGTCTTGTATTCATGTTTGATGCTATAAGTAATAGTCAAGTGAGAAGGTGTCAAAACAGTAAAAAACCTATTAGAAAAATACAGAACTAGAATTTTAAATGCCAGCCTCATTTGAACCACATCAACTATAGCTACAATTAAGAAAGATCAACAATATAAGTTTGGTTATTGGGCATGTGGACATGTATTTTACTGTTGCCCAAAAAGCACATCTACCAACACCACCACAAAGTAGAACCCCCTTTGGCGATGTGACATCACAACATGATTGAAATGCATAGTTTGAACGAAAAAATCTCAAAAGTAACATAAGAAAATCACAACATGATTGAAATCAAACAAACTCTATCAAATCTAGACATCACTGACTGGGTTTCTTGCAAGAAAACATGGCAATTGTAATGCCACATATGGAGAAGTACATTGTAAGGTAGTTCAGTCCTCTCTCTCTGTCACGGAAAGTAGTTTCCTGTTTATCATGCATACTTTATCTAAAATGTGCACATGGGTATATATATATATATATATATATATATTACTGGCATACTGCACCTATGAACATTTAACATTTGATCCATTTCATGCCTGTCCCCGAATATCACAGAAAAGGCAGCATACCTGTTAGGAGTTACTTCAAACCCCACAATCCTTGCAGTATCAGTCTCTGGATCCTCGTGATACATCACTCTAAAGCTCAAATGATTATTGATAAAATACTTCTCATCTGTGCTCTGGCATAACGAATATGCTGATAAAGTTGGACAACAACCAAAAACAAAAAGCACCAAGAAAGACAGAAAAGATAAAAGCAACACTTACTCCTTTATAATTCCCTTTAAATCCCACTCGGAACCCATGCTCATAAGTTGGTGATGGGCTACCATCCCTTCTTTGTCTTAGAACGGCAACAGGAAGGTTATCTAAGATCCTACAGAGCAAAAGCCAAAACTCGTCTTTTAAGAGACCCAAATGCTACGTGCAACTTCAAATTAAGAGATATTTAGGCCCTCTTTGTTTTGATGAAAATATTCTCTAGATAATGTCTTTTCATTTTTCTACATTTGTTTAAACAAAAGTGGGGCAATTATTGGAAAATATTTTTCTTTGTTTTGGAAAACAGAGACTCATTCATAGCTTATATTTTGAAAAACCACCTACGGATTATAAAAGCACAAGTCATTCTAGTAATCATTCACTACCAACAACATTTATTATTAATTTTTTAATATGTTTTTATTTAGGTAGATTTTTTTCTTATTATAGAATATGTTTTATTATTAATTATCTTGGCATTTTCATTATCCAAGTATTTGAAAGAAACAAATAAAGAAGACCTATTTCATAAAATTAGCCAAACACTTGAAAACATGCTACTTTTCAGTAAAACATTTTCAAGGAAAAATGTTTTCTATTAACGAATAGTTTTCCTCAAACAAATAGGGCCTTAATCTCCAGTTGAACTAAGAACTTACATATGTACTCTATATTCATCAACGATTTTCTCCTTGAAATTTTTAGCTGCTTCAGCATCAAGCTTCACCTTGCATGCTACTTTGCAAGGTTCTTCTTCCCTCATTTTAAACTGAACAATGCATCAGATCAGATTTAATTAGCATTTGCAAAAAAATGAAATCAAGTAAATAAGGCTTCTTGATATACGCAGTTTACTTACCGTATAAACAGAATTCTCGATGCGATCTCCCCTAAGCACCTCCCCTAGATTTTCAGCACTGTTTACAATCACGTTAGGCTTACAGTACTTCAAATAATAATAATCATATGGAAGTTGAGTCTTGGTAGATGATAATTTGTTCACTTTGACAGAAAGGATCTCCCCCTATTCAATAAGATAAGTTTTAGTTAGCAGGGAGAAGAGAAAAAAGGCTAAATGCAACCACACCACGCAGATAATTCAGCAGGATGGAGAAAAAAATATTCACCCTTAATTAATCATAAGTTAACGTATTAGAAAATGCATGGTCGTTATGTACCAAATGTGGCCGAGAATTATGTATCAGTAATGATGAGTGTAGGTGCATCATCAAAGATTAAGAAACAATGGAAATTAAATTTCCTCTTCCTCACCTCACCACACCAAAAAAATGTCCTGGTACTATGCCCAACATAAATTGGTTGGGTTTTAGGCATGTTTTCTAGAACCTATTAAGAATTTGTGCACAATATCAAAATAACATAAATACCACAGGTTTAGAAAAAGTAGTGTTTGAATTATCTTAACATTCCAAACCACAAAATGAATACACAAATGCTGCTCATATTCATTTAAATGGGGTAAATATGCTGCAAGATTCACATTTATAAGAACCCTTCAAGAAAAACAATCTAAAACAACTACTCTTATCTTTCTCAGAGACACTCAAATAGGAACACTCAGCAAATGTGAAACACTAAATTGGGATAACACAAACTTTACAGAACGTGCAATATCACACATGACGCATCATTGAATATGCTCTTCTACCACTACATGGATCAAAATGCACTTCGATCAAACACCACTCAGGCCATTCTGGACTAACAGGCACTCAACAACTGATAACCCCACGAGCTTGCTCTAGTAGCTCATTTTACTATGAACAACAGTCACTTGATATACACTTCCGCACTTTTTCCATACACAGTACCAAATTAAAAACAAGGTATCCAGCAACGGTTGAGAAACTAAACATGTCTCCCATCTCACCCCATACGATTGTCCTCAATAAAGCTCATGGCATCCAATTCTTCGGGATACAAATAATTACTTGGAAAAAGGAATCAACTTTTCCAAGGAATCGAAAGCCTTAAGCTGATACCCTTAATTATCATTTCTTCAACATGACCAAGCTTTGATTAAAAACGAAACGAAACGAATTAACTTCAATATATTTAACTTCACTTTCATTACCATAAATCCATCACAAACAACATACAAAAACGAAATCAATACACTCACAAGTCAAAAACCCTAATGATCGCACGTACAACAAGGACTACGGCATAGCAGATGGAAATGAAATGCTAAAACCCTAGATCCAACCCTAAAGATCAACTAACAGTACGCGTGATTAGACAGATCAGATCAGAACATCGGGATCGATCCAGTGAAAAAAGGGAGAGAAAGAGAGAGAGTATGCGTACGCGAGTGAAGTCGCGTGGAGCGACGCCGGGGAGGTAGAAGGAGTGTACTGAGGACAGCAGGAGGAGGATGAAGGTGAAGAAGAGAGACGTGGACGTTCGGGCTGAAAGTGTTCCCATTTTCTTCTTCTCTTCTTCTTCTTTTTTCAGAGAGAGAGTGAGAGAGAGCTCCAGTGAAGTGAGCGAATTCGAGGAGGAAAATGGCGAAAGGAAGCTTTCTCCGTTCCGGTGGTATAGTGATATGCCGTATGGTTCCAGAACACGTTCTTAGCACGTGATATTAATATTATTATTATTTACTGCCATTTTGGTCAGCAGAAGAAATAAATCTAAGCTCATGTCATTGCCAACACTAGTATTTAACCCATTTAATTAAAAGAGTTTCGAATTAACAGTCCACTTGAAGCATATAAATTATATTAAGAAGAAAAATAACTCTATAATCTTTAACTTAGTTGGTAAAAAAAAATTCTTTAACTTAATATGGACACTTATAGGATTAAAAACAAGCCAAGTCGAGTTTTTGAAGCTCCATACTCGGCTTGTTTAAAATTTATAAAGCTTGAGTTTGAACCGAGTTTTTTTTAATCAAGCCAACTAAGTTTTTATAGAGCCAGAAATTTAACAAGTTCAAGCTTGACTTGATTAGATAACCTTTTCCAAAGTTTTCAAGTCTAAAAGTAGTATCTAAGAGTTGCTATAATTATATATACATATCTATTAAATAAAATTAGTTTTTGTTATTTTATTATATATTTATATAAATATATCATAAATATAAAACTCACAAATTTACTAACGAGCTTATTAACGAGTCTTTTCATGAGTACATTTATGAGCCTATTCAAGAGTTTATATGAAGTCTATTCACAAACCGACTCTAGTCTATATCAAAACTTGAGCTCGAATTGAACGTGAAGTGAGCCAAGCTCAAGTAGTTCAGTTCATTTGTAGCCTTAGTACTCTTAATAAAAAAATGTTATCTTTTTATATGAACCAATGACCTTATAGTTTAGTGTAATCAATACTAATATTTGAAGTAAGGAAATGAATTAGGTTATGAATTTCTTTAGGTAAGGCACATTCCTATAAGTTTGAATGCAACATAAAAACCAAGAAAATGAACCATTGCCCTGCACAATGTATTATTGGTCATTTGGTGGAATCTCTGGCTGGAAAGCAATAAACGGTTGTTTAATGCTCTTAAGCAAATTTTGAATGATCTTGTAATGCTAGAGCACAAGCTCATGAGTTTTGGGCGACTTTGAGAAAACCAATAACTACTGTCGAATCTGCCTATGATGATAAATGGATTACACCTCCTCCTGGTTGGATGAAGCTAAACTGCAATGGTGCCTTTAAGAATAATATGTCCTTTGCTGGTGCTTCAATTATAATGCGAGATCATAATGGAATTATTAGAGCGGTGCCATCAAGAAAACATATGCTAAAACTCCTTTAGATGCAAATTATAGGCGATCTATCATAGCCTCAATATGGTTGAAACTCAGGGCATTCAAAAGTAATAATAGAGACAAATTGTGAAAGCCATTGATTGGATTCTCAAACCTGGAATACAAAATGATCTTGTCTCTCATGTTGTTACTCTTTGCAGGGATATGTTGTAAAACACCTTCTAAAGCAAGAAGCTTGGATTTGAATTGGATCTAGAGGGAGACAAATGGGGATGCTGACCTCCTCGCTACGAAAATTAGAGATTAGAGCATGATGCAACCTTTCATGGTTGACCTCTCCTTTTCTGCCTTACAAAATAAATTCACAAGTTGTTTGTTATAACTATTTTAGCTACCCTATTAGCAATCCCCTTTTGGATGCTTTAAGTGGCAATCCCTTACCATTTTTGCTGCTATGCGTGATGTATCCTCCTACGGCTTTGTTACGTAGCTAAGCTTGGTTCACTGACTTTTGTTTTTCTTTGCTTTTTAGTTTTTTCCCACCAAAATACAAAAAAGAAGAAGTTATTTTTGTATGTCAATAACCTAGTAATCTAATGGTATTACCTTAGTCTTGCTAAAATAGACGTGTAGCTTCAAATCCTCCTCCTCATTATAATGAAAAAGAAAAAAAATTAATACAACTCAGAAGTAAAAAGATCATTTGTAACCTTTAAAAGTAATTTGTCAATATTTTAAAACTTAGAGATATATGGGATTTGAATCCATTAGCTTGCAAACTTAAATGAGAATTAAATTTCATTGAACCGAAGTAAAGAATACACATTTCAATAGGTTAGATAACTCTATATATGCACTCAAATTTCTAAATCTTTACAATTGTGCACTTAATAGTAGATTGCACTTTGAAAAGATTCTCAACCATATTCAATACGGGACAATGTAGATCATCATTTGAAAAAAATAACATGTTACTTGTACAAGTTTTCTTTTCTTTTTTATTATCTTTGCTTTATTACTTCGATTTTCTTTTCTACTCTTGTCAAACCTTTTTTATTGAGTAATCTTTTAGGGAGCATCTATGATGCCATCAATAGGACCATCCAGTCAATCATTTAACAATTAAAATAAATATAATAATTGAAATATTAACTATTTTAGTGATTCGATCATAGTTGGATATGATATGAGTAATTAATAGTGACAAGGCTAGTCCCATCAAAATTAATGACGGGCCATAGAATTTCTCAATCTCTTATATCTTTTTCTTTTTTTTCCATCATTTATCTTTTTTCCTACTTAATTTTTTTCCCTTTCCTACTTTACATGTCTTTTTTTATCCTTTTTTTTTTTTGCAATTTATATTTAATCTTATTTTTTTCACCTTTTCCCTAATATCTTTTTAATTGGATTTCAACTTATAGATATGTTAGCAAATGGCACGCATGCGATACATGTGCCAAAATAGATTAAAATTAGACCAAAAGATTAAATGTAGTGGGTTACCATTATTTATATTACTCTATCAATTTTCTTTAAAATAACATAGGCCAAGTTGATGTATTTAAACATAAAATGATAGGAACAACACCAAACATGTGTCTCTTAGTTTAATATTATAGATGATATATATACATATAATATAAATATATATATATATACAACTTATACATATTGAACAATATTGTACTATGCACATGTAATATTGTGAAAAAACATTCTCAATTAAGAAACACAACATGTATTTAAATATACATGTCCCTATACAATATAACAACGTGTGGATAATAATAATAATAGACACAACTAAAAATTGTAAAAAAAAAGGAGAAGAATAAATAATTACTAGCAGTCGTACACCTACAATGTTGTGCAAAATTTATATAGGAAAAGGAAAAAAAATAAAAAGAAGATTAAATTTATAAATGATAGCTTAAATTAGCTAAATGCGTGATTGATAAAAGGTGAAAAAATGTAAAAATAATGCATGCATTGTATATAAACGCATGGAAGATAAAAGCATAAATGAAACACAACAATAAAACATTATAAATATCTATGCTAAGTTTGATGAAACCATTCTAACCAAAATTAATTTGCTCGATTGAGCATATACCTACAAAGAAAAGAAAAAGCAAATTAGACATTAATTGGTGAATTTTTCACTAATAGAAAAATCTCCAAGTAAAAATTTTGAAAATTGAAATATCTTAAGGAAATAAAATCTCATGGATTTTTTCCTCTTTTTAGGCAAACAATCCCATGGAAATATTAAAAAACTAGTAAATATAATTATGTCATTTGTTTTGTAATATCTAACGTGTATATTGCAATTTAAATTACATCGCCTTTTTAAATCTATAATTGATCGTGTAATGATATAAATTAAACGAGAAAGAAATTTACATATGATATTGGGAAAACTGCATATAAAAATCATCCAAATAAATTATTGGACTTATGCTAAACTGAATATATTAAATCAATGTTTCATATAACATTGCAATGACTTAAAAAATGAAAAGTCCTTATTTTTTTATACCATACCTATTGAATGGAAGTGTAACATAGCAATGACTTAAAAAATATGTTTTTACTATACCAATTGAATGAAAAGATATAAGGATAGGAGAATGAATAAATTCCTTTTAATATTTGGGATAATGTAAAAATGATATCTAAACTTTCGCAAAAAGTTCAATCAATATCTAGAGTTTAGTTTTAAACAATTTTATACTTGAAGCACATTTTTGTGTACATTTTTTCTACTGGAAGCAAGTTTAATCAGGTAAAAAAATGTATGCGAAAACTTACTCTAGATACCAAATTGTTCAAAGCCAAACTTTAGGTATCTGATTGAACTTTTGCAAAAATTAAGGTACCAAATTATTCAAAACTACATTTCAATTACCTCATTGAATTTTTGAAAGTTCAGGTATCATTTTTACATTAACCCTTAATATTTCAAGGTATTTATAGTTAATTTTACATAATGTCAAATTTAATTCAATTACAAAATAATTCTAGTTCTTACCTTAAAATATGTCTTTTCTATGTCCTAAGATAATAATTTCCATATATATATATATATATATATTATAGATTTTTGTATATTTTATTATGGAAAAGGAAATTAATATTACTTTTTTTTTAAAAATTACAAAAATGCCATTAGGATAAAAATAATCCCAAGAATAGGCAAGTTGAACTCGTCTCTTCAAGAGACGAAGTCAACTTGCCTAATCTTGAGATTATTTTTCATCTGATGGAATTGTGTAATTTTTTTTAAGAAGATGATTATTTTTTTCCTTAATCCATTTTATTATATCACGATATATTTATTGGAAATATTTCAATGGATATAGACATAATTACGCAAATATTAACGATTAGGGGAAATGAAGATAAAAAGGCAAAAGAAGAAAAAAAGGAAAGTTCAAAAGTTGCTGAGAAAGTGAACTAGGGGAAAATAGCTGTTATACTTTGAGAGAAGGGGACATGATGAAAGCATACTCACCTCGGGGTCCTTGACACATTATTCTATTTGAAGGACTCACTTTCTAAGTTCTTATAAGATGAAGGAGGTCCTCAAAACTTTTTAGAATCCTATGCTAATGACCTAAAAAATAAACTCCTTCATATCTTTTCACAATTTTTTTAAATTTTGTTATGTAATATAAGGGATAATGTCACAAATGGTGCCTAAACTCCGGTAAAATATGCAATTAGGTACCCGAACTTTGAAATTAATCAATTTAGTACCTGGATTTTAAAATTGATCAATTTACCACCTGAAAGAACTTGATAGAGATATTGTTAGCATGCACAAAAATTGTTTTTCAAGTAGCAAATTGATCAATTTCAAAGTTTAGATACTAAATCGTTTTATATCTAAGTTTATGTACATAATTGCATATTTTGTCAAAGTTCAGGTACAATCTGAAACATTAACCCATTATGTACAATTATATGAAACCCAAAACATTATGTGAAGAATCTTAGAGAGAAGGTGTGAGCTTCTTTAGAAAAAAGAGATCATTAAAATGCTATTTTGACATTTTAAAACTTCATAAGTCTAAGAGATGTGGATGCTTTCAACATTATTAACAAAAGCATTAACAATAGAAGGAAAAGGGAAAAAGGAAAATGAAAAAAAAAAAAGGTTGATGTCACAAACGATAGCTTAACTTTGACAAAATTTGCAATTAGGTATATGAACTTTGAAATTGATCAATTTAGTACGAAAACTTTGAAATTAATTAATTTAATACCTTAAAAACATTTTTTGCACTTCAACAGTACCTCCATCAAGTTTTTTTAGTATTAAATTGATTAATTTCATAAATTTTCATGTACTAAATTAATCAATTTTAAAATTCGGCTACTAAATTGATCAATTTCCAAGTTCATGTATCTAATTACATATTTTGCTAAACTCCAGGTATCATTCGTGGTATTATCCCAACACCCTATCTTGAAAAAAAAAAAAAAAAAGCCTTCATTTAAAATAGGGTTGATGTTATAGATGGCACTTAAACTTTGCCAAAATATGCAATTAGATACTTGAATTTTGAAAGCGATAAATTTAGTACTTGAAAAACTTTAAAATTGATCAATTTAATACCTAAAATGACTTAATGAAAGTATTATTAATGTCCACAGAAAGTTCTTTGAGGTACCAAATTGATTTAAAGTTTAGATACCCAATTTACACGCATATATTTCATTTGTCCTATTTCATGATTTTACTTTACTTGTCGTGGCAAATTTGTAATAAAATGAAGGTGATTTTTTATCATGCAAAGGTGGTAGATTAAAGGAATAAAAAAAAATTGATGTTTGTTATATGATAATCATACTCCTCAAATGACATATGAAGCGATAGCGATGCTATTACCTGGATTGGGGAGTTAAATAAAAAATAAATAGAGAAGAACGGTGAAGCTTTAAAATAAAGAATAAGGAAAGAAAATTTAAATAGAAGAAAAAAAAGAAATAAAATATTTAGATGTTGTATAATTACGTAATATGTGGATCTAGGTCAATGCTGAGCTATGGAGTTGGTGTTCATATGGTAGGTTGCCATCTGCTATGCATTTCAACCCTCTTGCTGAGGTCTCCAAGGCTATATTGAATGCTCCTTGTTTATTTAAGAAGTACATGAAGAGTCAAACTAGAAATTTTTTTCCTTTTCTTTTCTTTTTTTTTTTTCCCCATCGAACGCAGGAATACATACAGTATATATGATAGGTTTAATTTACTAGTTTTAGAAAATTCCCAATTTTTGGTATCCTTTATGTCTTTTATTTTATTTTATTTTTTTCCCCGCTTTTTTCTTCCACACTCGTTGATATGTAGTCTCCCCGGTGTCACTTTTCACCGCAAGAAAACAGATTTCCTCTAAGCTTGTAAATTAATTTATGTAAGTATTACAAATAATAATAATAATAATAATAATAATAATAATAAATCCCATATTTAGGAATATAAATTTTTGCAACTATTCTCAACCTTTCAACATCCTCCAATGTCAAACTTATAATTCCCATAATATCATTCCACCGCCTACACTTAGTTTTAGGAATTCTATATTTTACTTTATTACAAAAAATCCACATTTAATGTATGCGTATTATACTTTACATCTTACTTCTTCTTCTTATGTGGCAGTCCGAATTTCAACTTTCGTTGCATGGTTTTAGGATTTCTCTACTTTTAGAAGGCAAGTCACTGCTTGCCAGATCTTTCTTCTTCCTCTTCTTCTTTTTTTCAATAATAAAATTCCATTTCACATATTATCGAACTAATCTAACCATGCTACTTTTACTTGCTTTGTGGCAATTGCGTAAAGTGCGATCAAATTTTAATAATTCCCCTTTGAATCCTAAATCAAAGACCTCATATTCAAAAGGGAACTCAGGGTTTAAAGTATTTACTTGATTAGTGTTTTGATAAAGTTTTTAGTGTTCTAATTGCTTCTAAGGTGTTTGAATTAGGTTAGGATATTCACGATTAGGATTTTGATCTTATTGATTTGAGATGGATATCTAAAATTTAGTATTCCATCAAGTCAACTTTCCAAGGCAACGGTGGACAATTCAGGGTTTACATCAAGATTGAGTTTTGGTTTTGGTATATTTAAAACTAAGGACTTTAGGCTATAGATAAATTCCAACTAAGACAAATTTTAGTATTTTAAAATTCTATTAACCGCATTTATGATTCTCAAGTAATAATTAAATGGAATGTATTTTGCTATTTTTAAAGAGCCAAAAAATTCTAGAGGTTTACATTCTTTTCCCCCTTGAAAAGTTTTATTCTCGAAACTTGTTTGGGTTTATCAATTTTTTGGGGATTTACACCCTTTCCCACTTAAGAAAATTTTCATTCTCGAAACTTATTGGGTTTGTCCTTCTTTCCTTCTAAATATACTTCCACATCCTTAATCTCCACATAGTTATGCATCTCCAATGAAATTAGTGATTGGGAAACGGTATTGAACATCTCTCTATCAACCTCTTAGTCACTACGATACTTATTGATCGATGTTTGCATACCTAAATCTTGATGCTAAGTCAATTAAGATATTCCCCACAACAACCCTTATGGCCATCATTGATACTGATGGCAAGAAACTTAACTCATCTTTTTTGTCATGACTTATGGCTGTCTCTAATTTGTTCACGTCATAACTCATCTAAGGATCGCATGTTACATCTCAACAAGGTCTAATTAGAAGATTGATAAAATTCTAGCTTTATTCATCAATTTTATATGAGTTTACTTCAATATGCTAAATAACTCATCATATCACTTCATTTCTATTTCTACTATATAACATGAAAGTCTATATTTATTTTTGAATTTCACTTTGTAATGTCTCAGCCATGCTTAGCAATAATAAAGATTAGAGTGTCTCTTAGTTTATCTTCAAATCATTCTACCTAATCTCCACATCATCATAAATAATGTTTTTTTTTTTTTTGGTTATTCCTAATGTTTCATTAACTATGAAATTTCCTACTATTTCACAAAATTGTCTCAACTAAGTATTGGAATAAGAAAATAGGGTTTTCTTACATATTACTCTAGACTTTGGTTCATCGTCAAATTGATTTTTTTATTACTCTTAACTAGATTCATCAAAACTTCTTCATACTACCCAAAGTGAAGTTCATCCTCACATTCCAATATTTCAGTCTCTTTGTGGCTAGAGATGCTTTGTAAATACAATACCATATATAGGTTCCTTCCTACATGACCTTATTTATTCCTTGGCATCTCACCAAAGCTCTTTACCTTTTCCTCCTTGAAAGTCGATATTTTGTCTTCTTCCCATTTCCAATTTCCAGAGCTTTTTCAGTAAGTCCTCCTTACAGTAAATCTATAAAAGGTTTTCTTATTTTATTCATATAAATGTTTTTCTACATTGGGTTTCTCATGATTATTATTGTTACTGTTATTGTTATTGTTATTTTCCTCATATTGTCTTCATGAACATAGGGCATTATCGACAAAAGACAATTAGATGGTAAATTAAGAAAATACCTAACGTGATAGATATGTACATATATACTTCTAAAATTCTAAAAGTTTTAAATATCATCAAATTCCCCTTACCTAAGCTCTCCCCTATCTTACCATTTGGTAGATTCATCCTATCTTTGACAAACCTATGGCTTCGATACCACTCTTATCACGACCCTAAAACGGGTCCAATAGGATTTTCCTGAAGTTATCATATCATGTATGCACTCTTAATATGAGAACCATATTGCACATCAGAGTTTGCAAGACTCTAATTAATTAACCCCTCACTGTGTTATTCATATAAATTTATATTTATAAAGATAGTTATAGAAATCGATATTCCACAGACCACAAAGAATCAGATACCCCATCTAATAGTTAGATAAGGTAAACTTAGGTTTAAGAGAGAAATATCAGCTAGATTTAATTAAAAAAGAATCTTCAATTTCAAATTTCATCTCTCATACTAGGTTCAGCACTTTCAGATCATAATTTGCTACATAACTCGTAGAACATAATCTTTAGCATGCTCTACACTCAGATCCTATCTCATTTCTAGCTTACAACTCACTTGTGAAAACAAACTGTTAGGAAATGAGAAACCATAGCCCAATGAAGTATACTCATCCCACTGTACCATTCAAGCAATAACAAACAAACATATATAGTGCAAGTAAGCAAATCAACAAATACATACGATCCACCGGTAACCATACGTAGAATGGATTTACGCCATCCGTGATAAGGGTTGGGGGGAAACTCCAAATACGATCAATTCCTAAGCAACGCTATGCTTCAGGACCTAAACTACTAGAAAACCACGTTTATTATAGGTATATGAAAATAATATTTATATATATACATATATTCCCGAAGTGGTTGTAATCCTTAAGTAATGACGCTGGCCCAGCCATAGACAATAAGTTGTAACCCTTAAATACATCTAGGTTCTTATTGCTTGGATAAGGCCTATGGTACGCGGCTTGTACTCCATGATAGTAGCCTATTCAGTTCATTACGGGTAGTGACGACCTTTAGTAATGCAGTATGTAATGCTATGCATGATTCATTTATCATTTTCAGCTAAATAAGGTTTAAGTTCATTTATATTATATAACCATTCAGCTTCACGGATAATGAAAACCATCGCTATGCTACTTGATCATACATTTAGCTTGTTTAGATAAGTTATGGTATCTTGGCATTGCAATTCAAACACAATGTAGGCACAAGCACAACCTAACCCCACATGCATTTCAAGTTATTAAAAATTACAAATGCACTATATTATAAGCACAAGTAGATATAGAGATCATAGGATGTATACTCACTTGTTTACATCGCCTTTCATCTATAATAGTCTACTAGTAGCTCTAAGTTAGAGTCCATATCACCTGAATGCAGTAAGAATTACAAAAATTCTATAAGAATTAGCTATAGGAACTAATTCACCATCTATACTTTAGAATCTCTAGGTTTCATGCAGTTTTCCAGTCCAAAACTTTAATCGCTTATAACTTTTTTGTTTTAAATCCAATTTTAATGAGTAAATAGTGGATTCCACGTGATTATTGGAGCACTTTTAAATAATTTAATTATATTTACTAAAAGAAGTCATCTTGAATGTGAGCAACTGAATTAGATTTTGCTTGGTTATGCCCTCGCTACAAAACTGGAGTTGATTGTACTATTGTGTCATACTTTACTTCCAAACACTTATCGATACATTATAGATGAATTCTTCCTACTACATGGTATTCCCCTAAAGAAAGCAATGGAAATAATACACTCTCCTTCTTTAAATTTCCTCCTTGTGATAATTACAACTATTCAATTTAATCATAACCTTAACACTTACATTAATTCCTATCATTTCCATCATAAATCCCAACTGCACCATCCTCCCAACACCAACGGAGTCTCGGCCGACTCAAAGAAGAATCCATTTTGTTGCTTTCCCGATTTCCCGATTCTCTTCCAATACATCTTTTTTATTTCGACCTTACTTAATTCAAGTATTCCATGCATCAAATAGTGTGGTTGAAAGTCACTTAGGATTTATTGTATCCATTTATTGCAAATATTAATATTACTCGGCTTCTTCAAATATCAACAACTCATATTTTCTTTTTCATTGGAGGCTCAGGTTTGCTTGAGAAAAGTAGGGAGATTGAGAATTTTTCATTTAAACATATATATCATGTTTGTGTAACATGTTCTTACAATGTGAAAATCTATATTTCTAGATTCTTGAAGCTCTTATTGTAATAGCCATGAATTCCCAATATCATGTTATATATGTGTGTTAATAATTTTGCATACTAGAATAAATAAATAGCAAGTATGACATATAGATTAAGTGGCATAATTTCATGCATGTGTTTTAAGAGTGTAAAATATATGTGTTTGCATTAGTATAATAAGTGCTTAATATTAATATATAGGTATATTGTATTTTGTTATTAAGAATTATGTTTAGTTAATGTGATTGGATGAATGATGAAGTGAGTTAAATTTAATTTAATGCATGTTGCATGCATGTGTGAGTGTGATGGTAGATTTTTGAACCTAAAAACAAGCCCAAAGCCTTGTTTCAATTCAAACAAATGAAGCCCACATAAAGCGCAACTCAAGCCCAATTAAAAGCCTTGCTAATGTGCTGCCTTTAAACTTAAAGAAGGGATAAGATTAAGCCAAAAATCTTACAATTTTCATCCAAAATCAGACCCTCTTCAAGATAGCCCTCTAAACATACTCAAACTCAATCTTTTTCTCTTCCAAAGCCACTCCAACATCAAGGCCAAGTCTCCCATCCAAATTCCTACAAGTTTGGTATTAAGAGCTCACATTAAAGTCTTCTAACCAAGCCTAAATTCTTGACGTAAGTGTGTGTTATATTTAGTGCAAGCTTGTTAATTTAGAGGTTATGTCAAATATGAATATTGTATTGTTATGAGCTTTAATAGTTTGCAATTGTTGGTTAATTATTGAGAAGTGTTTGGGCTGTCATATGAAGTTGTAATATGTGTATGTTAAGTAGTTGAAGTGTGTTGGTGAACATGAAGTGGAATATGAGTAGTGTAGTAAGGGTTAGTGAAGTTGTGTATGTGTTGAATGTTGTATTGAATGAAGTGTTAGAAGTTGTATTTATATATCATAGTATTTTGTATTATGATTGTATGGAGTTTAGAGTGTGATATGATGTGTGAAAAATAAGTAAAAATGGAGTTTGAAAACAGGGAAAGTTCGTAACCCCTTCAAATCTGTCAATCACAGGCGTGCAAAGGCCCTTATAAGGCTCGGGTTGGGTATTTTCATGGTGTACCAGCATACAAAGGGGTGTACATGTCACGCCCCGAGGGTATTCTAATAATAATAATCAAGAATCACTCAATTACCATTATTAGATTACCTTCTAGGAGTGACATGATTTCCAAAAACAGGATCTTTTAGTTGCTTGGATGGAATAAACAAACATATATAAGATGTAAACTAGTAAACAACTGTTACCAACTATAATATTACAGATCATAGGCTTCATAAGTCCTTACAATTATAACTGCTGATTCTAATGCACTTTAAATGCATCACAAGTCTATTACAGATATAGATATTCTAACCCTATACTACACTTTAAACTTCTGGCTTCTAATCTCTTACCGGGACCATGCTCCTGCTAGTAATGAGCCAGGGTCGCAAAGTAAACCTGAAAGGACTGGGGAGTGTGAGCTAAAACACAAGCTCAGTGAATAACCAGAACTTATTACACATAACATACAAGTTATTTTAACAATCATATGAAATGCATCAATCACACAATGAACATTACAAGCTTGGATAACCCGGAATCCAAACAGGATGAAGATTTACTCTCTCCCATCGGGGTTGAAGGATCACAATCTATGGTCCACCTACCCAGGAGAGACTTAAGCTTTCAGGAAGTAATAATGTCCAATTTAATTATCTCTTTAAACTTATCATGTTTCATTATTTATTTCCTGTTTAGCTTTAGAAACTCCACTAAGTGTTAGTCATTCCCATGTAATACCATAAGCGGCGTCCTTTGTTTACCATGTAGTTCCTATGGTATTAACAGAACAAAAGTAATCTTGCAATTAACTAATAGCTCTCTGGCCTAGATAATTCAAGCATTACCAGAGATCCGAAAAACTAACATGTAGTAGGCTACCACTTACTCAATGCTTTTTATGCATAGTATGTAATGCATGGTTATTTTTCATTATGGTACCAGTAGTTTTTAGTCAATTTGGGGGTGATCAAGTAATACAGACACTCAATTAGATACTACATACAATATCAAGATACATGCAATTGTGTTTCACTTAATTTAGAGTGACATGGCAATCAATGGAATACAATACACAACTTTCATATTTCAACAGATCATTAATTTTCATTATCTTTTTATTTAAGGTTCACTACTAGTACAAGCAAAACCAATGTAATAAGACTGAGTCACTCACCCCTGCCATCCTATTTAATCGTAGTAATCTTCAGGTAGGTCCTTCCCAATACCTGAGTCACCTATTAAGATAAATAATATAATCATTAAAATTTCTAGACTATACAATCTAGTTTCTGTGAGTATTTAAGTGTTCTACTGGGTTTGTTGGGTTTCTGTTTATTCTTAACTAGTTCTTTCGAAATAACCCTAAGTTCTAATTCATGGTATTCACAGTTTTATTTTATTACTTCTGGTTGGATACTTGAATCTGTTGATTGGGTATTTGGAAAGTTTAACAACTCAGTTAATTCATTTTTATTGTCCAAAACTATTAATTTTCTTTTTAATTTACTTAAAAAAATTTTCTTATAGAGTATAGATGTTCCTATACTCACAAATTTGGATTATTTAAATTTCCATTGTTATCTATTTATGTACAAATATTTAAATATATACCCAGTATTTACTAAACTCATAAATTATATATTAAATATCACTTTTATAAAAATATATTTACTAATTTCGAAAATTTCTACTTTTTCCATAAATAACAAGGATATTAATAATTATTATTATTATTAATACTAAAAGTAATTATAACATCACTAATACTAATAACAATGATAAAAGTAAAATAATAATAATAATAATATAATAATAATAAATAATAAATAATAATAATATATAATTTCCGAAATAGATTAGATAGAATAATTATATTCCATCACATTAGTAATTATACTAATTGTCTTATTCATATTATTACTAAAATATTTTAGTCTTATATTCATATTTATTATTATTTCAGAAATAATATTTTCGAAATTCTAAAAATTCTTTTAAGAATATTAATAATAATTATGATTAGAAACTTATTATGCAGAAATTACTTAACAAAGTAATTTATATTTCTAAAATTCTTTTTGGATTAATAATAATAGATTAAATATTTAAACATCACATATTTAATAAGGTCAGAAAAATAATTTTATTTTTAAATTTAAATAAATAAATAAATAAATTTCGGATTTAATATTATTATACTATAATTTATTATTACTATTCCCAGAAAAATAAATAAATGCAGAAATAAAAAAAATTCTAAAATTACTTATATTATTATTTATTATATAATTATATTTATTTAGTTTCGTTTTCTTTTCTTTTCTTTTCTTTTTTTAAACTGGCCGAGAGGTACACGGGTTAAACACGCCTGTGTACCCAGCCCGTGCTCATCGGGGAGCACTGTTCATCTTCTTCCCCGATGAGCCGCAGCCATTTCCGACGAATCCCGACGTCAAAACGTCGGGATTTTAGATCCAAAAGACTCCTAGGAACCTCATTAACTTAAATATGTAAGAAAAACAACATAACAACAACATGTTACCCACGAATTTGCATCATCAAGCTTGGTTAGGGTTTGGGAAAATCACCTTCGTTGTGATCTCTCGATGAAATCCGAAGCTTCTAGTGGCCTTGGTTAGCTTCCTAAGATGTTTAAGAGTCAGTCTCAATCCTTAGAACTGAAAGAAAAACTCGCGGAATAGAATCACTTACCTCAAGCTCGTTTTTCATGCGTTTTTCCAGGGTTTTGTTCGAATTCTCCAACTGGGTTGGTGCGGGTGTTTAAAATTTGGTTTCTAGGTTGGTTCGACTCCTAATAATGTATAGATGGATTCTAGAAAGTTTGAGAAAGCTTGGAGTTCGTTTGCTTGTCCAATGAAGTTCGTTTGCATACATATATATATATATATATATATATAACGAAGGTAGAGTTTCGGCCGCGTTTCTTCCTTAAATTCCAAACGAATTGTTCTTGTTTGTTGTCCATTCAGTTCCTTGTTTGATTATCATAAATAGGGGGGTGATTTGTCCGGTTTGTATTGGTTTAGGTTAGATTTACATTGACTTTCATGTAAATTATTGAGGAAATTCGGCTCACATCCTTCAAGAGAATCACAGCCCTCCAAAACAAGTGAAACCGTCTCCAGCAAGTTGAAATTATATATATATATATATATATTGATTATATAATAGTTAGATATTATTTAGTTAAGTTTTCGGGTAGTTTATTACACTATTAGGGTATATTTAGCTTATATATGTAATTATATATGTACAAAGGTCTTTAATGAATCTTACAAGATGTTTAGTTTAACAAAAAGTACAAATTTGGGTTTTAATAGTACATATTTATTTGTTTAAGAACAGTTTATCCTACGCGATTTAAGTTTTATAAGCTTTTCGGGTCAATTTTCGTTTCAGGCTCTAAGAGTTTTAGAAAACCCTAATTCTAATATTGGTATGATTCAATTCTATATTTGAGGTCTAGATCTCAAGATATACATCAGTTTATGTTTCTATTAAGTATTTATAATCCTAACAGTTCATCTTAAGATCACGATTTTCTAACTAAAACCCTATTGAGTCATTTACGTAATATTACTACTAATATATAGGCTATATTAGTTATATGTATTAGATTTGGATACTCACTATGAAATCTTATCAATGTAGTTCATTACTGACTAGAAATTTCAAATTTTAGGGTTCCAATCCAAATATAGGTTCATTATTATACCTTATTTTAATTCCCGGTCTCTATTGAATACTAAGGTAATCACTTAATATCCATATTTAGGTTTTCCTATATAACCTGTCTGTTTGACAAGGATTCGGGTTTGGGATTTGAAGTTTCCTTTGATCACCATCTTGAATTATTAACTCGGATTACGAAATCTTGTTTTTGGAATCTATTGGGGTCAAAGAAGTTCTTTTATAAAGTTTACGAGTTCCAAACCGTTCAAATTTAAAGTATCTATCTAAACTAGAGTTTCTAATTAACTCCTAGGGTTCATAATTTCTAATCTAGGGTCGTATCGTATGGTGGAAGTTTTCGGGGTTTACAGTACAAGGGTTTGGTTGTAACATTTTTGTGAATCATGGGCGTGATTTTTCCTTTAGAAGTGTTTGGTGTTCAAAATTTTGGGTTGCACGGCCGTACAGATGCCCTTACAGTTCTCAAGTCAAAAATTTCTCTTGCAACGCTGTTTTGTATTTTGCTTGTAACTTTTTCATCGAACCTCCGATTGAGGTGATTCAAGTTGATATGGAAAGTTTAAAAAGAGATCTACAACTTTAATGTTTTAATTTTTTACAAATTTCAAAGTATCAAAGCTTAAATTTTATTTCTTTTCAGTTGATACAATTTTCAAATAAAGTTAAAAACTTATGTTTTCTTGTTAAATATGTGTTTGCATACGAAATGGATCTTTTTGGACCAAAATGAGATACATTAATGATATTTGAGATGTAATAATGATTGAGTGATATAATTAAGCATGATTTAATTATATTTGTAGATTTAACAAATAATTGAATTTCCATGAATGTTAAAATAAATCTAATTATATTGTCTATATGGATTGAAGTTAAAAATGATATTTTTATGAGCTTGTATAATCTTGATAAATGTGTAAATGATATGTTATGACTTTGTATAAGTTATATTTGAAGTCTTATGTGCTAAGTTTAAGATTTGATATGCTTTAAGTGTAATTTCAAGTATATAATGTTGATTTGAGTTTGGATTATCTTCTGAAGGATTCGCGAGGTTCTATTTGGATTTCCTACATAAGGTACGCATTAGCGTTTTTGTTTCCTGCTTAGGATAGGCATATACTCAATCAACTTTAATATGGACTAACTTAAACATTATTTGAATTGGATGTCTCTTACGCTGTTTAAATCTGTATTTGACCTGGATGGCAGATTGGTATCCGGTTCGGGGAGCAGCACCTTGCTCAGATTGAGAGCATGGTAGTTTAGGCACATAGGTCACCCCTGTCTTTTGATAAGACTTTCCTAAGTGGTACGGCGGATAATCGACAGGGCAGATGGTATCGGTGTAAAGGTTGCTTAAGCATATAATGAAATGATATGATTTAGTTCAAATATTTATAGGAACAGTTGGACTAGGTGATGTTATGGACTAAGATAAGTGAAGTTGTGTAACGATTGTTAACTTTAGATGGGGTTATTTTCTCTTTTATGGATATATCATCTAGGAGATATAAGTATCCAAGCTGCTTATATCAACCCCCTGAGCGTCGTGATCGTTACTCAGGACCCCCAAATATCTTTGTTGTTCGAACTTTGAATACTCTAGTGATGTTTGACTAATTAAAGATTATCTAATAACCGAATGATTGCCGCATTGCATTATAGTTTAAGATCGTGTGTGCCATTACGCATTTGTTTCTGTTACTTGTGTACTGGGTCTTTGGCTCATATTTTATCCTTTTCAGATATGGATGACGAGTTCTATACAAGCATGGATCGGATTTCGAGAAGTTCTTAGATGATTGGGAGGAGTAGAGATAGCCTTGACTTTGATGGAACCCTTATGTAATAGAATAGCTATATGTACATATATGTTCTGAAAACCTATGTATTAGTTAATAGGATTTTTGTTATCTTTTGACATATGTAAATGGCTTATTTACAAGTCTTGTTTGTAATTTTTATATATACTTATGGGTGTAATATATTTATATCTTTTATTAAGTATAAAGTTGGAGTTATGTTTTATAAGTTGTTCTAAAAAGTAGTAGTTTTAAAGTTTTATTCTTATAAGACATTTAGATAAATAACTATCCAAACTGATCTTGTTAATCAACCTTACATATAATATTGCAGATTATATGTAGTTGGAGAACTGAATTAACCTATTTTAAATATAAGGGTAAGTTTGGGTTCTTACACTTATCAACATGATTTTAATAAGAAACTAAAAGAGATAACATCCTTTTTTTTTTTCTTTCTATCACATTGCAATCTAAATATGTATTTATATATTCTTAATAGGGAGAATAGCTTTTCACTTACCTGTGATGTGTGTAAGCCTCGGCAAAGGAGTGTCGGCCATCTTTTGTTTCCTATTCCGGTGGCATGAGGATTTGAATCAGGGAAGAAAGTCCAAGTAAACTAGGAGAAATAAAGATGTAAGAAATTCCTTTTGTATTCTGTGGAGATAAGTTAATGCCAAAAGAGTTGTGCAATTCCTAATGAAAGTAAATATAAAGAGGGAAAGGAGTGAGGAGGTGTTGCAGGAGAGGAATTTTTTTTCTTCATCCTAACGACACATGGGGACGTTTGGCCATAAATTGTTGTTGTGGCACAAAACCATCAAGTTGATGGATCAAATCTCCAAGTGCAATGAAAAGTAATATGAAAGATTAAAGAAAAGAAGAACAAAAATAATATATATACACATTTATATATATAAGAGAAACGAGAAAGGAATTTAAGGGAGGAGAAATGGAAGAAGGGAAAAATAAATAAATCAAAGAATAATTATAGGTAATGAAATTATATGAATACTTAAATCTAAGTTGGTGCCAAGATAAGGACTTGATGTTCAAATGAGTTTTGGTTAGCGGAATTAAACTTATACGCGATTAGAGTTTTTTTCTTTTTCGAATATATGTTAGGTTTATTATTATTATTATTATTATTATTTGTATAATGAAGTAGTTGGACGGTTTTGTGTAATGCCAGGTAATTTAATATATATATATATATATATAGTATACATATATATTTCACTTATCTATTTCATGATTTCACTTTACTTGTTGTGGCAAATTTGTAATGAAATGAAGGTGAATTTTTATCATGTAGAGGCGGTGGATTAAAGGAATAAAAAATTGATGTTTGCTATATGATAATCATACTCCTGATGACATATGAAGCAATGCTACTACACTGGATTGAGGCGTTAAATAAAAATAAACAGAGAGAACGGTGGAGGATTAAAAGAAAGAATAAGGAAAGAAAATTTTAATAGAAGGAAAAGAAAAAAGAAATTAAATATTTAGATGTTGTATAATTAGGTGCATATGTTTCTAGGTCAATGCCAAGCCATGGAATTGGTGTTAATATATAGAGGTAGGCAAAAAAACCAACTAAACCGAGAAATCGAACCAAAATCAGAAAACGAATTCAAAATATATGATTAACCAGTCCATTGATTTCAGTTTACGTCCATGGTTTTAATTTTATTTCGGTTTTTGGTTTCGGTTTTGGTTTCTAACCATGAAAAACCAACGGTTAACGGTTAATCGATATTTAAAATATACATAAAAGACTAAGGTGTTAAATGTTAAAACCCAAATGTAATCATTATTAATTTTTATCGCATTCTTTTTCTTCTTGGTAAATTACTTTCCAATTCCAGTTTCCACCTTCATCTTTCATCTTCATCTTCATTTGGTCGTCGACTCATTGTCTTTACTAACTATCATTGTCTTCGCTAGTTGTTGTCGTCTTCATTGGTTACCGTTGTGTTCATACTATTCTCCTTTTGTAGCTGTCATGCCTCTTTAAGGGTGAAGATTTTTTATATTCTATGTACTATCAAATTTTTTCCCTTCTTCTTCTTTCTATATGAACAGCTCATAATGTCAGCTTTAAGGACTTTTTTAAACAAGTGAGCTGGTATAAATATGAGGTGACTATTGACTCTCCAAAAGATATAAGACCTGTATCCTTCTTGAATCATTGTAAATATACCTCAGAAAGATATAAGGATAAGGTGTTTCTCTGCACTATATGATCATTTTTATTTTCTTTTTTGATTAGTGTGCCTATTTTGTATGAGTTCATACATATCTATTTAGGAATTTCTAGGCACTGACTTTTAGCATATCGATAAATCAATTTGGTTGAGATTTTACAATCAAAAAGAGAATTTTGCTTGAAAATAGGATTTGATTTCATAATAGAACAAGTTTTAATAGCATGTAACTTTTGTTTAATTTTTTATGGACCAACTAAAAGTATGGTTAACCGCAACTTTTAGGTAATCATTATGCTAAATGATTAAAAACCGAAAATAAAAAATATTAACCGAAAAAAAGGTTAATCGTTAATACAGTAAACCGCTAATAATGGACCGATTTAGGTTTGATATTTAAAAATATCGATTGTAATAATTAAGTTCAAAAATTAAAATCATGGACTGGTTAAACGGTCCATGCTCCCCTATTCATATAGGAGGTTGTCATTTGCTATGCTTTCCATGCTTAGGATGTGAGTTTGCTAGAATTTCACTATATTTGACGATTTCCATCTCAACCCTCTTGCAAAGGTTTCGAAGGTTATATTGAATGCTCGGAAGTACATGAAGAGTCAAATTGGAAATTTTCTCCTTTTTTCATTTCTTTCCATATATGATATGTTTAATTTACTAGTTTTAGAAAATTCCCAACTTTTGGAATCTCTCATGTGTTTATTTTTAGGGAAAAATTCCCTTTTTTTACCTAAACTTTGATAAAGTGGATAATTAGTTATCTAAACATTTAAAAAGTCAAATTTCATATTTAATTAAACTTTTTGTATCCCTTTTAGGTACCTAAACCTTTAATAAGATCAATTTTATAATTAATTAAACTTTTCATGCCCTTTTTTTTCACTCCTCTGCTCTTTTATTATTTCTTAAAACAATTGGACACATGTCATACAACGATGAGTGAAATAATGTTTAGGGTCATGAAAAGTTCAATTAGATATGAAATTAGATTTTTTAAAATTTAAATACTTAATTATCCATTTTATCAAAACTTAGATACAAAATGAGCATTTCTCTTTATTTTATTTTATTTTATTTTTTCCAGCTTTTGTCTTCCACACCCGCCGATATGTAGTCTCCCCAGTGTCACGTTTCACTGCATGAAAGCAGATTTCCTCTAAGCTTGTAAATTAATTTATCTAAGTATACATATCATCGTCATCCCATAGTTAGGAATATGATGTTTTGCAACTATTCTCAACCTTTCAACGTCCTTAAAATGTCAAACTTATAAATCAAATAATATCGTTCCACCGCCTGCGCTTAGTTTTAGGAATTCTATATTTTACTTTATGAAAATATCCACATTTAATGTACGTGTATATACTTTACAAAGAAATTCTATGATCATATCATTAATCTTAGAGAGATTAATTTCCTCAGTATTCGATGATTCACATTATATCTAATCGTAATCGAATCACTAAAATAATTAATATTTTAATTATTATATTAATTTTAATAATTAGATGATCCCATCAACAAAAACATTGGAGGTCTCTTACTTTACACCTCTCTTATTCTTCTTATGTGGCAGTCCCAATTTCGACTTTCATTGCATGGATTTAGGATTCCCCGACTTTTCAGAAAGCATGCTGCCGCTTGCCATATCTTTCTTTTTTTACCCATTAATAAAATCCCATTTCACATATTATGGAACTAATCTAACCATGCTACTATTACTTGCTTTTGTGGCAATTATGTAAAGCGTGATCAAACTCTGATAATGCCCCTTTGGATCCTAAATCAAAGACCTCATATTCAAAAGGAAACTCAAAAGGTACAATTTATCAAATAGGGTTTAGAATATTTACTTAATTAGTGTATTGATAAAGTATTATAGTATTCTACTTGCTTCTAAGGTGTTTGAATTAGGTTAAGATATTCACAATGGGGTTTTGATCCTATTGATTCAAGTTAGGAATCTAAATTTGAATTTCCCATCAAGTCAAATTTCCAAGGCAAGACGAACAATCTACATCAGGATTGAATTTTGGTTTTGGTATATTTAAAACCAAGGAGATAAATTCCAACTAAGACAAATTTTAGTATTTTAAAATTCTATTAACCACATTTATGATTCTCGAGTTATAATTAAATGGAATGTATTTTGATATTTTTAAATGGCAAGAATTTTGGAGGTTTACATCCTTTCGCCTTCAAAAGATGTTTCGTTCTCGAAACTTGTTTGGAATTTATCAAATTTATGGAGAATTACAGCCTTTCTCCTTTAAAAAAAATTTCATCTTCGAAACTTGTTGAGTTTATCATTTCTTTCCTTTTGAATATACTCTCATATCCTTTATCTCCACATATTTATGCATTTGCAATCAAATTAGTGTTAGGATTGTGTTTGCGGACCAGTATTGGACATCTCTCTATCAACCTCTTAGTCGCTAAGATACTTATTGATCAATGTTTTCATACCTAAATCTTGATGCTAAGTCAATTAAGATATTCCATCAACAACCTTTGTGGCCATCATTGATACAAATGGCAAGACACTAGAATCATCTTTATCATCACGACTTCCAACTATCTCTAAGTTGTACACATCACAACTTATCTAGGGATCGTATGTTACCTCTTAACAAGGTCATCAATATCTCTAATCAAGAGATTGATAAAAAATCTAGTTTTCTTCATCAATTTCATATGAGTTTACTTCAATATGCTAAATAACTCATCATATCACTTGAAACTATTTTTATAAAGATGATGGAGGTATATATTTGATAAGTAAAAGTTAATTAAGTATGATATTTAGCAATTTTAATGTGTAAAACCAAATGAAATTTTGACTGAATATGATATTTATTATTTTCAAAATTTAGGCATAATTTTCCTTTTTCTTTTTTAAAACTTTATAGCCATAGTTTTCTTTTCTTTTGGCTAGCAACAGAGAAATTTTAAAGCTATAGTTCTAATAGTGTCCATTGCATTACCCCTAACGAATGTTTCTATAAAACTGTTCTATAGTAAGTTTTTATATCCACTAATGGTCTCAAGTAACTTTTTCTTCCAAATAACTCTACTTATTTGTAATTTTCAAAATTTATAATTTATTTATTAATTTTTCATCTATATATTTCTATATTAGGTAAATACATTATCTTTTTAGACTTCATATTCCTTGAAATATATCTTGTTCATCAAATTTTAAGGTTTAGTCTTACCCTTCCATTTATTTACACCTTACAATTGTTATAAATACTAGGTTTGTTACTATTTTGTATATACAAATTCTAGCATTATTAATAATAATTGAATTACTATTAAGAGCCAGTTTAGATTGCCTTTACATATATGTATATATAATTTATCTGTATTTATATAAAGTTTGGCACTTGGAAAATTATCTATATATATTTTATTTGTTCTTATTTAATAATTATAACAAAGGTGGTATTTGTAATCCATATGTAATATAATGATTATTATTATTTTTTTTTTTTTTTTTTGCCATTACAAATGGGAAATGGGAAACTAAACTTGAGATCTCTCATATGAAAAAGAATAGGAAATGTCACTAGACTATAAGGTCAGTAGCGTACTATAATGATTATCTTTATCTTTTTTTTTTTTTTAGGCAAACATGTTTATTTGAGTGGATGTCAAAATAGTACCAAATCGCCAAAATAGAAAAACCAAATAGTCAATAAATCATTTTTTATTTCATTAAAAACTACTTTTATTTTATGATTCCACTTTTTCTTGCTACCCACCCCTCCACATATTTCAAATCCAAATCTCACTTTACATATTATTAGTTCAACATCATCAGAACAACTTAAGCTTTTTTATTCTCTGAATATCTTAAGTTTAAACTATTTACTCTTGCACATGCATCACAAGTGCATCACCTACCAGTAAATTAGTAAGATAACAAACTCGCTACATCTCTTATAATATTATGGATAATGTAAGATATTCTTCATTATTACTCATATTCTACATTTGAAAAAAAAATTATAAATTATACAAGATCATAATTTCCGAAGCCTATGCTTGATAAAGCATTTCGACAAGCATCTTTAATTTCAAATATATATTTAGGAAATAATTATATGTATTTGGCACATACATACATATATAGATCTGTTTTCTCTTCCACCAAGAATTTTTATTGAAATGAACATTTGCAAATTGCTTGTACGTTTTCTAAGAGGGGACAAGAGCACTACAAGTGTCCTTGGGTAATTTAGTAGTTAAAATTTTAATTTTTAAAATTTAATACTTCTGATTTAAAATAAAGGTCAATTTGATGCCTATGTTAGTGACTTAATGCCTATTAGATAAATGCTTCAATCATAGATGTTATATTGGGCTGCGATGGAATTCACTTATATCTTTTTTATTTATTTTTTTTTTCACACACCTAGTGTCTAAGTACAGTATTCTTCTAATTGTGTTTCTGGAAACTAAAAATGCAAAAGATTTTTCATTTCACAACAAAAGAAATTAGAAATTGAACTTTGTCATAATACTAAATCGCACAAGTTAATAGCTAAAACACCCAATTGTGTAAATTTAATAGTACGGGTGCTTGCTTTTTAATAGTGTCTAGGAGCAATTTTTTTAACTCATTTATGGATTCTAATTTAAAATATGCACTCAAAATATTATTATGATCAATATGTAATAAGAATTCTTTGAATTGTTTCAAGAATTATATAACTGCAATCATTTAGTTTGGATTTTATATGACCGTGTTGATTTTTCTATATTTTTCTAAGAAATGTTATCTATATTATTAAAGTAGAATAGACATGACTTTGGCTCCTTGTCTTTATGTTATTAAATCACAACATTCATTGTTGTATTTTGAATATTTTTTAATTTATTTACCTTTTAACCACTTTTACTTGCTATAATTTCCTGTCAAATCAAAGATATTAGTAAGGGGTTGTTTAATTAAATTTGAAGTCTTGTGGCAGTTTACTCTCCACGTATTTGAATCTTTTCCGCTATTCACGTATCCTCCTCATAAGGGTTTGTCTATAACAATTTTTTTGCAGTTAAGAAATGTAAGGGGAAAAAATATTAAAGTAAATAAGTATGCTTTGGGCTAAAAAGGAAAGGGGAAAAAAGTATATATGCTATAATTTTACTCACTACAATGATTTTATTATATATCAATTCACTTAATTACTTGTCGTCTCTATGCACCTTGTCCTTAATGACGCATAAGAGGTTACAACTTCTTAAAAGTATTTAAAGTTCTTTAGTTTCGTATCAAGTTTCATGAAGATTCAAGTTTTATTATTCACTGCACAAAGAGTACATACCCCAAAAATTTTTGAAAAATTAAATATTACTATGAAAACCCCATATTATGTGTAACTATTGGTTTAAAACTTATTGATAAAAGTAAATGAAATTAATTAAATAATTGTTAAAACGAGCATGCTAACAATGTATCTTTATAAAAATATACAATATGCACTATTTATATAAAAATATAACATATTTAAAGTTTTGTTCGAGTAAGTGATGCTTTTAATTGAATAATGCATCTTATAGAAAGAATTATGATCTTTCAAAATATAGGAGTGGAACATTATTGTAAGGACCCGCTATCACCCCTATATTTAAAATAAGTGATAACAGTTCCCCAACCACATATAATCTGCAGAATTATATGTAAGGTTATCCGAGAAGAAATGTTTGATGAATTGTTTGTCTAATTTCACAACATAAGTCATTTGAAAATTATTTACTTAATAGCTTACTTTCAACACAATACCATATATATAAACATTATAAGAAAATAGCTCAGGTTATACAAGCTAGGTACATACATACATACATCTATATATTACAACCAAAAGGCTTCTTACAAGCCTTAGCAAAACTACAAAACATATAGTTCATCAAGAACTATATAACAACTATCCAACCTATATATCTAGTCTATTACAAAAAGATTGGGCTCCAACCAGTCCAAGGCCATCTCTAGTCCTCAAACTCCTCCACAAAATCCTCAAAATCAGGACCATAACCCAAGCTCCCATAAGACTCATCAAGATCCTCACCTGAAATAGATAAAATATGAGCCAGAGGCCCAGTACAGAAGTAACGAAAACAAAAGCGAGATGATTCACACAAGCCTAAACTAAATGCAAGATGCAACAACCATTCAATTATTACTAGTCTTTAGTTAGTAATTCAACATGGGAGTATTCAAACTCCGGGCAACAAGGATAGTGGGGGATCCTGAGTAACAACCTTGACGCTCAGGGGGCTTATAAGTAGATCGGATACTTATACCGTTCTAGATAATTTTACAGAAAACACCTAAATCTACCATGCCCAATCTGAGCAGGGTGCCGCTCCCCGAACCGGATACCAATTCCATCCCAGGCTCACCCAATCAGTGAGGGGCGCCCTTAGGCACTCATGCCACCCTGGCAGGGATTGGATTTAACGACGTAAAACACAAATCAACACTCACAATTAAGTTTTTCTTAATATATATAGTTTCATAAATGCCTATCCTAACACAGAGACAAGCTAGTTACTGCGTACCTGTACTAGATCGAGAGTCAATGGGAATAACCGAAAGGGAATCAATCACTGTAAAAGAAGTAATTACAACTCACACTTAGTTCAAGTATAATCATCCAAAGAAATTCAAATAAATCATTATAACATCATCACATAGCATTTAGATATCATATATTATCATACAATACCAACAAATACTTAAATGATCATTTATCAAGCTTTGAACAACTTTTAGCAAACAACAATAAGTTTTAAACTTTGTTAGAAAGTGTATCAGCTGGAAAGAATTGAAATTTAAGCACTGATACTTTTGTAATTTGTAAAATCTTAAAACATAAAAGTTTTAGATCTTTTCCTTAGCTTTCTAACAACTTGAATCACCTCAATCGGAGATCGGATGAAAAAGTTACGCTAAAATACAAAGAGCTGCGAAACAGGGGAAGTCTACAGCGACACACGGTACCGGCCATGTACGAGGCCGTGTTGGGTAAAAAAATGACCCGAGAGCAACTTTTAAGAATTTCAAGGCCTACATGGCCATGTACACAGTTTGTACACTGGAACAAAAAAATGACGAAATCCCCTGTTTTCAAAGTGCATTTTACACTCTTAAAATTCTTTTAAACTCATTCCAAGTTACTCTAAAGCTTGTTATATGATCATCCCATCATTCAAACAACACCAAACATCTCCAAAACTTCATCAACTCCAAATCACTATTCATCATCTTCTTCAATATTAGGTCATCCAACCACATGCATTCACCAACACTTCCAACACTTCAAAACTCATCCTAAGCACATAAAACTAACCACTCTAGTCCTATAACACATCATATACCATCAAAACATCATGGAACATAAATTTAAACAAATATGGCATCAAGACTACATATTCATGCATAGAAAAAAAAATTGAAGAACACTCTTACCACAAGAATTTCAAGGCTTGGTTTAATGACTCTAGATCAAGCTTTTGATGGTGGATGTTGTAGAAAATCAAGTCTCAAACTTGGTTCACCTTGGGAGCCTTTTTGGAGTGAAGAAGAAGATGTTTTAGGGCAAATGGAGGGCTTTTGGTTTGGTCTGAAATTTTTGGCCGAATTTTTGAAGTTAAAAAGTTTAAACTTATCCTATGTTGACTTTAAGGGCATGAAGGCATTAAAGGCTTAATGACTTTGTTTTGGGTTAATTAATATTTTTGTCTTAAGGCACATAAGGAGTTTAATGGCTAAGTTTTTAGCCTATTTTTTTCACTACCAAGGATATTTATATATACATTCCACTTATTCTAAGCACAAATAACACACTTTAAGGCATATTAATATTTTACAAACTCAATAAATAATTAATCTAACATATTTAAATAATTCTACACTTTCACACATCATAATACTCATCAAAATTAAACTCACTATCAATATATATATATATATATATATCATGCTTAAATTCAACAATACACTTATAAAATAAAAATTAGAATTTCATGGCTATTTCATTCTCCCCTCCTTCAAAAGTTTCGTCCTCGAAACTTATTTTACCTCAATCATAGATCAAACAACTCAGGATACTTCTGTCTCATCTCATCTTCGGGTTCCCATGTCGCTTCTCTTTCACTTTGACCCGTCCACAAGACTTTAACAAAAGGGATTACTTTTCTTCTCAACACTTTGTCAATCCTATCCAAGATTTTGATTGGTTTCTCAATTGTGCTTAAATCGGGTTGAATCTCCGGTTGATGAGTAGAAATGATAGCTTCAGGATCCGATACACACTTTCTGAGTTGTGACACATGAAACACATCGTGCACTTCAGACAAATTCGGGGTAAAGCTAGTCGATAGGCTAGTGGTCCGATTCTTTCCAAAATCTCATATGGACCTATGTATCTTGGGTTCAACTTTCCTTTAACTCCAAATCTAATTACCCCTTTTGTTGGCGAGATTTTAAGAAACACGTGATCACCAACTTCAAATTCTAACGGTCTTCTCCTCGTGTCAGCATAGCTTTTACCGATCTTGAGCCGTCTTCATTCTCTGCTTTATCACTTGAATCTTATCAATTGCTTGCTGTACCAGTTCAGGACCTAAAACTGTTCTTTCACCAACTTCATCCCAATGTATTGGAGATCTGCACTTTCTACCATACAGTGCTTCATAAGGCGCCATCTGAATTGTTGCTTGGAAGCTATTGTTGTAGGAAAACTCAATAAGTGGCAAATAAACATCCCATCTACTTCCAAAATCCAAAGCACATGCTCTAAGCATATCTTCCAATATCTGAATCGTTCTCTCAGATTGTCCGTCTGTCTATGGGTGAAATGCAGTGCTAAATTGAAGCTGCGTACCCAAAGCAATATGTAGACTCTTCCAAAATCTGCTGATAAAGCGAGAATCCCGATCAGAAGTGATCGTCTTTGGAATACCATGCAATCTCACTATCTCTTTGATGTAGATGTATGCCATTTTCTCTAACGAATCTCCAACCTTCAAAGGTATGAAATGAGCCGATGTCAATCTATCTACGATTACCCAAACAACTTCATATTTGGTTATGGTTCTGGGTAAGGCTGATACAAAATCCATGGTGATATCTTCCCATTTCCATTCAGGTACTGACAACGGTTGAAGTTCTCCTCCGGGTCGTTGATGTTCGATTTTTACTTGTTGACAAACCACACACTTAGAGACATATTGGGCTACATCTCTCTTCAAACCTTCCCACCAATAGTTTCTCTTCAAATCCTTATACATTTTTGTACTTCCCGGTGGATCGAGTATGGAGAGGAATGAGCTTCTCTCATGACTTCTTCTCTTAACTCGTATGGCACAAAAAGTCGATTCCCATATCTCACAACTCCTTCCATGTCAATCCTTAATTCTTTCCTTTTTCCAATTCTTATAGAATCCTTCATTCCCTTGGCTTCATTCTTCCTTTTGAGCTTGTTTAATTTTCTCCAGAATTGTTGGTTGCAAAGATAGTTGAGCCAATACACATCTACTTGTTCCACAGTAACTTCAAGATTTAACTTCATAAACTCCATCTGGATCTCCTTTTGGCTAGATAGCAAAGCAGCAACACCTTCATGTTTCTTTCTACTAAGTGCATCCGCTACTACATTAGCTTTTCCGGGATGATAAAGAATCTCCACATCATAGTCCTTAAGTAGTTCAAGCCATCTTCTTTGTCTCATTTAGCTCCCTGTGTGAAGATATATTTAGACTTTTGTGGTCTGTGTAGATCTTACACTTCTCCCCAAACAGATAGTGTCTCCACAATTTCAGTGCAAGAATTACAGCTGCAACTCCAAGTCATGCACCGGATAGTTCTTTTCTGGGGTTTCAATTGCCTCAAGCATACGCTATAACTCTTCCATCTTGCATGAGTACACAACCGAGTCCTTGAATAGATGCGTCACTGAAGACTACGAACTCTTTTCCATTGTCTGGTAGCGCTAAAATAGGAGCTGATATTAATCTTTCCTTCAACTCTTCAAAACTCTTCTCACACTTGTCATCCCATTCAAATTTAATATTCTTTCGTGTTAATCGGTTAATGGAGATGCAATCTTCGAAAATCCTTCTACAAACCTTCGATAGTATCCAGCCAATCCAAGAAAACTTCTTATTTCACTCACAGTTGTAGGCCTTGTCCACTTTAGAATAGCTTCAATCTTCATTGGATCCACTGAAACTCCTTCTTTTGAAATAATATGTCCAAGAAAAGAAATTTCTTCCAACCAAAACTGACACTTATTAAACTTTGCATAAAGTCTCTTCCTCGAAGTCTTTGTAACACAAGTCTCAAATGCTCTTGATGCTCCTCCTTGCTTCGGGAATAGATCAAAATGTCATCAATGAAGACTATGACAAATGAATCCAGATAATCCTTGAAAACCCTATTCATCAAGTCCATAAATGCGGCTGGTGCATTGGTTAACCCAAAAGGCATCACCAAAAACTCAAAGTGTCCATATCTTGTCCTGAAGGCCGTCTTCTGAATATCTTGAGATTTGATCTTAAGCTGATAATATCCCGATCTCAAGTCGATCTTAGAAAACACAGTAGCTCCCTTCAGTTGGTCAAATGATCATCAATCCATGGCAAAGGATATTTATTCTTGATAGTAACCCGATTTAATTCTCTGTAATCAATGCACATGCGCAAGCTCTCATCCTTTTCTTGACAAACAGCACAGGAGCACCCCAAGGGGATATGCTTGGTCTAATAAAACCCAAGTCTTGCAACTCTTGTAACTGTATCTTCAACTCCTTCAACTCTGCTGGAGCCATTCTATATGGAGCTTTAGAGATAGGTACTGTTCCAGCAATACTTCGATTCCAAACTCTATCTCTCTATCTGGTGTAATCCAGGTAGCTTCTCAGGAAATAATCCATAAACTCATTCACAATTGGCACCATATTGATATCCACTCCTTCAATGCTCATAGTTGCTACAACGATTTCTCCCACAATTCCATGAACTTCATACTCTTAGGTCTTAGCCTCTCTAATATATATGAAAATCTTCCTTCATCTAAATCAAAACTCAACTCCGCTTTACTACAATCAATTGTGACCTTATAATGATTTAGCCAATTCATTCCCAAGATCACATCAAAATCAGATAAAGGTAATACTATCATATCAATAGGCATGCTTACATCAGAAATCATCACATTCACATTTTTACACACACAAGGATGCCTATTTTCAGTCACCAACGGTAGTCACACATATAACACGATCACTCAACATTTCAGAAGCAAGATTACACTCATTCATAAAATTCTCAGAAATACAAGCATGAGTCGCCCCTGTATCAATCAACACATAAGCATTCTTATCAGACACATTCAGAATACCTGCCAAGGTGTCTACTGCAGGTGTATCTTCAACTTGCTGTAAAGGTGAAACCCTTGCATCCGTCTTGCCTTTTCTAAATTCACTCTACTCTTATTGTCGGTCGATCTTTGCAATTAGAAATATGATTCCCCTTTGCTTGCAATAGGCACAAAATACGGTGGTATCTTCGGATTCTTACACTCTATAGACCTATGTCCAACTTGACCACAGAAAAACATGCTCCGGGAGTCCACTTGCAATCTGTCACCTCATGAGGACCATAGCATCTAAGGCATCTCTTCTCAAACACAGGTGTAGAAGCTTTAAGAGTTGACTTCTGGTCTCCTTGTTTTCCCATATAAGGTCTCTTTCCTTGGTTTGAATAATATCCTGCTTTGTTAGCATTTTGGTAACCACCATATGATGTAGCAGGAGCAGGTCTCTTTCCCATGAATGCAGCTCTTCTTGCTCTTCTAGCTCTACTATCATTGTGTATCTGTTCCATTAACAAGGCTTTAGCAACTATATCTGATAAGGTGTGTAACTCAAACTTCTTCACTTCATTCTGGATTTCTTCATTCAAGCCATTCTGGAACTTTTGAACCTTCATTCTTTCATCACGATAGTCTCCTCCAGCAAAGCGCAATAATCTACAAAATTCACTATGATATTCATCTATGGGCTTGCTCCCCTGTCTCAAGTTCAACCAATCAGATATCATCCTCTCTCTTACTGAATTCGGAAAATACTTGGTGAAGAATGTGTCTTTGAATGTAGTCCAAGAAATAGGCTGTTGTAGATTTCCACTAGCTAGTCTCCACCAATTGTAAGCTTCTTTCTTCATCATATAAACTGCTAAGTCCACTTTCTTATCCTCAGGAGTACTGCTAGCTGCAAAGGTCTTCTCCAATTCTTCTATCCAATTCTCAGCCACTGTCGGATCAGTGCTAGTACCATCAAACTCTGGAACCATCTTACTAAAGTCATGTAGTTTGATCTGGTTGGCTTGTTCATTCACAGGTGGTGCTTCATTCGGTCTTACCCCGGGTTGATTACCTTGCTGTATAAAGTACTGTGTCTGCTGGTACATCATCATCTGATATTGTTGCATCATTGCCATCATGTCTCTCATCATACCATACATGGAATTGGGATCACCAGTAGGCATTTGTGGCATTGGTGGAATAGGTGGCATAGGTGGAGGTGGCGGAATCTGAGTCGGTGGAGGAACTTGTGAAGCTGAAGCCGATGCAGGAGATGGTGTAGTCTCACTACTAGGTGTAGAAGATGAAGTAGGAACAAATGTAGACGATGACTGTGGTGGTGGTGGCATACTTTCCCTATCTGAATGCTGCCTGGTAGATCTCCTTAACCTATCCATCTTAACAATCGCACACAATACATTCAACACACACACATGTATACACATTAAGCTTATTTAAATTAACATTCACACATAATAGCAAACAATTAATCAAATAATCAATCAAGCAACAAGCACACAAAGAATCAAGAAAACAAACAAGCACAGCATCCAAGCAAACTTAGTTCTTCCTATTCTACCTATTTGTGTCTAGGTCAAGTCTCAGACAAATCATCTCAATTAGGCAAACAATTAATCAAACTTAGCTCTGATACCATCTGTAAGGACCCGCTATCACCCCTATATTTAAAATAAGTGATAACAGTTCCCCAACCACATATAATCTGCAGAATTATATGTAAGGTTGTCCGAGAAGAAATGTTTGATGAATTGTTTGTCTAATTTCACAACATAAGTCATTTTGAAAATTATTTACTTAATAGCTTACTTTCAAAACACAATACCATATATATACAAACATTATAAGAAAATAGCTCAGGTTATACAAGCTAGGTACATACATACATACATATATATATTACAACCAAAAGGCTTCTTACAAGCCTTAGCAAAACTACAAAACATATAGTTCATCAAGAACTATATAAACAACTATCCAACCTATATATCTAGTCTATTACAAAAAGATTGGGCTCCAACCAGTCCAGGGCCATCTCTAGTCCTCAAACTCCTCCAGAAAATCCTCAAAATCAGGACCATAACCCAAGCTCGCATAAGACTCATCAAGATCCTCACCTGAAATAGATAAAATATGAGCCAGAGGCCCAGTACACAAGTAACGAAAACAAAAGCGAGATGATTCACACAAGCCTAAACTAAATGCAAGATGCAACAACCATTCAATTATTATTTAGTCTTTAGTTAGTAATTCAACATGGGAGTATTCAAACTCCGGGCAACAAGGATAGTGGGGGATCCTGAGTAACAACCTTGACGCTCAGGGGGTTGATATAAGTAGCTCGGATACTTATACCGTTCTAGATAATTTTACAGAAAACACCTAAATCTACCATGCCCAATCTGAGCAGGGTGCCGCTCCCCGAACCGGATACCAATTCCACCCCAGGCTCACCCAATCTGTGAGGGGGCCCCTAGGCACTCATGCCACCCTGGGCAGGGATTGGATTTAACGACGTAAAACACAAATCAACACTCACAATTAAGTTTTTCTTAATATATATAGTTTTCATAAATGCCTATCCTAACACAGAGACAAGCTAGTTACTGCGTACCTGTACTAGATCGAGAGTCAATGGAATAACCGAAAGGGAATCAATCACTGTAAAAGAAGTAATTACAACTCACACTTAGTTCAAGTATATCATCCAAGAAATTCAAATAAATCATTATAACATCATCACATAGCATTTAGATATCATATATTATCATACAATACTCAACAAATACTTAAATGACCATTTATCAAGCTTTGAACAACTTTTAGCAAACAACAATAAGTTTTAAACTTTGTTGGAAAGTGTATCAGCTGGAAAGAATTGAAATTTAAGCACTGATACTTTTGTAATTTGTAAAATCTTAAAACATGAAAGTTTTAGATCTTTTCCTTAGCTTTCCAACACAACTTGAATCACCTCAATCGGAGATCGGATGAAAAAGTTACGGCTAAAATACAAAGAGCTGCGAAACAGGGGAAGTCTGCACGACCGGGTACACGGCCGTGTACCGAGGCCGTGTTGGGTAAAAAAAATGACCCGAGAGCAACTTTTAAGAATTTCAAGGCCTACACGGCCATGTACACAGGTTGTGTACACTGGAACAAAAAAATGACGAAATCCCCTGTTTTCAAATGCATTTTACACTCTTAAAATTTTTAAACTCATTCCAAGTTTCTAAAGCTTGTTATATGATCATCCCATCATTCAAACAACACCAAACATCTCCAAAACTTCATCAACTCCAAATCACTATTCATCATCTTCTTCAATATTAGGTCATCCAACCACATGCATTCACCAACACTTCCAACACTTCAAAACTCATCCTAAGCACATAAAACTAACCACTCTAGTCCTATAACACATCATATACCATCAAAACATCATGGAACATAAATTTAAACAAATATGGCATCAAGACTACATATTCATGCATAGAAAAAAAAGTTGAAGAACACTCTTACCACAAGAACTTCAAGGCTTGGTTTAATGACTCTAGATCAAGCTTTTGATGGTGGATGTTGTAGAAAATCAAGTCTCAAACTTGGTTCACCTTGGGAGCCTTTTTGGAGTGAAGAAGAGATGTTTTAGGGCAAATGGAGGGCTTTTGGTTTGGTCTGAAATTTTTGGCCGAATTTTTAAGTTAAAAAGTTTAAACTTATCCTATGTTGACTTTAAGGGCATGAGGGCATTAAAGGCTTAATGACTTTGTTTTGGGTTAATTAATTTTTGTCTTAAGGCACATAATGGAGGTTTAATGGCTAAGTTTTTAGCCTATTTTTCTACTACCTAAGGATATTTATATATACATTCCACTTATTCTAAGCACAAATAACACACTTTAAGGCATATTAATATTTTACAAACTCAATAAATAATTAATCTAACATATTTAAATAATTCTACACTTTCACACATCATAATACTCATCAAAATTAAACTCACTATCAATATATATATATATATATATATATCATGCTTAAATTCAACAATACACTTATAAAATAAAAATTAGGAAATTTCATGGCTCTATTTCAATTATAGATGTGAAAGTCGTATTATTTTGCATTTATTCTAATTGTTATATTTGTTGCACTTACAATGGATCTGTAATAAAAATATTCTATAATACATATTAGGGTCCGCTTGGATTGTCTGTTTCTCATTTGTCTCTGTATCTGCTTCTTAATTTTATGTGTAAAAGTGTTTGATTTGTTGATATATTTTATCTATATTTGGACTATTTGATATTTTTATAAGAACTACCATATGCTTTTCATATATATGTATTTCTACACAGAAATTTATTAGAAAAAGTTTGAAAAATGTGTCTATCATCTGCTGAATGCCAAACGGACCCATAATAAGGAAAGAAAATAGATCGGCTTATGCTACTTTACAAGTTATTTTATTTTATATTATATGTTGGTTGAGATGATAGTATAATGTTAAGTAGATAAATTATTGATATTTCCACATGCATTGCCATGCCCCCAATAAGGCATAGTAGTGGAATCTCTATGACTTGCCACTTTGTATGTGCATCTACTATATAACAACCACTTAGAGTGTTAGTCACAAGATTTTATTTATTTATCTATGTTTATGTGAAACTCAAATAAAACATCTACAAGTAATTTGATAAGAAAATATATCTAATTATTGCAAATATGATGGCTTTTTAGGACCGTAGAGAATCAATAACTCCAACTAAATAATAACATCAGAACCATTTTAAAAATCTCTTTGCTCTAATTAAATTTAAGAAAAACTGAAATTTGATTATTAACTCCCATGTAATAATCGAAGCCACACGTATTAAATTCTAATACTGACCTAATGTGTATGACACTGGAAAAGAAAAGCACTCTTCACACAATTTTAGCTCATTTCCAACATTGAGAGTAACCTGTAAGGAAGGAAAGTTGTGCGCCTGTGAATAACAACTGCTTAGTGAGGTTTCTCCTTTGTATTATGATAAATAATAACAAATAGATGCACTAATATAGTGGAACTATCACAATATATGAATATAAAAAATTATAAAACCAACTAATAATCGTATAGGGTTAAGAGTATAAACTATAAATCATCTATAGGACAACGGCTTTGTAGGACATACTACAAAAAGAACATACTATAAATCTAAGTGCTACTATCTCCTAATTTTGATTTTTATTATCAGGAAACAAAACACTAGGGACTCAATGAGTGTATGCAATATGTAGAAAATTTTAGGGAATATAGTTATATGGAGTACACATGCGACTATACCTTTAATAAATGAATCTAGAAATGTAACTGGACGGATTCTTATAAGGTATCTAACTCATCTAACTCGATAAGTACTCTATAGAGTATTACCTTATAGGGTTGTGAGTTTACCTAATTCCTTCCATATTTATATTATCCCAGGTTTTATATAATTTGCAGTTCAAAACATTTAATTACTCTACTATCAAAACATATTCTCTCATTTGTAGATCTTTAAAAAAGGAAAAAAATGTTATCACATATTTCGATGTTGGGTGATTTGTCATCATCCTATAAATGTTTATCAATTTGTTTATTTTCTATTGCTATCATGTATAAATAATGTTTGGGAATCACTAGAAGACATTATCATTATGATCTAAAAACTTAAATAATCCTAACTATATTTAATAAATTTATATATATTATTGGATGAACATGGAATAATCCTATCTTCAAATCTTCTGCTTTACAAAGTACGGTCAATCATTTGCTTTGTGGGCTAATGTAAATTATTTTTATTTTTAGAATATTTGTTTTTCTCTTTTATAAACAACGCATTAATTCTCTTCTCTTATTTTGGTTGTCAATTGTCATTGTCGGGGGGAAGGAATTGCAGACATGTTCACATGTATAACATCATGTCGACACCAGTGCAAGAAGGGTAACTAATACGTTCGGGAAGGTGCACTCGTCTGGATTATGGAATGGAATGAAATACGAGAATAGATTTCTCATGTTTGATAAATGATGGAAGTAATAAACCGGTTTTTTTTTTTTTTTCTTAGAATTGGCTAATCGGTTCGATTCTAGTTCTAAAACTGTTGATGATTATTTTGATTCGGTTTCTAGTTTGAACTCAGGGGTGTTGCAGGATATGGCATCACGTATAGTGGAAATATGGATACGCACATAAATAATATACATACGTGTAAGTGTATTTTTGTGTGCATGTTTATTATTTTATAATATTAATATAGTATGACGTATATATTCATGTATTATCATGTATACTTTGTTGTATTGATGTATGATATAATGTTATGCATAGATAATATATTTTAAACGTACGCAAACTGAACAAAGTTTTGATACTCCTATTTTAGCAATTAAATAATGTAATAACCCTTGGCCAAAGAGGGAAAAAAAAAAAAATATATATATTATATTATATATATATAAACTATTTGACACTTGTTATAGTTCTATTCCACTTATCATAGATACCTATACTCCTTTCAACCAAGTGAACAAGTATAGACATATTTTTGGATTGGGTCCGAATTAGGACCTCAACTAGATTGGCGATGGCAGGTCCATACCAGGTGGAACCGACGGTTATAATTGGTTCTATTAAAAAAATTAAAGAAAAAAATTTAAAAATTATATTATATATATAATTACTAATGTTTACAATAATAGTAAAATTTGTTACATATTTACAATATTTAATATGTTATTATCAATAATATAAATAAATATAACTTAATGTTGTATAATATAGTCTATGTAAACTTCTCCTAAAAGCGAAATTCATTTCTTTAATAATGTAAGACTATTTTTTGTATTGTAATTTTCTTTTTATCCTCTAGAGTCTTTTGCAATCTCATAGTACTAACTACAATTAAAATCGATTGGTTTGTATAAATAAATACGTATTCTAAATAAATTTTAAAAAATTTTGGTTAAATAATTTAATACATTTTAACCAAATAATTAATTATTTTGAGTTTAAAATTTATTTTATTAAAAACTTAAATTCATTTATTTTTTATTTTATTTGAAAAAGGCAGTTTTGTGATTCCAAAAGTAGAATTGGACCGAAATAGTGAGAGATGGTTCTGGTTCTGGTTTTGGTTTCAGTTCCTCATTTTCAAGACCTGAAACCAGCGGTTCTGATTCAGTTTGGTTCGGTTCTAGAACCATGCTTATGTCTAGCCCAAAGTATAAAACAAATACTAAAAATCAATATATGAAATATTAAGAACGAAAAAAATATTGAAATATGTACATGGGCTTAAAATATAATAATATTTAGTGATTTGTACTTGACTCACAGATTACGTGACAAGGTCTAGTAAGTTCGATTCATTTATCGGGATGGGTCGAGGAGATTTGGCTCTTAATAAGGATTATTGGATCAGTCCGTCACATCCAACCTTTGTCAGTCACACTTATGCATACAAAAAATGACAACATTCAAGATAATTATGAATTGAGCTTACTTTATCTCATTTGTTAATCGCTGAGATAATCTGATGGTTGTCATTCATGCCAAATACCTATAAATATTTAGTCATTCTATCTTCAAAAAGACTAAACAAGGCAACTTAAGGGATCACTATTACGAAAGCCATTGGTAGTAGTACTACCACTATATTATTATCTACATTTCGTATGAGCCTGATCTATGTCAATATAAAAACTTAATTTTGTGTTTCTTTCAACTTTAAAGCAATTTTGAGCAAAACCATTAACCTTGCATCTTTACTCTTTCATTTATATAGATTTATTGAATAATAAATTTCTCTTTGCCAATGATCTTGTAGTCTGATTATATCACCCTTAATCTCTCGAGTAGATGTCTCCATGGTCCATAATCAGACCGAACCAAATATATGAGAGACAATTCCGGTCTAGTTTCATAGAACGCCAATTCCTAATCTAATTCTCAAACCATCGAACCGCTACATTTTATTAGTTAAAATTAAATAAATAAATAAATTTTAATATTAAATACAAAAAATTATAAAATAAAAATGATAATTCATATATCTTATTATTTGTTTAAAATATGTATTTAAATTATATACAAACATAACCAATTTTAATTATTGTGTTAACGGTGCAAAAAAGAAAACTATAAGGCAATAAGTAGTCTCACATTTATTATTAAAAAAAGATATTTTGCTTTTAGTAAAATTTATATAAACCAAATTAGACATATTTTTAAGCTATATATATATATATATATTTAACGACACATTAAAAATTGTAAATAGATAATAAATTTTACTACTTACATGACATAACTTAAGCATTTAAAATTATATATTTAATATTATATTTTTTATTTTTCTTTCCTTTTATAGTGGAACTGGGTAGAACCATCAGTTCTACTCAATTGTTGGTTGAAGAACAACATAAGAATTGGAAAACTGATGGTTCCCTAGTCAGTTATAGAGCTGCCTAACCAGTCTGGTTTTGGTCCTTGTTCTGGAACCATTATGGCAATTCTGGTTTGAAACCAAACCTTGACTGCATCTATGTTTACTTTCAAGTGATAATTATCATATTTGAATATTATAGTTGTTATAATGATAAATAAATATATATATTCTATTGTTTTCATTTATTAACATCGCGTTCTATTGCGTGTAATAAAAAGAAAATAACAATACTGAGTGGAAGTGAAAAGAGTAGTAAAAATGAAATATAACATAATTTTTATTTTATATTTGATATAAAATATGAAGGAAATGCTTCCAATTCTATCATTTGATTTATCTCAAAATAAGAAATAAAGAAAAATGAAGTTAGCAAAGAAAAAAAATTATATCTAATTATTTATTTCGTTTTTATTTAACATTGTTAAAAAAGTCAATTCCTTAACCACCTTCACTTCTAGTTTTCATTTTTCACTAATTTCTCTTAATTTATGGAAAAAAAACTGAAAGACGTATATATTTTCATCTGTTTCTTTGCATTAAATTACACAAAAATACATCAACATTTGAAGATGGGTTTACTTAAGGAATTAACCAAGTAATTAAGAAAAGAAAAATATCAAGGTTCTATAAGGTCCAATTATTGACCTTTGATTTAGTTTTTAATTATCATAAATCACTAATGAATATCTTCATTGGCTTAAAACTTAAAATAAGCATTGATAACTTAAATGAACCATTTATTTTTATTTTAACAACTTGATACTTAATATGTAAATAAACTTATTTTAAAATGGGTGTTTATTTCTTTTTTATTGTTTTTTTTTTTTCCAGCTCTAGTGATATCCATTATCTAAGCACAGAGGAAGCAATATATCCCTAATGCAAAACTAAAAAAGGCAAATTAAAAAAAAAAAAAAAAGAAAAAGGGCGACCGGTCACTTGTCGAATTCTCTAACTCATTTTGTATTACCATATGTGTCGGCACGTGCATCTTAACTCATCCCTAAATCATGTCGCTATCAAAGACATGACTGCAATTTCATGGAATCCTAATGCCCATTGCAAAACTAATCAAAATCAAAACATGATATTGCACCAACCCATTTTATACACATCTAGTGCAAAAATTTAGGTCATAGTACACTACCACATTATCAATAGCATCAGCTTAGCTAAAATCAATTACGTTGCATTCGATTTAATTTCCTGTTTACAACTTTAATTGCAATTAATTATTTATTTAAGATTAAAATAAAAATAATTATCAATATACAGTTACTAAACCATATGTATAAATCAAGATATATGAACATTATATGATGTATTGTATATCATCTATTGTAGTTGCGATATTCGCATGAATATCATGCCTATAAAATGCGATTTATAAATAAATAAAAACATTCATATTGTTAATCGCGATATGTGATTAACTCTTATAATACGATTACTAATCGCGATATAGCAACCGTATATGAACACCATATCCTGTTTTATTCTCGCGATTTATATATAAATTATCATATCATGTTTTTTAAACGCGATTTTACCATAACATATCGATAATTAATTTCATCGGAGTTGTATATCGGTAATATTTTTCCATAGAACCTTAGATATGTATTGAACTCTTATTTATAGAATTGAAATTCATATTCTAAATTTTATTACCATTTCACTTGTTTGGCTTATAAAAAAGATTACATAAAAAATGTCTATCCACTTAACGTGAAATAGATAAGAAAGCCCCGTCCCTTCCCTTACTAGAAAAATAGTTATTTCTTATCAAAAACATCTTTTTTTATTTTCCAGAATTACCCCCATTCATAAAACAAAAAAAAAATATTATTATTCTTTACATCTTATTTCATTCCAATAAACCAAGCATGACATTATAGATAAATCAAGCCCAAAAAAATTCATAAAATGAGAAATATCCATTCACTTTACTATAAAGGAAATTTTACTACAATTTTTTTTTTATGAAGAATTATTATAACATTAAATTGACTATAATAACAATTACACATGAATTTTAACTAAATATGTATATATATATTATAGTCATTATAATCCAAATTTATAAATAGCAATTTAATATGCAATTGATTTTTTCTTAAAATACCAAAATATATATCAAATAAAAATTATGTTATAGCTCTATTACATTCCTTAACAATAACAATCCTATTACAGTCTTATTCACTTAATATTTAGCAAGTCAACTAGCAAGGAAGAGAGCAAAATTAACATGCATGGAAGAGGGGTGGAACACCTGTCTATAAAACTTAAAAAGTACTAAAATACTAATTAAACAAAAAATAATTGCCAACATTATATCGCATTAGGGACACAAGATATAGTAAAAAACATAAATATCGCATGTCTAAATGCGATGAACAAAATTTTGTACATTTGTACCGCAATGGAGAAATGCAATACCCATACTAGACCTTCGTTTGCCCTAGGTAGAACTAAGCTGAAGAGAGAGGTCTCCGCCTCCGGAAGTGAAACTGGATCCCGCGTCTGATCAACAGAAGGCGGAAGCATCAGCTAGTGAGGCAGGAACTCCAGCAACTCCACCTGGACTCCACCTGAGTCGGATCAAGCAAAACCAACGATCCGCCAGCTAATGGAGCAAAGGAATCATCCCACTGACAGAAGTTGAAAAGCCACCGGAGGGAAGCCAGGAGGTTCCTCCTCTTATATACCATTCCACTCTGCTCGATCGGAGATAGGAGAGGCCACTCAATGGATCCCATTGTCATTTGATATTGCATGTGCATATAGTAGTGTGAATATATATGTATCACATAACTCATATGCGATACATTATTTATCATCATAATTCGTGTATGCGATACCCATATAGCATTTTGGAAATATGATTTAGTATTTTGATAATTTCCTTCATCAGATTAGTATTTGTATAATTTCCTTGCATTGGTAAAATCTCCAGGGAAGAGTGTAAATTATGGATATTGTAATTGAAATGCTTGCTAATTACAACTCAGTAGCCTATACAACCTATTAGATATAGGCAATAAACATGTGGGTTTTCACCACCAAAATGATACAAAGCAAAATCCAATAGAGCATTGAAAAATGCAATTCTGCACCTAACAACAAGAGGGCAAATTGCTTTGACCATCGCCGGACAAGATTTAAGAATTCAGATCCAAAGCGTTACATCTACCAGACCCTAATTGAGCTTAGCTTCCCAGTTGAACGGATTGGCCCGATCCATGTCAAAGACAAACTGCCTCACATCATCCATGAAATGGAAAGAAGACCAGCTCAAAAAGAAAAGGTCTTCCATCATAACCGGCACAACATATTACACAGTTTGCTTGCGCTCAATCCTAAGCATCCGATTAAGGTAGCTAATAAGACAGACTCCTGTATGCAAAACAGGAAGTAGAAAAATTCTGAGCAAAAGGGCAAATCAATTGCTAAAGCAGTGGAGGATATCACGAGCAATAAGCAACTTACAGTTTTCTCCCTAAACAGACTCGAAAGGACCGCCCGTAGAAAATCCCAACTTTAACATGACATCCTCCAGACGCTTCACGTTCGTTAAATATAGATAACCAATCTGGAAAACACAGAATCCTTTAGTCATTTCCAATATGCCAATGCAAAATTAACATTTTACAACAAGAACACTAAATGAGGATAGATCAACATGCATTACTTAGTAGAATGTACAAGCCCAGAACACATGAATTAACACTATATGTAAAACAAGCAATCATCACTTACCGGGATAATAAGATTTCAGTTACTGCTCATCACAGGTAAAACAAGAAGAACTAATTGAATGGTATAATTAAATGGATGCTAAAGCTGAATAATACAAAAAAGTACTTGCCAGTTTGGGGGGGGAAATCAAATACCATATTTCACTAATCACCTTATTCAGCCGGCTGTTATAAGCTGTATATATTGCAACAAATATTCAAATTGAGCAAATTATATGTCCAGGTTAACTGACCAGTGTCTCCAGTGATGATGCCCTGTTATAAAGAGCAGCACCAACACGTTTTTTGGTCCGCGATTTACCAGCACCAACGTTCTTTCCCCATCGAAGGACGTCCCTGCAAATTAAAAAAAAAAAAAAAAGAGAGAAGAAAATGAAGAAGAAGAAGGAAAATTAATTAATATTGACCCAGGTGGAGACTTTTAATGGGAATTTTGACCAGGTGAGAATCATTGTAAAGCCTCCACAAAAAGCCAGGGTCATATCCTTCTCTACTAATGAACACGATTAACATTTCCTATTTCAGAAAGAATCCCCATACATGAGTCATTATCATGGAATTTTAGTTGTAAAGACGCCAACAACTTAACAAGTACCTGTGCATAAACAAAATATCAATTTTATTGGATCACAAGCACCAGAAGCCACTTTGTTATCACTGCTTGGATATCCTATTCAAAACAGCTTCTGGAACTTAAAAAGGAGAACTATTGCGTGTCAGCAAGCAAATTTTGCAGACATAATTTCAAGGACACCCTTAGCAATTTTCTTATATTTCAGAAAAGCTGTCATTAAAAATCAGGTGAAAAAGGTTAACATCCAAATAAAATAATAAAGGAATTTCACGTAGCTATGCTCATAAAAATAGGGTAAAAGAAATATGACCATTGTTTCAGAAGCGCAATTACCTAAAAAACTAATACTATATGTGCATATATTCCTCAAACTGCCAAGAAAGTATAGCCTTTATTAATGGTTTGGGGAACTTTGGTGGCAGTTTGAATAGAGAAATGCATGTTATACTGTGTTTGGCAGTGAAATCAAGATTTTCGAGTTCTGAAGCAACCACACAACTGAAATAGTTAAGACCAGCCCACACTTTACCCTAAGTATTTAAACGCACAAGATTCCTCACACCACTCCTTTCCCTCTCTCAACTCTTCTTTCAGGTAAGGAAACCCTAGCCGGCTAACCCTCTCTTCTTTATGTGTAAAACTAATGTTTGCTTTGCTTGGATATTTGCAGGTAACAAAGTGAGATAAACTTGGCTGTTCGAGTAGTCAAAACTCCAAATACAAGTGTTTATCAAATGGGTGATAACCCTGTTTCATTTAACTCTCTTTTTTATCCATGTACAACAGTAGTTATAACTACTTTTCGGTTTGTTTCTGTTGATATCTGTTCAGATTCAGTGGAACTAGCTAGATCTTATCTTGTACATGTATAACTATAATAATGTGTATAGTCCTAAAGCCACCTCGGCTAATGTTTATTTCTAGCTTGAGTAACTTGAGCTGTAAACAGTAATAGAGGGTGTCCTTGCTCCAATAAGCATGTGTTCTCGGTATACAAAAGTTTGAACTTTGAAATCAAATTGAAGGGTGAAATGTCATAAATTTAGGGTTTGTTTAGATTGTCTGATTTTTATCTGTATTAGATCTGCATCTCTACCTTATTTGTATCATATTTATATCAGATTTCTTTAGTATATTTATATGTAAAACTGTCAGTTTTTTATCGTATCTGTTTCTTGATAAACATTCGTTTGAAAATGACAAAAATATAATACTAAAATAACCAAAATATGATAAAACAAACAGACACTTAATAGAGCCTGATATAACAGCATCTTGTGGACAGACAAAGTAATTTTTCACAAAACATCCATAGAACCTACATTCATAGCTTTTTCACTTCACTGAATCAATAAAGCCGTAATGAAATTCCTATTATGGAAGAATGGAATAATGGAAAAGAACTGTAATAACATTTTTCTTTATTAATTTTTTATTTAAATGGTGGTATTTTGAAAAAAAGATAATTTCAGCATTAAATTGGAATTTATACGTTTGAATAAAAATGGCTATTCAACAATTTGTATAATAGAGATCAATTGTGAAATTGTTGTTTAGTAAACTAAATATCATTACAGCTATTTGTAAAGAATAAGGCTATAATGAAATTGCAATTATATCGGTATAAACAGGCCGTTAATATTTTCTTTGTTAGTGTCAAACTCCGGACCTTCATAAATAAAATGCACATAGAGCAAGCAAACAAACAGAAAAAGGAACTAAACGTCTTCGAACCTTTCTTCCTCAGATAAATAATTGTCAGCAAGAAGTTTCTGAAGCAGTTCGTCCTGGGATGCAGTAAACATCATACATGAGGAATCTTTTAAGGCTACAAAGTAAAACGCCTAATGACAGTAAAGAAGACGTAAAAGCAAACTGCAGCAATAAATGATTTCTGAGAGAGTGAAGGATTTGCACACCAACAAATATAAAATTAAACATTTGAGCAATAGACAACCTGTGCTTCACATCTTACAACAGCCTGCACACGGTCATTGTGTTCTTCAATATTTAGTGGGGGAAATAAAAAATGGCGGCGAGCATAAAACTGCATCATTAAGAAGACCCAGGATTCAATATGCTGTACAATAGAAGATATCGTTCTGAACAAAGTAATAACAGGTGGAAGAGAGTGAAAATACAAGCAACAAGAACACATACCTCATAGATGCAATCCCCAATATAAGCTAATGAAGCTGCATTATATAGTGATCGAGGCTTCTCTACTTTAGGTGGGTTGGGCAACCATTGCTCATATCCATGATACGAGTTGTCTGAATTCACTATTGTCTCAAAGAATCATAGGTCAGAAAGCAAGCATATTAACACAGGTGGTTAGGAGCAAATGCAAAGAAGCAAACCTCTGAAAACATGAAACGTAAAATCATCAATAACATAACATCATCAGTCTTTGCATAAACAAATTTTTCATGTCATAATCTCACATAATAACTCAGAGAAGTGAGGCCCAATCACATAAATATTTTCAACAAACACATAAAGATTCCAAAACCTAAAAAACTGCTGGCAACTCATTAATAATAAATTTCACAGTCGTCACTCAATGTATTATTCTAGTTATGTTATGCTGTGATTTGTTCAACACGGTATGCCATGAATATAATCTTAAATATAAAATGATCAGAGAACACCAAGCTAATCCGGTCCAACAAATACCACATAGTTATTGTTTGGTATTTGACTTCAGAATTCAATAGATACTTCTAATGGCTTTTTTTCTTTTTTTTGGAGAAATTTTCCATACCGGGAAAATGCATAACACATAAGCTCCAAAAACACAAAACAAAGAAAACCCAGATGAGAAAATTCAACAAAGTCCAAACCTTGATGAGAAATTCGGGGTTTTTTGAGTAATTCCGTGATGGGTACATGCACACTCTTGGTCTGGTCACTCTCGGTAGTTAAGGAAACAGTTTGTGGAGGTGTTTTGAGAGAGACAGAGTCGGTTTCACTCTTTGGCTCCTTGTTGGGGTTTCTGGGTGCATTTCGGTTGTAAGGAAGTCTTGGTTGTGTGTCCCATGAAACAGCCTTAATTGAAAACATCCTATCCGTGAAAATGGAGTTTGGATGATGGGGAGAGTTTTCATGTCTTTTTTTGGGGTTCTTCCTCCGTGTTTAGAAGAAGGGTAGAAGATGAAAAAGCTTTTTCATGGGCTTTAGATGTTGGCCCATATGAGTTTCTTGCAATAAGACCCACAGATCTTCGATTCTATTCTTTAGAGCCCTGATACCATTTAGGCCGGTCAGCAGGGTTTGGGTCAAAAAATTAAGAACCGGGACCGGTGTCTCAGTACTAGGTGGCGTCGAGTCTGGTCCGACCAGTTCAATTCAATGTAAAATAGGCTTTCCATCAAACTGATTCTATTGTGGTACAAATATTAGCATTCAAATAAAATGAACCCAGTTCAAATCACTATTTTTCAAGTTGTAATATATAAAAGTAGTAAAATAAGCAAAATGGGCTTGTATCCGACCAAAAGAAAAGCAAAATAGGCTTGTAGCTTCTTCCCTCCACTCCATTAGATTTGATCTACCATTATTAGTCCATAACTAATCTATTTGGACTTGAATTTAGACTTCCTAGGTGCATGTATATATCATACTATTTTGGGAATTATATGCCCATAAATTTAAGGAAAATTTGACCTATTTTGAAGTTCTTAAGGAATAAAGTACGAATTATCCATGACAACCAGATGAACCAATTGAAAGGGATATAGTATACTTTGTTAGCACGTTAGTCTTTATCAATATTACTATTGTAATACCAAGAAATCAAGACACATAGTATTTGTTAGTGATGACTATACAAATGCAACACTTTTTTAAGTCAAACTTTGTACAATGGGTTGTATAATGAAATGAAAATTTGTAATAAACTAATAATACGAATAGCTTAATATTATGAATAGCAAAGGAATATATGTGCATATATGTAATAATAAAAAGCCTAATAGTTATAAAATAAATTAAGAGAACAAAAAAAATCATGTATATATAACAATATTATTAATAAAAAATAAAGAGAATATTGCTTGTTGGGTAATAGGGAGATTAAAATGTCTATAGAGAGAGAAATGTTTTTTTTCCCATCCCCCCCTTGTTCTCTCCGTCTCTTAGAAATATTTGAGTAACAAAAAAATAATGACAAGTACCATATTCTAAATCTTGGGAAAGTGTTAATGAGATTGAAGATTTGAAAATCAATTTGAGGTAGGTTTATCGTTCCCTATTAGATGATTGCGGAGTGTTGCTTAAAGTAATTTTTATTGATTACAAAGGATTGAGTGTTTTCTATTAATTGGCACAAAGGAATAGATGTGTTATAGGGTAACAACACATAAGGATAGTTTAATTTCAATATAGGAGTGTGTAGATGACGATGTAGACTGAATTGATAGCAAATCAGTGACATGCGTGAATTGTAGATTGTGAAATTCAATATTGGGAAGTATGCATGCATGCATTCTCAATATGCGAAATCTGAATTTAATATGTAGGGTGCTTTTCCAAATTAGCTTACGTGTGCTTCTTTATTTTTCTTTTCAAGATAGGTTAGTCTATGTTTTGTACAAAATTGTGATATATTATATCCCCATTAAACGCAAAAGAAATTTGTAGGAACTCTAAGTAGTAAAAGATTGAATAGTCTTTTTTTTTTTTCAATTAAATATGTAGTATGATATTTGTGTGCGTTCTATGTAGATAAAATAAAAGCTTTCAAGAGCCTGAAATAGCAACCTAATGTTAAAAACTGGTGGGAAGACTCAAAACAAGACATGCACAGCTATAGTGACTACTAATTTGCATAATTTCGACTTGAGTTGAGTAAGTCTAAATAGGAATATCAAACTATAATTTTCACTTATTGACCTAGATTCAAGAAATTATTACAACCAGAATAGAGCTTGAAATTAGGAGCTTCCATTTCTAGATATCTAATAACATATTACAATTTTTTTCTGTTTTGGTCATCAATAACATGTCGTAGTTTAACCCATAAAATTTTCACTTAAAAATATGACTAGGAAGACCTCGAACTAGCCCTCACATTTGAACTCCCCTATTTTGATCGCTGCAAAATATTGATCTTTATTGACAAAATTTGTAAAATTTACTAAGACAAACATAGAGCTTAAAACGAGGAGTTGCTACTTCAAGATTTCAAGCTCCATTTCTAGATATCTAATAACATATTACAATTTTTTTTCTGTTTTGGTCATCAATAACATGTCATAGTTTAACCCATAAAATTTTCCCTTAAAAATATGACTAGGAAGACCTCGAACCGGCCCTCACATTTGAACTCCCCTATTTTGATCATTGCAGAATATTGATCTTTATTGACAAAATTTGTAAAATTTACTAAGACAAACATAGAGCTTAAAATGAGGAGTTGCTACTTCAAGATTTCTAATAACATGTCATAGTTTAACCCCATAAATTTTCAATTTATTATAGGAATAAGAGGACCACGAACTAGCCTCTACATTTTAACTCCCCTCTTTTGATCACTGCGAATATCAAACTTCATTGATAAGATTTGTAAAAATTATTGAGAGCACTGTAGAGCATGGATTAGTGAGATTGTCCTCTCAATTTTAACTATGATCCTATAGTTTGGTTCATAAAAAAATTGGTCTAAAAATTTAGTTACATAGGTTTTGAAATACCCACTCAAATTGACATGTAATGATCTAAACTCATGATCAATTATTGTTCATATTCATCAATCCTGCTTAGCAACTACTTTCTCATAAGACAATCAAATTAGAAAAAAAAAATTTCAAGATTCCTAACTATGTTATAGTCTAATATAAAATTTGTAAAAGACCACATTGGAGTGATCCTTAACTCCCCAAATTGTCTTGCAACAAAGGATCATGACTGGTAGTAAATGTTAATTACAAGGAATAGTTGTTATCTTCATCTTTTCTTTTTAAAAAGTTGTACTTACATCATAGATTAGAAAGTGATTGTTATTGTCATTACATCTAGCCTTTATTCCTATTATTGAACAACAACATCCTATAACAATTGCCTTTTTTAGTTACACATGGATAAAACCAAATTAAGAAGGTAATAAGTGAACCTGATCAAAATATAAATGAGTTAAATTTTTAATTGTGTCAAAGTTTTCAAGTAAACATTTGAAAGGTGATAGCTTACTATGAATATATTTTAATATGAAAAATTCTTTTCTTTTTCCTATTGAATTCTAATAAAAGTAAGATATCGATAAGAGAAAGGGTCAAGCAATATTGGATCACAAGATTAGAGAATCTTGCCAAACTAGTGATGCGAGTTAAGAGATGATACCAAGAGAATTGACTACGAGTACTCTTATTGAACTTAAGATAGCCGAGTTCTTTGGGTTGACTTACACGAATTGTGCCGTGAAATTGTAATACAATTACTGTATTATTTTAAGCAGAAGATGATCATAAATTCTTTTTTAAACAGGTGAAAAATAAAGACAAATAATACGAAACATTTTATAGGTTCCAAAAGCACAATCAATATTGTTGGGGGAGGAGGGGCACGGTGTGACAATAAATGAAACTTTTTCAAATTGTTTTTTGTAAAGTCCCTCTTAATTTTGCAATGCTAATTGCAATGAAATCAAACAAATAATAATTATAAATGTTTAAAAATAAAAGAGCAAGGGAAAGAAGATCGAGCAGCAACACATAGAGGTTTCTCCTCATGAGCTAGTCTCTTCCAAAACTCCACGTTAGGGATGCAATTATCTTTACTGGTTGTGTTCCAATACCAAAAACAAATGAGAGTGCAATTGAACCAATAACTTGGTAAAGTCTTACTACTGGGCCTAGCTAGTTACACTACTTATTCACTCATTAGAGTGATCAAACACTCCTAACTATCTTGCACAATCAAAATCAAAAGAATAGAATGAGGACAAAATATAAGTTTCCTTTACAATGTACGATAATGTTCAATTGCAATGGATGATCTTTTACTTGTATTTACTTCAATTTAAAAAGGTATCCTTTTATCCTCTATCTTGTAATGTTGGATTGTTGAGAATATATCTCTTTCCAATGTTCTTTTTGTTGATGTAGATGTTATCTTTTTTGAAAAATAAAAAACCGATCTTTATCTACTGGAAATATTTCAGGCTTACATCTAATGTTGGTAATTAGTTATAATATTTGTTGAACTTGAAATTTGAATTCATGTAGATAAAATTAATAATATCTTGTAATATTTTCTAGCAAAATATTCTCCTTATCTCGTGCAAGGATTAATCTTGAAATGATCCATAACAGCCCACAACTTGACCATCTTTATCTGCTTTTTATTAGACTAAATCTTCAACAGGATATGCTGAAAATATTATCATAAAAAAATAAAATTAATAAAATTCTTCACAATTTAATTGAAGTATGTTGATGATAAAATGAACCTTAGTTGACAAAGAAAAATCTACATGATATTTTAACCCAACTTCTGTGGAACACATCAAATATATTACCTAAGTATGTTTGACAAATGGAGATGGATCTTCAAATCATAAAACATCCAACTTATTTTAGCATTTTTGTTATTCTGAAAAAAAAAATTGTCATAGGCCTGGATAAAAAATTATGAAGTTACTTCTGGCTTTGCTCAGCATCTTCTGTCTTCAAGTATTAAACTTCTGAAATACCTTTTGATTTTTTTAGTTTACACTATCTTTATTTATGAAATTTATGAATTAACTTCTACCTTATACAAATTCACAAACTCTTTTTTTTTTTTTTTCCTGATAAACCTCTTAGATAACTTCTAATAACTTTTATGAGTTCCTTTTTAAGATGTGTATGTAGTTTATGAATCTTCTTATGCTAGCATCTTTTGGTAAAAACTAATGTTATGTTCGGTACATGGGAACGGACTCGAAATGGAATTGTGATTCCAGGTTCCATTCCCTTTCCCATGTTTGGATGCATCCTCAGAAGCCAGAATCACGATTCCTTAGAATTAACGATTCCGGCTTTGGAAGGGAATTCGATTCCACTTTTGAGAAGACATAATCATGATTCCATTCTAGCTTTATTTAATGCATGTAATATAATTTACTCTTTTACTCTATTGCATGTTCATAACTTGCATTTATTGCTAGGGATATTTTCGATGAATACATCTTATAGCAATTCCATTCTATGTTCACTTCCAAACATAGGAATGGATTTGTCATTTTGAAACCCATTCCATTCCAAACCATTCTGGCATACCAAACATAACAAAAAGGTTTTGATAAAGTTTCTATTAACCTGTACTACTGGAATTTACGTATTTATATAGTTAAATAACTTCTTTCATTTTTAAAACATGTATTCATTATCAAATTCGTTATAAAACTTTAATTTTTTTTATTATCACCAAAACTCATTTAGAGAAAACTTATCACATTTCATCATGCCTTCTATGTGAGTACACTTACTTTGTAATTCAAAATTTAAGCTGTATATGTTTGACATGAACCATTTTGTCGTATATGAATTCAAAAGAAGGAGGTAATACTAGTTCTTTAAAGGAAATTATATGGAAATGACCAAAATGGTTAGACAAAGATTAAGAGATGATATAAACAATGTAGAAGGGTTAAACCTTATACATTACTAGGTAAATCAATGGTCCTACTCCTAATGACCCGATAAGTTTGTGGCCATATAGCTTGGTAAGTTTGTGATGACTTGGAAGGTTATCCAAATGGTTAGGATTGAGACCAGCTATGGTGACCATTTAAGATGGGATTTGGTCACTAAAAGCATGAATCTAGTTTGCAGAAGTGAGGCTACTAGAATCTTAACACTTAACAAGTTGTTTTTCAAATGAGCCTCTTGTAACTTAATGCTTTTTAGAAGCAAAATGGGATTGATTGGTCTAGTTACCAACCTTAGATTGGCATATCTGACCAAAAGATTTCTTCTTAGTTGTTTCTCTAAAAAGTTGCAGTACCAGCCTAAGACCACTATTATAATATGTGGTTATTTGTTATGTTTATTTATTTATTTTAGAATTGTCATATGAATAATTATACTATGTTATCTCTGTTCTTATGTACTCATTGGCATTTGAAGCTAAAGTTTTGATTTCTTTAATGAACTCGGGTACAAGTACTGGTGGTGACAACTAGCTGGATATGATGACTTTATGTTACCAACATGCTCTTATATTAACCCGATTGTGTTGTTATTGTGTTGTTGTTTTTATATTTGTTCTTACTAATAATAAGAGAAGTTTCAGTCTTCTATGAGTTTTATAATGATATATATATTTATTTATTTATTTTAGCTTACAATCTTTTAAACTTTAGCAAATTTGGCGTATGTAAAGGGGTAAAGAAAGGGCTACCTTTTTTGTTGGGGAGATATTCCTTTTGTGTATAGGATTTTTGAGATATGTACTGCTTTATTATTCTAAGGAACTCTATGGAGACTTGTGTTTGGACCTTAGAGGATTGTCATGGGTTTACATTATTTCAAGCTATAATCTACAGAGTATAGGTCAGAATATGACTGTAAATCTATAGTAGGATTTATGCTACATATCTAGATACTAACCCTCAATTTGAGGTTGGCATACTACCCCCCTTCAGAGGTACCACAAGTTTTAAGTATATTATGCAACTAGGAGCCATGAAGGAAAGATGTTACAATTGTTGAGGAGTAAATTTAGATTGAAGGTTTCTCAAGCACTACCTAATCCAACTAAGATGCCAAAAGACCTATTCCAATCATACCATTGTCGACCCTCTACTATGCATTTGGTTGTTAGCAGCCCACTTAACACTCTTCAATAAAATAAGCTAAACTAACAGTGTTCTTTATCTTGTGGACCAAAGACTCCTACTTGAATAACCAACTAACTTACCTCCCTACAATTTTAAGAACATAGGATAATGGCTTATCAGTCATTACCTAAGAACTCCTACGACTTCTACTATCTCCACAATCTAATAATTGCTATAGGCAATCACTAATTTTAAAAACCTTATATATGTTTCTCCAAAACCTCAAAATAGGAGGAATGTCTACATGCTAATAGTTCTTACTGTATTATTTCATTTACTCTTTATTATATAACCAACTTGACTTGACCCTCAAAATGGCCATACTAGACATCCTCCGGTGCCACTAACTCTTTACTGCTTCACAGGGCCATATAATTAGGGCTACAAACGAATTGTGTTACTCATAAGCCACTTAAGCTTGACTTTTTTTAGGCTTGGCTTAGGTTAATCTTATTTAATAAACATACCAAAGTTGAGTTCAAAATGAAACTTATTTAAGTAAATGGTCGAGTCCGAGTTTTTCTTTAAGCTCGCGAATTAGCTCATTAAAAATTCACAAGCTAGATTCATTAGAAGCTCATGAACAAGCATGTGGATAATTTTTTATAATATTATTTTATTATATGTTAATATATTAAATAATAAACACAATATATAGTTATTTCTATTAGGGTCTGTTTGGATGGTCTGTTTTTTATCTATATCTGTATCTTTTTCAAAATGATATGTGTAAATATAGTCGATTTACATTTATTTTTTTATCTATATTTGATTTTTAAATGAGAATTACCAATTTTTTTTATTTGTATCTAATTCTTTATAAATAATTTGTTAGAAAAAAGTTTGAAAAAAGTGTCTACCAATAAACAAATAAACCCTTAATATAATATTATAAATATAATGATGTATAATTATTTATGTAAATAACCTAAAGTTAAAGCTCGTTTAATTATAAGTTATCTCAAGCTCGTGAATCTTTAATAAGCTTAAGCCTATGCTTTTTATACTCATTAAAATCTTGGTTTGGCTTAAGCTTATTAATTTGTTAAATGAGTTAAGCCTAAGTCTTCAAAAGCTCAGCTTGATGAGGCTCAGGCTTGATCCAGCTCGTTAATAGCGCTACGTACAATCCAAGGTCAAAATTGAAGATATTCAGTTAGTAACTTAATGTACCAACATTTTAGTGCCATATGTAAGAACGTGTAATAGCCCATGCTTCAAAAAGACATTCCCTATTTTCAATTCGTTTCACTTGTAACCATGGCTAGGAACTTAAAACGGGTCGATAGTGGGAATCCCATAATATCAGTTATGGGGGGGGGGGGGGGGGGGGGCGCGGCGCACGGCGGCGGCGCTAGTTCTCCTAAGTTTAAGCAGCCAACCCTGTTCTAGATGGCCTTTTGATACAGTTGAATGATGACTAACTAGAATGCATCGTAAAGAGGATCTTTGAAGAAAATGAAGGCAAAAAGTGTATCCTTTTTATTAACCCATGGAAAGATTCACCCTTTGCACAAGTAATCTGATACGAGTAGTTCCTATAGGAATGGAAGTCCCTATAGTAAAAAGGTTTGACAGGAGTACAGATCCCAAAGATCATTTAGTGAAGTTTCATACATCTATGTCCCTACATGAGTTAAACAATGTCACATGTAAAGCTTTCCGCAATACCCTATTAGGGTCGGCTTACAAGTGGTATCAATGTGCTCCCCCAAACTTGGTTACATGTATTTGTAATCTTGCAAGTTTGTTCCCCGAAACATTTCCTTAACAGAGACGGACATGTCATCCTTGTACCTAGTAAGGTAGCAACGTGGGAAATGCTTAGAGACTATATGATGAGATTTTCAAAAGCTGCTCTACAAGTCCCTAAATTGGACATTGGGATTACATTATGCGTAACTATACAATAGGTCGACTTTTTGGGTCTCTACTTTCAACTGAAAACATTGTAACAATTTTGTGAAAGATACAACAGTATATCATCTTAGAAGATAACAAACACACACGATGAGAGATAGCCAAGCCTATGCTAAAGACTGGAATAATCAATCGAAATAAGAAGGATAAGGGGTCAGCTAAGGATTGACTTGGTAAAAATATTAAAATTGTACTTCATCCTCTAAGTTGAAAAGAGTAATGACAAGAAACGGCTGTTCAACATCTATACATGATTTACCCCTTTCACCAAACATTTGAGTGATTTGTTCTTGGAAAGTCGAGATGGGAACCTCCTTCCTACACCTCATACAATGAGAAGCAATCCCAACCATTGAAATTGCGGAAAGTATTATGATTATTATTGCGATTATGGACATAACACTAATGAGTGTTTTTGGTTATATAATGCTATGCAAGATGCCATGCAACATGTTTATTTAAGGGAATATATCATTGATATGAGCAAAAACATCAAACATTTGACTTAGCATAGAATGACTAAGTAGGAATAAACAAAGAATGATAACTGAGTTGATCACTGAAAAGATCAAGAGCCTAAATAAAGTCATTAACACTATTATTAAAGGATTGTGCATTCTGATTAACTTAAGATTAGTGTTCAATGATTATTTGGTTATACACCTCTAAGCTAAGAAGCCAAATGTTAACATCTCCATATCCTTTACTAAGAAGGACTTAGAGGGAATTTAGATCCCTATCAAGATGCTCTGATTATATAAACATGTGTGCAAGGATTCTAACTCAATATGGACATGATTGACAATGATGGCAGTGTCAACATTATCTCTTAACGGGGCATTTGAATAGATGGCTCTTATGCTGTAAAAGATTGAAACCATACGATCACGATATGTTTGGCTTCAACAGACAGTTTGTCCAGGCTAGAGACATTATTACTTTGCCCATAAAGCTTGGAGACAATAACAATGTAGCCATTTGTGACATTTAGTTTGTAGTGGTGGATTCTAGTCACTTTACAACTTGATACTCGGATGATCGAGCCAATTGACATTTGATATGATCACCTCCCTTTGTATTTGAAGGCCAAGTTCCTGACCCCCATGTTGGGTATATAAAGGGGATTAGAAGTTATTTAGAAAACTTTACTTGAAAGCTCTAGCTAAGGATTGTGTATGCTGAATAAAGTTTGAGACAAAGCAGAAAAGTTACCAAAAAGGAGAGCCTACCAAAGCAACAGAGGAACTAATCATCGGTGATAAGTCCGAGTAGACCCTTGGATAGGTGCCTCCTTATCACTTAACTTGAAAAAGAATACAGTTGCTTCCTTACATGATTATAGTATAATTAATGACTTGTTTTATACTGCATTGGTTCCACCATAATAAAGGCCATAAGAAGTGCTATATGTAGGGGAATGCAGTCACTACATTAAGACTCGCTGCCTTACATATCTAAGTTCTCCACCTCATAAAGTTCTGGCATAGTTGTTAAAATTGTGATTTTATCTATAAAATTCTATGAGTTTATGATTTTATGAGGCCTTTTCAAGTTGACTCATGTGTAAAATCTTTTTTTAATGGAATCTTACAATTTTAATCGATTCCATACATAAATTCGGTAGAATCTTGAGTTTTTAACCAAGTTTACCAATTCTACTTATTTAAATAAAATATATTAAAGAATAAAATACACAATCGTATTTTTACAAGCTCATCAACTAGTAGATTGATATGTCTTTCTTATCGCATTTTAGTTTTGTTTTAACACACTGTCTATCTCTATTTCTCTCCCTCCCCTTAAATGCTATGTTCTATATTCATAAAATTCATTTAAGTCGAGTTATTGCTATGGAATTTATAATTTTTTTTTAATTTATATAATGAGGAATTTAAGAGAGGTTAAAAAGTTTTATTATTCTTTATTACTAATTGACCATGAAGATTGAAGTTGTTTCTTTTACTATTTTTAATATGTATTTTAATAATTCAATTTAATTATTATAAATCATGTGTAACAATTTATAATCTATTAAATTGATTTGATTCATGTTTACTAAAAATCAGCACTCATAGAATCGGATCAAGGTTTGACCTGGACAAGCTAGGGGTTCAGGGGTTGAATTGAGACCACACGAAGGTAAAAATATAATGGATAATTTAATTATGATAGACGAATATATATGATATCACTTAATTAATTATATATTTGGATCAAATTCATCAATTAACTATTAAATAAGCATGATATAATGATTATATTATATAAATTTACATATAATATGAATGTATATTTAAATTTATAGTTTTTTATTTTTCTTTTTTTTTTTTTAAAAAATTTAGGTCCAAGTTTCCCAGTTCGACCGAGTCAATCTAAGTCAATGCAAATCCATGTCAAATTAGTAGACCGGCCCACTTTTATGGCTTGTTGCGACTGAACTGGCCGAGCTAGTTTAGGTTTGACAACATTGCTAAAGTTAAGTATATACTAAACCACACCAAATTAAATAAAAAGGTTAACGTCATATTTACTATATGAACTTTGTAAATGTGCAATTAACTACCTAAACTTATAATAAGTCAATTTGATACCTAATTTAACTTTTCGTGTACACTTATACTACCTGAACTAATAGAGTTAGCTCTATTAGATGACATGGCATGTCCATCTAATAGAAATATGACACATGTCCACATAATATTATTTTAGAGATACTTTATGCTTTTAACCTATAATTATTATTATCATTACTAATAATACTATTATTACTTTATTGTGTTATTACAATAATGAGAACAAAATATGGGCCTTTCAAATTTCGTAGCCCATTTAAAAATTCACAAGCCCACTGTAGGCTTGCACTCTATAGTTCATTTAGCAAGTGGTGTTTGATTGCTTATTATATATAAGACTAGTTATTAAAAACTAAGGAATGTGGGACAATCTCTTAACCTCTTCTCCTATAACACACTTCATTTTTTCTCATCTAATATTAACCCAAGTAGATAACGTCTCTGACTCAAACTGACCTTCACCGTGAACTTGGTGAATCAACTCATCTGCTTGTTCCCTAATAACACACTCTCTCTACCTACCTCCTTTCCTCTACCAAACTTTCATGCATGAATTGAAAACTCATATCCACATCAAACCGCTACCTCAAATCCAAAAAACTAATCAAACCTAGGCACAAGCTCGACGCCTTTATACAGTCATGGTGTAGTAGTTGCATGTACATGGTTGATATGCCAATCTTTCCACATGTCCAAGTGTAGTCGCAAATCCGAGCTGAAGACCATTGAATAATTAAGCATTGTAGTAAATGAAAACAATCGAACGTAAACATAGCCAAACAACTTTAATTAAACATAAGCATGGTGATTACATGATATGATGAGACGAGACAAAAGCACATTAGAAAATGAGAGAATAATTTAAATGGATAAGGACTTAGACTATGGAAAATAACCGTCTACTTATTGATGCATTTATTAAGTAGTAGTCAATCATGTTTGTTATCAGAAATTAGTTTTATATCACCTACGAATGATGTTTGCAAAGTTCATCTTCAAAAGAAGTTGTCTTTCAAAAGTAAGAAAAAAAAAATTTATGAGAATCTTCTACCTCTGTTTTTCTTTTTCAAAACAGAGTATGCATCCATCATTAACCTGGCAACATCGGAAACATTCTCTACACACTAACGAAACTCGAAAATGCTTTAGCTTCGTCTTGTGATTAGTATTGGAGAAGAAGATGATTGATTTGGTTATGTAGCTTAATATGTGACAAGGGCTATGTTTAGTCGTCGTTGGAGTCAGTGTGACAGAGAAGGAAGATTAGGTTATGTTGCTGTGGTTGGGCTTGGCGAGTCCTGTGGCTCAATTCTTATGTTTAACACCGTTACTTGGGTGGAGATCCTCATCATTGTTAAATGGAGATGATGTGGGGATTGGTATTGTTTGACCAAGATGAGTTAGAGAGAGAATGCAAGATTTGGTGTAGAGAGAGAAAGAGAATAAGGAAGAAGATGACTTCTTATCTATTTTCTAACCTCGTCCTTTGATTTGCAATAGTGATAGAATTATAATATGTATTTGGAAATCCCTATATTTGTGCGCGTACATCTTCAAAATAGGAAAAAGCCATTGTCCCATATAGCTTACTTTTCAATTAATAAACTAATATATAAACTGTAGGTTAACATTTTCGCGCATGACCATTTAATTCAATTGTAGGGCTGTACTATAATAGGTATGGGCTTGGTAACAAATAATGGGCTTTTAAAGATCTTTTACTTTAAGCATACAATGAAATATAATAATATACATGCTAATGATTTAATTAAAATAATAATGTAATAAAAATCATAATGAACATGATTTCGAGCTAGTAGAGCTTTAAGGTGCCACTTGTCACTAGTTTATTAGTGAAATGTACAACATCATCTAATGGAGTTAACTCTGTTAGCTTAGATAGTATAAGTGTGCATGAAAAGTTACATTAGGTATTAAATTGATTTATTATAAATTTAGATAATTAATTACATATTTAAATAAAGTTGAGGTACCAAACGTGATATTAATCTAAATAAAATAATGGTTATTTTTAGAACAATTTTAGTTTATGTAAACTTAAATAATAAAAATTAAAATAAATCATGTTTAAAAATTAGTTTGAAAATAAATCAAAACAAATTAAATTTTATCCATCTTGTATCAAAGTGGGGAGAACAATAATTGCGTGATCGTAAATTTTACAAAGGAAATAATGGACAGTAAAAGACATAACAAAAATAAAAAATTTATTTATTTCATTTTATCTCCCCTAATATCCATTCGCATAAAAATGAAAAACAACTGAGATGGAGCGTTGGTTAGTTTGAATTGTCTGTTTTTTATTTGTATTTGTATTTTTTTAAAAATAATATGTGTAAATATATCCGATTTATATCTAAATTTTATCTATATTTGTTCTATCTGATCTTTTGATGAGAACTATCAACTTCTTTTTATTTATATCTATTTATTGATAAATAATTTGTTAGTAAAAAGTTTGAAAAAATGCCTATAGCTAAGGGAAAAAAGCCAAACCAAACAATTAATCAAGTATCAATCTAGTCTACACTGTAAAAAAAAAGATTCCATCTCAAAGTACAGAAAAAAGAAGAAGAAAAAGAAAGACGAGGAACAAGAAGGAAGCAGTAGCCATGAGCGAGCAAACACCAAAGCTCTACACTCAAAAGCCAACCAAAGGTAACATTTTGACGATTACCCATTGCCCCATTCTCAATCTTCTTCTCAATTACATAAAAAAAATAAAAAAATAAAAACTTTCATGTAAGCAGCTCAGATTAAGCAATTCCAGGAGAAGCTGAAAAAGGAAAAGGACTTAAAGAATCCACTCCAGTCTTCTAAAGCCGCCGCATCGTATTCCGCTGGCCCTCCTCCTCCACCGCCAAATCCACCACCTCCGCATCCGCCTAAGCAGTCCTTCATAAGGCGGTATAAGTTTCTATGGCCTGTTTTGTTGACAGTCAATCTTGGTATTGGAGGTGCGTAAGTGTTTTTTTTTTTTTTTTTTCTTTTTTGTTGTGTTATGGAGCGTTTGTGTTGTGTTTGACGAAATGCGCGAGTGGTGAATTAGGGACTTGGATATGGAGTTTGATCGACTCGTCTCTAGGGTTTGTGACTGATGAGGACGTCTGGTTTCTTAGGAATAAAGTTTCTGTGTCCTGCTGCTCGATTGGCTGTTCATATTCACTCTAATCACAATGCCATATATAAGGCGCAAACTTTTATCCTTGATTTCTCTAATTACGTGCTACCATGTCACTTTTTCCTATTGTACATGATATATCCATATAAGGTAGTATGTTATTGACACGGATAGGATGAGGATTAGGCACGGGGAAACCTTTGTTGGAGAATGAAAGCCTTGAATGGAATGGAAATTAATGGTTATATTTGAGTAATTGCTTATGTTGAATTCTAGTAACTGAATTGGCCCTGCTGGAGATATGTGGTAAATATGGATGGAATCTACTAAAAAGTTGCTCCTGGGATAATGGGTGGATTTACTTAAGAGCATGAATATCTCATTAAGTAATCTATCTAGTTGCTAAAATGGATATATGTGGTGGGGCTCAAATGTCAAATGTTTAAAATTTTTGGAAAGAGGTAAGAGGAGCTGGGTGGTTTCTAGCCTACGTTCCAAGCATGGAAATTATGGGATGGATTTGCACAGTAAAATTTTGATGAATCGGAAACTTGGCTGAACCTGGAAATTGATCGTTATTCTCACCATTCTTTGGTTTAACTCCATAACCTATATAGTTAGGAGGATAGGAGAAGGAAGGGTTTAAGCTTTTGTAAAATAGAGCTATTTCTTCTGTTGGTTTACACGATATTGTTGATGTCTGCAGGCTACTTTTGATACATGAGTTTGATAATGCACATAACCATGGTTACCTGAAAGATAGAAAGCAAAAATTGGGACATGTAGTTTACTGATAATTTTAAATCATCCACTATAGCACTGTTTTTCATTGTGTTCAGTTTGAGTTGAACTGATGGGTACGATTACATCATTTTGACATAACAAAAATAGGTTCTTGTAAGATAGTATGTTCATGGCTTTCATTTTCTACTACTTGTTTGCTTGTTTCTCTTAATCTACATATTCATCCATATGAAGCACTTGTTGAATGTCAATAAAAATGTGGAGGTACTATTGACAAATAATGTTCCAAATAAGACATGAAAAGGTGCAAGGGATGCACTTTGCTATAAATTGAAAATGTCCAGGCAATCCTGTAGCATGGGTTTAGATGAAGGCAACAAATTTGCAGTATAGAGCCATTTCTGCAAGCTATACCTTCTTTGGAACACTCTTGTCTCATCTGCAAAATCCAAGGAGTAGATAAACTGCAAGGACAATCTCTATTTGTCATAATTAAATGAAGTTGAAATTGCAGCATTTGTAAAATATAATGTTTAAGTAAAATTGCTTTGCTGTGAAGTTGCTGGATGTCACAACTATGGCCGAGTTTTATCTCAATATGGCAAGAAATCACCAAACTGGTCAGCAGTCCAATAGATCTACATCTATAGAACAAAAAAATGGTATCAAGACCCTCTGTGCAAACTATACTCCCTTGGCTACATGAAATGGTTGGTTCGTGTCTTCTACTGTAAATTCAAGGAGTTTTCTATGGATGCTTGAGCACTTAATTCTCTTAACCCATCTGATGATCTCCTTTTCTGTCAATTTTTTTTTTTTTTGTAATAATTTAGGATAGAGCTCCATGCTTTACATGAAGATGCAAATTCTTGTAGAGGTGGCAGATGAATATGCATAATTAACCATTCCATTTACTGATGACTGATGGGGCATGCAGTGAGTGCATATTAATGGTGACCGTATGTTTCATTGAAGCATCAGTGTCAGCCTAAATTAATGTGTAACTTAGGGGGGTTTTGATGGGTGTGCTACACCTTGCGGTTGCATTCTATGACCGTATGTTTTTTGACCTGTCCTGACCTTTTTAACTATTGGTGATCATGTATATTTGCATGTTGATGAGAAACCAGAGTTTCATTGGTAAAAATGGGGGGAACCACTTGTTTTCAATTATTAGGTGATCCAATATATTTAGATCAGGGAGTAGGGTCCATACATGGAAAAAATGAACTAACTACAAATTGTAAGTATAAGAAATATTCCATACGTATCTTATCACAAGAAGACTTGTGTTTTCCCAAGAGACTATCAGTTCTTTCTGGCTATAGAAATTATATGGTAGCAGTGGCCATTCTTCCATTTATATGTCTTTGACCTAGGACTGTTTTTCCCCTTATATATATTTATTGATTTTAACCTCGGTGTTTTTGAAGACTTATGTGGTAGTAGAGACTGGAGAGATCATTTAAGTTGATAATTTCATGTCACTTGAACAGTTTACCTCTTTATGAGATCAAAGAAAAAGGACATGGCTATAGATGAGGAAGAAGTTCCAGGTGTTCCATCAACCCCTGTATCCGCACCTGTTGCCCCAACTGCACCTGTGATTGAGAAGATTGTAAATCAATCGATTGCAGAGCCTGTGAAGCTGAGAGAGCCTGTTCCAGAAGACCAGCAACGTGAGCTCTTCAAGTGGATCCTAGAAGAGAAGAGGAAGATTAAGCCTAAAGATCCTGAGGAGAAGAAACGCATTGATGATGAGAAAGCTGTTTTGAAGCAATTCATTCGGTCAAAATCTATTCCAAGTATTTAACGAATTAACCATTAGTTGGGGATAGCTGCTCTTTAACTGCTGCCTGCTGTTTTGAGATTGGGTTGTTAAGTTTAACTTGCACACAATTCAGAAGAACCAGAGGGGCGGGAATGGAAAAAAACACTTAACTCTTTCTATTTGAGGAGATTCCATAGTTGCTCTACGGTGTACATTCACGATCCTTGATTGATTAAATAATTTCTGTCTTTTCTGTTGATAATTGAAGAAAAGAAAACAGCTATTCCATCTCTTTATGTTAGATTAGGCTGGTCCGCAACATTTCCAAGTTTCTTATTTGCATCTTCTGTTATTTATCATTATTGATTGATAAAAGTAATGTACAATATTACGGACATGTTAGTAGAAAAAATCAGGGGAAAAAAAAATACTGCAAAGACTGAGTTGCTTTCCCTGGATGATAATTGTTTAAGATTAAGCGCATTGATGATTTAGGATGAATTCCATAATTTTGGAAAATGCATCTCTCCATGTTCTCCTCTCAATTTCCATCAATTTCGTTAGAACATACTGTCGTGTCTAATCAGTAGCTAAGGCTATAAAAAATAACATCATGTTAAGACAACGTCATAAGGTAGATTAAGAATTCAGACAATCCTAATTATTTGTTTATTGATAGAAATTGGGAGAAGGAAAAAGTTGAGGATCTAAATCCATTATTTTGCTGTCGGCTAACATCCTCTCAACAGGCAACACCTGTCTATGGGTTTTGATCCCGTATTTAGTACCTGATTCCTTGCTCCAAAATGTCTGTCCCCAGTGAACAGTTTGTTGAAACTCCAAGCCATAAAATATGGTATCCGTTGTATGACTGATGGAAGTTGTACTCGAAAAACGTACAGCCAACTATACTTAACCTCCCTTCTTGAGTATTATTCTGGATCTCAGTATTGCAAAGCTAAATCCTGAAGCAATAAGAAAAAATTCTCAGTATGCGAATAATTGCAATATGTGTTAACTTTATGAATGTTCCTTGCTAATTCCTACCCCAACTACCAAAAAGATTCTCTTCTTTTACAATCAATTCGCTTAGATTCTTGAAGATAATCTCTTAATTTAAAAACCAAACCGTGTGCCATGAGAGGTATCAATATATTATGGAACAAGATGTACACAATCATGAGTTTGGTGGTACATTACACAAAGCAACCAGGACAAGGAAAACTGGCCCCATTTTGCAGTTATAGCTTATACGATACAACCCCTTTATGACAGTCAAAAGGAAAATTTGAAAGCTTTAAGATTGATGTATCTGCCTAAGAAACATGGGGTTCTCAGTTCTCATTTGGGTGTCTTGTTCTTTGTTTATTGATCTATCCATAATCTCTTCACTCTTTGTTTGATCCAAGCTAAAAGTTGAAGCGCTACACGTCTTTGACCACCTTAAATTATTCATTAGCTTTCAAACAGTTACTGTATAGACTATGCACAGAAACATCCATGCAATTATAACAGTAAGATGGGTGCTTGGTTTCAAGCGGCTGTTTCTAATAAATTATGGTATTCTTTTTAAAGTGAGAGAGCAGTGTGCATGTAACTTCTCATATAAAGTGGTTGTTGTGCCAGAAGCCGGGTGGTCCCGGATTCCCAATTAAGCCTCTAAATGCGGGGGAGTTTGGTATTCTGAAAATTTTTTAATATTTGTTATAACTTAATTCTTGGAACTCTCAAAATTGTCATAAGTGATTTCTACATGCCGTAAATACAAGTAGTTTTAGTAAAGTGGACATAGTACCTGAATTTTGACAAATTATATAATTACATATCTGAATTTTAAAATTAATCAATTAAGTACCTAAAAAAACGTTTGTACATATCAATAGTATCTTTGTTATATTAGTTAAAAGCACCACGTCGAAAGATAATATTAGCTAATTTGATGGAAGTACTACTAACGTGCACGAAAAATTTTTTTAGGTACTAAATTTATTAATTTCAAAGTTCAGTATTTTATTACATATTTTATCAAAATTCATTTACCATTTGCAACATTAACCCTATAGTGATTATAAAAAACCATAATAGTAGTTGGTTTTCCATGATAATATCCATAAAATCACTAATAGGTAATTTTTATAATTATGAAATATACAATTAGACAAAGAGGAAGAAAGTTGGTTTTTTGGGGACCTTTTTCATAATAGCCAGCCATTATCACTATCCATCGAGAATTATATTGGACTTGTATGTTCAATATAGATTTTGATGAGACAATTAGTTGCACAATTAAATATATATAGTTGTATTAAATTACACTTAATTAGTCAAACAATATTTTTTATATGTTAGAAAATATGTGTTTTGTATATATTGTTCTTTGGAGAATATACAGGAATTAGTAGGTGCAGATTCTCAAGCATAGCCTTGATCAAGAGTCACGTCGAGGTTTGACAAGTTCATTCACTAGGGCACGACAAGCTCAAGTCCTAGGCTCGACAAGATCAAGATGCACATCTTTGGTCATGGGTTACATGGGGGCTCGACAAATTCATTTACTAGGGCACGACAAACTCAAGTCTCAGGCTTGAAGAAGTACAAACTTGGTCGATGGCTAAATCCAAGGCATGGTAAGTTTGAATCAAGGCTCGAAGAAACAGACTTGGTCAATGATCAAAATTAAGGCATAAAAAGTTTGAGGTGCGACAGTTTAAAATATGAAGCTGATGTAGCATAAAAGAACTATTACGCGCATTTAATGCTTGGAAGCTTTTAGATGTTATCTCTATTGGATATTTGATGTTTGAAGCTATAAATACATATTCTTTGGGGGTTTCAAATAAATTTTGGAAAAGGATTTCATTTGCAAATAAACAAATCAAGAATCCATGTTTATTACTATTTTCTCGTTCATTATTTTGTAAATTCTTAGAAAAAGAGAGAAAATCAATTTTGAGTGCTTTGTTTATATTTTTGTAAATTTATAGGACAGTACTACAAAAATGAAGGAAATATTTTATTTCCTGAGTGTTGTATCTTGAGCATTGCTCAACTTGAGCTTGTGTCTTTATGAAATTAATAAAGTACGTGAAGTCCTCGATTGGAGGCAATTGGTGGTCGTGGAGAATAGGAAGTGGATCCAACTCCAAGTTAAATTTAAGCTTAAATTTTCTATCCTATCTATTTTATATTTCATATTATAATCTGTTATTGCTATATTCACTGCAATTAAAGTTTAATTTGACATGTTGCATAAAAGTTAATTATTTGTGCATTTTAGGTCAAATACTCAATTTAATACCCCCTATATTTTCTAGTGCGTTTTCAAGTTACATTTGCTTCTACCATCACTTATCATGAAATGTCACTAATTATGATAAAGCTCTTGATATTACTATGTTGATATATAAAAAAATTTCAAAGTTTTGATTGTATTATTTAAGAGAAAACATGAAATGTGTTTCTATACAATGGATGCAATATTAAAAAGCCATTCAATTAGTAAGATATGGATTTCAATCTTATGGACTTTATTCATCCAGTAATCCCATAAGAATGGAACACTAAGTTTTGATGGTTAACTATCAGATGAGCTGTGTAAAACGAGTACTTTAATCTACTTTCTATATTATTTCTGTTTATATATTGCTGAAAACAGGGATGGACACATCACTTAAGGTTACATTTGATAGTTCTAGTGTAAAAGTATTGGATGATGATAATCATTATGGTGAGAGGGGGAGAGGAGCATAAAAGCAAGAGAAGGATGATGATGAAGAATATGTTTTGGATTTTTATAATAGTGTTTCACATGAACGCACGAGGCCCCAATCTAAATTGGGTAGGGGACGGCCAAAGAGTCTCGGCCATGGGGCAATCATGGAAGTGGGGACTCTCACTATATTTAAAATTGCTTGTTAACTTTATCTCCCTTTGCTCTAAGCATAAGAAACGACAAGGTAACTTTGAACAAAGTCTTTTCCCATTGTATATAATGTAGGAACTTGCATTTAAGGTCTCAAGACTCTCAAGTTTGTGTTAAGATAATGTTTAATTCTTAATTCATGTTAAAATCGCATATAAGGCCAGTTCTAAAACTAGATGAAATTGAATGTAAATCACAAATAATTAGTCTATAACATGATTGTATTTATTGTTGTAGTTGTTATTTTGAATAATAATATATAAAAATACTATATAACTAATGATGTGGATAATATACATTATCAAATTCGGGTTAAGCTACTAAAAAATCCTTAAAATAATACTCCAATCTTCTAACAAGACATACACAAAGTGATGTATAAGTGATTGGTGCTATATTAATATAATCCTATTCTCCTATCAGCATATTCGATAATCAAAATACCTTAAATTCATTATGAACAATCCTTGTAGTTGGTACCAAATAATAACTATAATTTTTTTTCCCACTGTCTTGAGAACATTCTTGAGGTAGGTTCTAATATCAATACACATAGGGGCACATCATTATGGTTATAATAGTAAGTACATGCACACATGCAAAATAAAAAGATTGCTTGGTAATTGCTTATTATTAGAGAGATATCTAGCCTCCCACACAATGGGCCCAAGTCTAGGATCACCTTGCTAGTTTCATAATTCTTTTTTTCACTTATAGGGTGTTTAAGTGCAATGATTTCATAATTCATCCTTGTGGTTATAGTTAGAAAATATTCTCATTGTGCACGACTTTACTAGAAGTTAGAACTTAAGCAAATTAATTACAATTATTAGCATAGTCCTTGCAGTCAATTCTATGTTCCCTCATGTTGTTTTAAAAAAAAAAAAAAAAACATGTTACTACTGGAACACTATCAAGATAATGATTGTGATAGCTGTTCCAGTAAAATTTTAAGCAATCATTGCATATTTAAAATTCCTCTTAGATTTTTAGTTTTATTATTGGACTAAATAAAGACGGATCAATTCAGTATAACATTGATAGATACTGTAGAAATGTAGTTTTGTATATAATATGATGAAAATTAAACTATCCTATAAATTTATGGATTTAGATGCTAGATTGATTTCATATAATTTCAAAATTAGGATAATTCCATTTTAATATTTAAAACTATTGGATGCATGCAAATTTTAGAGACCTTCATTGACTGTTTGAAGAGATAATACTTTTTTTTTTTTAAGTTTGTAATAATCCAGAACTTTATTTGCTGAGGTATTATCTACTTTAGCGAAATGGTACATTGTTTTGGCGTCAGTTGTTTCCCAAGAAATCACTTTGTGAAGTGTTTTTTCATTGAGCATGATTAACTTTAAAATTCTCACAAACTCCAGGCTATTACACCAAATAATGCCCTGATGATAAGAGCTACATGTTTTGGAAGTTCAGAAGGAAAAAATAAAACAGTGAACTGTACATTTTCTTACAGCAAGATTCTCTTTCATGCAACAACTTGTCCATAAACATTATAAAATCTCCTCCCCCCTCCCTGTCTCTTTTGCTCACTTGCCTCTGTGCACATATGCAGTACATTCATTAAACAAATATAGTAAGGGAATCGATTGTACTACAGCGCGCGTGTTGGAGCATTTATCAATCATGGATGCTTCCTGGATTTTATCCGTAACAGCAATCTTCTTTTGCATCATAATTCTCTTCAGGGAAAGGCTAAAAGTACTCTTCACCAGATCAACAGGATGTAAAACAACTACTTCCCTTCCCTTGGCACTCTTGGATGGCCTCTCATTGGAGAAACTATAGAATTCATCTCTTGTGCATATTCAGACCACCCGGAAAGTTTCATGAATAACGAAGTCGAATGTATGTATGATCAGTGTCACTCATTTGTCTTCCTAGATGTCTTTTATTCAATCCATGCATCTGTAGTTCAAGATTTTGAGCAAGGTTAGTCGTTTCTCTGACTTTTTTTCTCTTTTTAGGTACGGGAAGGTGTTCAAATCTCACATATTTGGAAGTCCTACTATCGTTTCTATAGATGCAGAAGTTAGCAGAGTCATTCTTCAAAGTGATGCAAAGAGCTTTGTGCCATCTTACCCGAAATCTCTCACCGAGTTAATGGGGAAATCTTCCATTCTTCTCATAAATGGTAGTCTGCAGAGAAGAATCCATGGTCTTGTTGGAGCCTTCTTCAAGTCTGCACAACTTAAAGCTCAGATAACAAAGGAAATGGTGAAATGTGTTCAAGTGTCAATGAATAGTTGGAGAGAAGATGGTCCAATATACATACAAGATGAAGCAAAAAATGTCGGTTTCATTTCTTTCTATTTCCTCTCTCTTTTTCCCTCGCAGCTTCAAATTGATTCTTCTAGAGTTTCTTTCAACTTTCCTCAGGTTACTCACAGTTTCAAGTGATGTTTCTGCAGCATCTTTAGATTTTGATAAGTTAAAGGTGTTTTTTAGAATGTTCCACAATCATAAGATAGAAATTTTTATCAGGGATTTCATTCTTAATTCTTCCTCTCAAGTTTTACTTTAGTATCTACAATGTTGTCCTCGAATTTAAGATTTTTTTTACTAGATTTTCTGATTCTAAGATGAAACAATCTCATACATACATTCATTTTCTTTCTTTTTTCTTAAGTGTGTTTTCTTCAAAAAGTGTTTTTCAAACTCTTTTCCAGCTTTTTTCATAATCAAAGCCTTGCATTATATCATAGTGATCTTAATATATTGTAGATACTAGTGTCTTGTACCAACAGGTGGGGATGGAGGCAATGGCAATACTCAACTACAAGTGGTTACAGTCAACAAAAATGAAAAATACCAATATCCTTTTAATATCATTAATCATTTTTCTTTAAAAATAAATTCTTCATTTTTTTCGTTTTCTGTGATGGTTAACCATCACTTCTACTGCTACAGAACACTAGCATCTACAATTATTAAGATAATATTTGACAAATAATACTCTGATTGTAGCAAGTGTCGGAGGAGGAGGAAAAAAAAGAAAAAGAATTTTGTAGTGGCCTACTTAGTTTAATTTGGTGATAATGCCAATAAAAAGTGGCCAAACCAGTTGGAAAAGGGGTACATAATGATGTTCCATGATCATGTTGTCCAAGAAATTTGGTTCATCATCATTATGGAGTACAATCATTTCAGAAAGTAATTAAAGATTCCATTTCTATCACAGATTCCTTCCAAGTACTTGTGAAGACTTTGATTAGTTTGGATACTGGAGAAGATATGGAATTCCTACAGAAACAGTTCCAAGAATTCATTTCAGGACTTATGTCTCTTCCATAAACTTACCAGGGACAAGACTATACAGATCCCTGCAGGCATGTTACACTGAAACCATAATTTCTTCTGATTCGGGCCTTCTTCTGTGCATTTAAGGCATTCAATATTCATGACATAGCGAATTATTTCGGGTATCAGGCAAAGAAAAAAATGTGCAGATTAGTGCACAGGATAATCCAATCTAGAAGAGAAGGCGGCATCCCAACGGTTCCTCAAGATGTTGTTGACGTTTTGCTTAATGACCCGAGCGAACAGTTAACAGATGATCTAATAGCAGATAATGTGATTGATATGATGATTCCTGGAGAAGATTCAGTTCCAGTTCTTATTACTCTGGCAATAAAATACCTTTCAGACTGTCCAGCCGCTCTTCAACAAATAATGGTATGTGTCATTACCATAAAGTTGATGTATTGATTCAATCTAATAAAGAAAGATGTCAGATTTAGTACATGAACCATATACAAAAATTCAATTTAATACCCGAACCTTTTTATGTCTGAAAAAAAAAGAAAAGAAAAAAAAAGAGAAGATGTTAAAAAGGTAGTAGAAATAGTAAAAAAGTTCAAGTATTTTCTTGCAAAATTCAGTACTAAATTTGACATTTACCTATCCGACAATTAGTAATTAGAATCAATAACCTTACACAATTTAGAAAAATCCTATTATCTTCTTGTCCTCCTTGTGGTTCATGAGCTAGGAAGATTTTTCCAAGAAAACTTTAGTTATGTTGATTTACTCTATTTCTCCCACTTATCTGGTTTTGTGATTAATGTACTATATGGTCTTGATGTTTCAATTTGGTACCCCTTAGGAAGAGAATTTGAAGCTAAAAAAAGCCAAAGCCGAACTCAGAGAAGCATTATGTTGGAGTGATTACTTATCCTTACAATTTACTCAAAATGTAAGTTGAATAAACTTATGGTTTTAGCCAACAAAATTAGAACATATTGTTATACTGTACTAATGTTACATGAACAGGTGATTACAGAAACTCTTAGGATGGGGAACATCATAATAGGAGTGATGAGAAAAGCCATGAGAGACATTAAGATAAAAGGGTACTTGATCCCAAAAGGATGGTGTGTTCTTGCATATTTCAGATCTGTTCATCTTGATGAGAGCAACTACAAGTGGCCACATCGGTTTTATCCATGGAGATGGCAAGTAAGATGTATCATTTTAATGTGAATTTCATATGTAGATTCTATTTCAAGTTTGTAACATCATAGATTTTGGACAAACAGGACAATGATATGAGTAGTTACAATTTCACTCCATTTGGAGGAGGACAAAGACTTTGTCCAGGATTGGACTTGGCTAGGCTTGAAGCTTCTGTCTTCCTGCATCATCTTGTCACTCAATTTAGGTAAAATCTGAAATCCTCTGCACATTCTTTTTCACAATTAGTATTTAAATATCTTATCAATGATACACTTATAGCTTGTACAATTGCAAAAATGTTGAAGTAATGGCTTTGTTCATGCAATTTTCCTCGTCGATAAATATAATTAACAAAGACCAACTCCAAAATGCACTCCTTGGACTTGCATAATTCCAGAGATCAGTTTTTCAGATTTGATGCAACTTTTAGGATAAAAGATGACCAAAAGTGCTTGAAAATGTGTAGTGCATAGACATTGTGCCAAAGTTCTATCTTGTGGTAACCACATGATGAAGTAGCTGATGATGGTTCAGGCATAGTGGAGCACACATGTGACTCACCAAACTGATTCTTAACCATTCAAACTCAATAGGTGGGTCACTTTTCTTTTGGTTGCATCATCATGCACACTCCAATTAAGAAAATGTTGACTGAGTCAAGTGCACGTTGTAAATCCAAAAGTGAATTATATAAAATCTATCATTTGGCTGAACCTTACAATCTTAAAAAGGAGTAACTAAAATTGGTAGTAGCTTCTTAGGCTAGCAATGTGATTTAGTCTAGACCAAATGATATTACAGAATCTGACTTATCTGAGAATAATTGTTTTCTAGAATGTAATGTCATTCAAACCTAAGGAATATTATTCAGCATATTTCTTAAGTAGATTAAAAAATCTAGAACCAAACCTAGTCCTTATAGATCTTATGAGAGCATAGTATAGTATAGATACTATAACAAGGTTCATATGGACTAGATTCATTTAAGAAGAAGGAAAAAAAAAAAAAAAAAAACTCACATCCCAATTGTCTACTCAAATCATTTCTTGGCAGTTAGGTAAGACAAACAACTTAATTGAAAATAAACAAAGATACAAGAAAAAAAGTCCAGCAACTAGTTAGCTATAGGTGTACCACATAATATCTTGAGAAAGGTCTACATCTTGAGGGAAAGAAATGATTGTGATGCACACAAACACTATCAATTAGGTTATGTTATGCACAGTCATTTCCTTTAGCTGTGATTAGATTTTAAAATCTTAAAATATGGCATTCCAAGTTTCTTAGGCAATTAATGGCTTGTGATTCTTTATAACATCAATAAATTATGATTATGGCATCCAGGGTAACAGATGGTAATAGCAACACGCTACAATGCTAAACAACTACCGAAAATGGAAGTGAAAAATAAATTTAATAAAAAAAGAAAGAAAGAGAAGGATTTCACATTTAATAAAACAAAAATAACTTTGGCATTTTCCTTAATGATTACCACCACCATCAGTTTTTAATTGCTAACTTTATCCACTATTCAAATAAACACCACCATCATCTAATATAAAAGTTTAAACTTATAGATATAGTCTGAGCAGCCCATCAAGTAGATAATTTAATTAAATGGTGTTATGAATGCGCAATGATTCAAGCTTATGACCTCTTATTTTAATATGTTCATATGGATGTGGTGTTATCTTAACACCTACTACCATCACCTATACTAAGGACACCATTAAATATCACAATCAATATTAATTATCAAATCAGTTCATCGCATTTATAAAAATTTAATTATAGCATATGTTAAAAAAAGTTCAATGTGTAATTTTGCTAAATGCCTAATTTTAACTTAAAACCAAAAATCAAAACTTGAAAAAGTAATCAGGGTAACAATTAAATTAAATGCGGCTAAGTGAGAGATTTTCTTATTGACAAATATTGAAAAAGTTCTTCTCTCAAATACAGTTGGGTGGCAGAGGACGATACTGTAGTCAACTTTCCAACAGTAAGAATGAAGAGGAGAATGCCAATAAGGGTCAAAAGGAGGGGTGATTTCTGAGCTACTTTTGTTCCAAAATAAAGCTTGAAGGGACTCCCCTGCAACGTACAGAACATCCTCCAGCAAAAAGAACAAGGTAGAAAGAGAAGAAAAAAGAGCAGCTTTACCTTCTATGCACACGTGTGGGGGCATCATAAGTTGACATTTGTCTTTTCTTTGTCGGTAATCATCAAAAGGCATTAAAAAGTGGGGCAAGTGTATAAATTTTGTGGGACATCTTTTAGTTTTTTTTTTTTTTTTTGACACCATTTTAACATTTTTACCTTTGTTTATCTTTGTAAGGTAATATGCTTTAGAAGTTTCACCTTTGAGTACAGCAGATGAGGGTGGCTTTAGGAGAAGCTAAACATGGATTCATCAAGTTAACAATGTAATCTTCATGCGTTTATCTTATGTAGATTACTCTTTCATGCAGTTTATCTTATTATGCGAAATCATGAGATCATATTAGTCTATATATAAGAAGTACCATCCTTAATAACCATCGAATCTTCATCATTAAAATAATAAAATTAAAAATTAAAAATTAAAAGAGAAAAAGCAGGACCTGAATTCCACTTGAACTTCTGTGTACAGCTATAGGACAATCATGAAGTGGAAGGTCTCAACTACACTCTTAATGCAAGATACTACCTTCTTTTTCCTGTCTCATTTATAAAGAAATGCAAGAAAATATAATTCCATAAGAAATACTAAAGCACATTCAAAAAGATTCAAGACAACATCAAGATGCTCTTTAGTTGATATGCTACAACAATAATAGGATCTTTCCTTGGCTCTTTTTATTAGGAGAATGAATCCTTTTATGGGAGGATTTGGAGAAGAATTGGCTACTGAACATTCATGAGATCTTTCTACAAGATAGTTTTCACAATCACTCAAAAACTATGAAAGGACACAACATATAAGTGGATCCTAAGTACAGGTATTATTACATCATAAAAAAGATCACGTAAAAGCGTCTGATTGAGATAAAAGCTTTAAAACCCTCAGTACATCTGAACTCTGATTCAATGGATTAAAAGACACCAATAAGTCGCACCAGTGTCCAGTGCCATGGCCTGAACAGTTGCAATGATCAGGGCAGGATGAACTTAGAAATGATTCCCCCTACACACCAAAAATCAATTCACAATGGTGGAACCAGCTGAAAAATCAACATTTGCAGCATATGGTGTGAATATTTATCATCCGGGCCTTTTATCATGGGAGAAAGATTGTAGCAGCAGACCTGAAGAATCCAAGCATAGTGAGCCTCAGACTGGAGAGTATAAGTAAAAATTAGATTACATTGTTATAAGAGTGAAGTCTTTGCAGGGATATAGTAGTATTGGGAGATAAAACATCTTTATTTTGTCAATTTTTACCACGCATCCTTGAATACATTGTTAGATTGATGCATATCTCGTTTAGGTAAAGTTAGAGATGATAATCTTGTATGAATAAGTGTTCACAAAACTATAGTAGAAAAATTATTTTCTTAAATTCAGTTTTAACAGATTGGAAGATTCTCCCTTAATGAACCTTCAAGAAATAAGAGTGCTCTTCGACAAGCAATCAAAACAACTATCACCATCAGTTCCAGCACCGCGCAGGGGGTGTGTTGTGTTTGTTGGGGGGGGCGGCCAAAAAAAGGATTCCAATAAACATAAACACATTGCAAGCACGATTTTCACAAAAAATCACCAATCAACCAAACTTTTGACCTATGCACATTACAATTTGGGATCAAAGCTAGCTGTCACCAACAAATCTTGTGTTGAAGACAAGGTGATGGTTTCCAATTCAAGGAGCAATACTCATTGTAGCAGAATTTGCCGAGTAATTTTATATGCTACTAGCAAGCACAATATGTGTGACATTAAAGCATTGGGTAGTACTTTAACTTTGGGAGCCATCCATGTTGATGTGAAGCTTTAGAATCCCTTGAACTTGATTACAGCTATAATCCTGATGCGAATCTGTGAGAGAAAGTTGTTGCTCAGTTGGCAATCATCATGGGGAGCTGTAATGTTGTGGCACTTGTAGGAGAAAGTATAAGGGCAAATGGAACAAAGGTTGTGAGTCGTGATGGCAAACAAGTGTGTCATCTAACGCCAAGAAAAAAAACGATAAATCAGTGATCTGAAGAAATGTATTTTGATTGGAGTTAGTTGATGCTGAGGAGTTCAAGATGAAGAATACACAAGATATGGTTGTGCTTTTGTTACCGGTAAATCTTCGGACCCATTATAGAGAGAACCCAGCAATCTTGTGGTTAGTTTCATTTAGAGAGAACCCTACAATCTTTTTTAGGACTCATTATATAAAAACCCTACCTTCTCTTGAACACTTGAGTTATGAAATTTTTTGGCGAAAATAGGCTTCCTTCTTCTATACCACTCATTCTACTTATAATTACAATACAATGGCAGTCATCATTATGGTAATTGCTGCACTATCATTTCTCTAATTCCACTTAAGACACAACAATATATGACTTGAATAGGTTAACAACTTACTTCTCCATAATCTGACCACTACACACACTAACCACTACAACACATTACATGGCAACAATATGCTAGTGATTGTGCCTTAGGCCAATTACTGAATATTGTCATTATATATATATTATTGATATAGAGGCATTTTTATTATATTGTTTGCATATTTACTTTATAACAGGATCCATAAATAATTTAATTATTCTAAATATCCCTAGATGCTCATTATTGTGGAAATGATAGTGAATTAAATTTAGTATTAATTTTTGTTTGATAGTCATGAGATGTCTCTTTGTATGAGAATATAAATTAAACTCATAAACACATATTAAAGAACTATGTATTGGATTGACCCGCTATGAGATCACTATATAGATTAGTGTCATAAGTGATTCTCATAATAACGATATTAGTGTATTCTTAGACCTAAAATCACTATAGGTTTCAACATGAGGAACATTATGATTCAACTCGATCAAATATTGTCTTTAATCGGATAACTATAAAGGTTATGATTAGGCATAATGTGAATCGTATAAGGAAGTTAAGTGATTAAGATGGGATTTGTTCCTCTCGTCATGGAGAGATATCTCTAGGACCTTGGATAAATGAAACTGAGAAATGCATAGCCGTACTCAAATGAATTAATAATATGATCAATTTCATTTGTTTTACCATTCACTTGAAGATCAAGAAATGATAAAATTAAATGATATAAAGGTTCAATCTAGATATCATTTGATGAAAGGATAATGACATAAATTATGGATCAAGTAAAAGTCGAATCTTCGGTCTTCATTTAATTTGGGTAAACATAATGCTGTGCTACAAACCACTTATGTTTTGTGGACCAAAAGGGTTTTAGGTCTACTGCCAATATTAAGTGAACCTATAGGATCATACACAAAAGAATGAGCTAAAAAGATAATAGGCTAAATTTAAATGATTTCGGCAGAAATAATATATTTATTTATTAATCTTAATTTGTTAAGAATAATAAATAATTATAACTTGTTGAGAATCATAATTTTATAATCCCTAATCGGTTTAGGAATTCTTATGTTCATACCCAAATTAGATAAGAGGCACTAATGTTATTATTTGTAAGAATATTGACATTAGCATGAATGGAACATAAGAGGTCACTTTGAGGGTTAACGACATGAGCTATTGACGTTAGACTGATAGAGAAAATCTATGCACGAGAGTCGTGAGTTGTTTTCCCAATCAAATCTAGAAGTGTTCTAGATAGCAGTAGCACATGAAGGATCCTTTTGAAGGCGTGCTTATTCATGAGGATACCATAGAGGGCGCTTGTGAGATCGCAACACTATCCAATTCGATCTGTCGATCAATTTCAAAATTCGAATTAAGGTATAACGAAATTCGAATTAATCATCTTTTATTTTTAATCTAATTAAAACACTTGGATATTGGTTTTAGGGTTTTGCTCTTAAATTTCCGTTGCAAAATTTTGAATTTTACAACACCAAACCCTACACAATACACACACAACACATTCGATGGAAATCACTTGTTCAAGTCAATTATCGTTGTGTCTTGAGTGGACTTAGAGAAATGATGATAACTGCCATTGTACTGCGATTATAAGTAGAATGAACCGAATAAGGAAGTAAACCTATTTTCTCTTCAGAACTAAGTGTTGGAGAAATTGTTAGGTTATCTCCATCATGGTATGATAATATATTTTAATTTGATCCTATAATATAACAACCATCCAAAGTGAGCTTAGGAACGAGCACACTGTTCAAGAAAGGAGTAGGTTGTATTTATAATTATATTTGATGTAAAATATTTTTATTTTTTATACTTTAAAATTATGCATCCTTTGGAGATATAATTACATTGATGTATATCTATTATTTATTACTATCATATTAAGGGAAAATCAAGTAATTTGACTCCAAAAATCTAATATACATTTTTTTTTTTTTTTTTTTTGGCTAACCACTTTTTTTTTCATGTTGAGTAAGTGCCTTTAGTTTTATTTAACACATTTTCCAATATTTTCTCCATTTTTCTCTCTTCACACACACCCTCTCTCTCTCTTCTTCATATTAACCAACAGTTACTTTCCTTTTCCATTTTTCTCTATGTACTATGTCTCTTTCTCCTGCACTCTCGATCTTCGTCTGATTTTTCTCTCTTCTTCACATCAGGGAGTTACAGAATTTATTTGGATGACACGATAAAATTCTATTAGTATTGGTAGAGGTATAAGAAAAGGCAAAGTGAGTGGAGGTGTGTGGGTATAGAAATTACCTATTTAAATTTCCATCATTAGAGATACGTGTACATTTAAAAAAAAAAGAATAAGGAAATTCCAACATGGATATATGAGTATAGAGAAAATATTCAAATGGTTGTATTTTTTTTTCCCAAATCAGTGGCTGTATGTATAAAATTACAAAGTAAGTAATTTTATTTAATTAATTAATTATTTTTTAGCACCCGTGTAATGGGTGCAGCACTCGCTAGTCTTATTTAACGAAAATAACAGCCTCATATAAATAAGTGTTCACACAATAGTAATAAACATGCTGTTATCCGACACACAATTCTAAAGAACTCAAAAGTTCTCTCCTAACAAGCTTTCAGATATCGAAGTATTCTCTCTAACAAGCATATAAAACGCCAATCATCATAGGTTTCAAATGCAAAGGAAGAATTTCTAATAAACATAAGCACAATGCCAACATCTTTCTTGGTAAACTGCTAGATTAATAAGCTGTGCACATAGTTGTCTTTACAAGAGTTTGAGATAGTCCTTGATAGAAATAATGCTTTGATAATGGCTGCAACATTTCAATAAATATTAAATATCATCAAAATGAGGTGGAACTTCCAACCCCAAGGCTGGCAGCATAAGCATCAAGAATACCAGCATGGCATTTCGAAAAACATAGGCTAAGATGACAAATGTAACAGCAAATATCAAAGTAGTTACTAGCAAAATATAACGTGAGTTGCAATAATGGGAAAAATTTGTGATCTCTAAAAACCAACCAGGGCATTGATTCCTGAATAGGAGAAGAGCTTGTTTTCCCACATCCATAATGGTATCGACATCTGCAGTTGTGGATAAACATTCAATGAGTAGACATATGATATTCTTGGTGCCAAATTTTGATTTTATGCAAAGTTTGGTCAGAAAAGAAAATTTAAATGCACTTACCACGAAGATCTTGCCTCAGTTGCCTCAAGACCTTCAGCACAAAGACAGTAAAACTTGCAGCAGCCTTTGATGTTACTGCAGACTTGGGGATCTTAAAAGTTATCACTATGAAGCCTACTGCAGTACATATAAACAAACCTGGGAAAGAGAGAAACAACAGTTTAGTCCCTCTATCAGTATTTATTCCACTTCCCTTGACATGGTCACCATCAGCTAAAAGATATACTGCATGCATTAAGTTTTCTAGTTACGAATCTCAACCATTAATAGCCCATTCACTTCCGTATGGAATAAGAGGAAGTTAAATTGTAATTCAATACAAATGAGAGTTGTAATAGCTAGTAAATTCCTATTACAATGTTTAGTTACATTGAATGATAGAACCAAAGTATGTAATTATAAATCAATGATTTAACCAAACAAGTAAGGAATTATATTAAAATAAAAGCAAAAATATCTATCATGCCCCTATAAAAGCAAAATATTTATTACATCTTCTTGGTAGTGTTTCAAGACAGAATATTTATAAGAAGATGCTAAATAAACCATTATGAAAGCGTGGGCATAAATTGCTATTCGTTATTTTATGTAATAGTAATTCATACAATTGTTGTTTAATGTTTAATAACACAAGAGAAAATTGTAATTCCAGCTTCATATAAATAAGAGGGGAATGGAATAGGTATTCACCCAAGGGAAATATAAGGTAAGTTCATTGCACTTTGCCATGGTCAAAACCCAAAATAAAATCCAGGTAATCTAGAGGGACATGTTCAGCAGCAATTAAAATTGGCATTCCTCTTGGTCCTAATGCTCTCATGGTATTATGTAAATGCCACTATGAGACCTCAAGAGGGGGCCATTAATAGTTAATTTTGCATCCCCTATCAGACAAGAAACTAAGCTCAACTCAATGGAACATTGTTCTAATAATAAACCGTTTCTAGTGAAACTTTGGCAAGACATTCATCTAATGGTCTTATTTCTTTCAAAGCAATCACATTTTTCAGGTACATCTCTACAGATAACCAATATACTAAGCTCCAAAACATGCCAATAAATGTCCAGTAACCAGTGGATAATTTGTAGAGGTCAATCAAAAAAGAGTGTTGGTTGAAAAAATTTTTAACTTCCTTGATCCAATTGTTGTTATAACGTTTGATGGTATAGCTCTCACTTTGGCTCCCAAATGACCACTTGCACTAAATGAAGTCTGTCCCAAAAGACAAGAAAAACTTTTAGAAAAAAGAAAACCCTTCAAAGTGCTAATCAATATAGCCTATGTGAGTTCCCAAATCAGCGTGAAGACAGTAAAAGTAAATTTATATTTTTTAGGTAAATCATATGATGCTATAATTTCCTGTAGGAAATGAAGTCAAGCAGTAAAAGTAAATTGATTCACACAGAATTATGCATAAGGCACAGACAAGCTATACATATGCCCACACATGCAGTGTTAACAAAGTTCAGCAAAATATCCCTCAAACCTACATAAATAGGCATCAACATGTATAAATTTCAGCAAGAATTTGTACCATTTTACAGCTGCAAGTTTTCCTTATATAAACATCTGCCCAACTGCTCCAGGGGCTGATCACCCAAACACTTAAATTCTTTTCATCTGCATTTGGTGTATTTATCATGTGTTCCTTCTCTGATACATCTCCTTCAAGAACTTCTCAGCATCAATCTTCTTTCCACGTTTAGCAAATGTATAACTAATAATAGAAAGAGTACCATCACAAGGCATAAACCCCTTTTCATTCATCTCGGCCATTAATCTTTTAGCCTCTCCCTTGTAAAGGTTTTTTAACCTTTTATCCAGGTCTGGTTGATTAGATAGACGACACCAGCCTGAAATGAGTATATCATAAGTTGAAGAATTAAAGGAAGCTTCTCTCAGCTGCATCTCTTTTGCAAGCTCATTTGCCTGGCCCATTTTGCCTTCCTTGGCAAGATCACCTATGAGCACATTATATGTGCCAGTTTTGGGAACAAAGCCTTTTGCAATCATCTCACAGTAGAATCTTAAATATTCTTTCTTATTTCCAAGTTTACCATGACCAGAAATTAAGGCATCATAAGTAGTAGCATCAGGAAGCAATCCTTTTCCCATCATCTCACCAAACAACTTATCTGCTTCCCTCATAAAACCAGCAGAACACAACCCCCCCAGAAGAATATTGTATGTTGCAACATTTGGAGAGACTTCTTCAGCCAGCAACTGAGAATACAAGGAAATGGCCTTGTGAAGATGGCTGCTATGGCAATAGCCATGCATAAGGGCATTGTATGTAATGATGTTGGCTGGAATTCCTTTTCACTCATCTCTTTAAATATTGAGGAAGCTTTTCTGGTCATCCCTAAACAGCATAATGTGTTTATGAGATAATTGTAAGAATCTTGATTGAGTTTGAATCCTATGTCTACAAGTTTCTCATGAACATCAAATATTGCTTCAGCCCTTCCATGCTTTGATGACACATCAAGCATAGCCCTATAAATGGATAATGTGGGCACTATGCCCCAACCAGACATTTGATCTAAAACACACATTGCTGTTTCCACCTGATCAGCTTCAGAGAGTGCTTCAACAAGAATATTGCAGGTTATTGAGTTGGGTGTTAATCCTCGCTGCTGCATCTTGTTCCACAATTTGAGAGCCCTATCCAGATCCCTCTCCTTGCAGTGTGCATTAATCATGGTGTTGTATGTAGCATGATCAGGAACGAGACCTAGCTCCCTTATCCCACCATGAACAGACTGTGTTTCATATTTACCAAGCTTTATAAGACCATTAATAAAGACATTATAAGCAACCACATCAAATCCAGCATTATTCTCCATCAATTTTTTAGCCATCTTGAGGGCAGACGATTCTTTTCCTGCCTTAAAGAAGCTGTCCATAACAGATGTATAATTAACCCGATCAAGATATAATCCTCTAGATACCGTATCTTTAACCATTCCCTCAGCTTCCTCGATTTTTCCACCTCTTTTCAAGTGGTTTACAAAGGCATCCAGAACAAATTCATTCTCTTCTAAACCCATCAATTTCATTTCACTATAAAGTTCAAGTGCAACCTCTTGTTTATTGGCTTTTAAGAAACCATCAATTAGAGCAGAATAAGTGCATATATTAGGCATTATGCCCTGCTGAGCCATCTCTCTCATAACATCAACAGCTTTATCAAGCATTCCTTGCTTTGCATAGCTGCTAATAATTGTAGAATACATTACCACATTAAGGGGTCTGTGTTCCTCCTTCATCTCTCTTAACAGAGACTCCACAGCTTCCATGTCTCCTGACTTGCACTTACTGTTTATAACTGCAGAATAGGTGACATGACTCGGAACAAGGCCATCCAGCAACAAAGACTTGAACATCTTTTCTGCCTCTTCAACCTTACCAACCTTAAAGAATCCATCCATTAAAGCAGTATAAACAACTACATCAAAAATTATTCCGCGACCTATCATTTGGCCCATGAATGCGAGAGCTTCCATATATTTACCTAATTTTAAACATGAACTAATAAGAGTAGTATACAAGTAATGATTGGGATCTGTTCCCATCTCCTCCATCTCATGTAAGAGTACTTTGGCATCACCAAACATACCACACATACAAAGGCCATTTACAATGGAACTATATGTTACAACATCAGGTAAATAATCATCCATAACCATTTCCTTATACAATGTAAATGCATCATCAAGCTCCTTATTTTTACAATAAGCATCTATGAGTGTGGTGTATGTAATAAGGTTCGGATCCAAATTCCTAGAACTCTCCCCATTCTCAGTATCACCAACCGAGGCCATCCCATCAATGAGATTATTGGCCTCAACAAAATTCCCTACTTTACAAAACCCATTAATCAATGTATTATAAGTACGATATCTGGCACCAACCCATGCTCTTTCATTCTGCTCAACAATTCGAGCCCACGTTCCATATTACCAGCTTTACCATACCCATCGATTAGTGTATTAAAACCAACAACATCCCTCATCACACCACCTTGAACCAAACTCTCCATCACATATTCTGCATACCCAGGCACCCCACTTGGCAAAACCCTTTAACCAATATATTACAAGTAAACCCATCAAGACTCAAACTTTTCTTCACCATATCAGAGCAAAGTCCAAACCCATATTGAGGAAACCCTAGTTTACAAAACCCCCAAATCAAACAATTATAACAAACTAAACCCACACCCACTTCCTTAAAACTACCCCTAACCAATTGTAGAGCCAAATTAACATAACCCATTTTACACAAAGAGTAAACAACAACATTATGTGTATAAAAATCACAATCTATACCACATTTTATCATCTGGGTATAGAGGCACCAAACCTGAGAGACCAAACCACAAGCATTAAACTTGTAAAGAAGCTGGTTCCAATGGTACAAGCTAGGAGGGGAAACATTGTAATTTCTCATTGAAATGAAAGTTTCCATTGCATAGGAATATCGATTACATGAGAGGTGTAGGTGGATTAAAGTACAGAAGAAAGCGGCATAAAGGTCGGATTTTGAATGTGGGACTGTGGGTTTAGGAAAGAAAACATGTGAAGAAGAAGAAGATGGAGATGGGGGTTTAGCGTTTTGATGGAAAAGTCTTTTGGGTGATGAAGATGAAGAAAAGCTTGGACTTTTAGGATTTGGTCGCCTGTTTTTGAAGTGTTTCAGGATCAATCTGGAACTTTTCATAGTACTGTAGCAACTCGCAACTATTGAGTTGCCACGAAGCTGGAACAAGAATAGAAGCAGAGAAAGCCGTTGGATGTTCTGTAATTTTATAAAATGTTTAGTTTTTTTTTTCTGGCCAAAAAAATATTTAGTTTAATAATTCGTAAATTGAGAGTCTGCTCTGGCAGAGCTGACCAAGCCTGTGAGCACGGACCAGAGCTACAGACCTGACGTCCGAAGCTTAACGATTGCAGACCAACCTGTTTTGTTCCTATCGAGCTGATCCACCTTCCCGCCGAGCTGTCAAGTTGCCATAACCGACCGGCCTTATACTCTGGACACACCATCACTGTTCAAGTCCGGAACCAGATCCAAACCACCGGTTCATGATTTCTGTTTTTTGGAACCATAAACCGATCCTTTTTTTTAATTCTATGCATACCATTGAAATTTAATTCTAGGTAATCTATATTATTAAGCAAACACTTCCGGATGTTGTGCTTCGTTTTTCTAAGTATAAATTTACCCCTAATTAATTTTTTTTTTGTTTTTTCATATTTTCAATTAGTCTATATAGATTTTGATTTGCCCTATTTTGAAATTTAAAAAACAAAAAATTCATCCATCTTAGTGTTTTTCTATTTAATGTAATACAACTTACAACATTTATCTAAGAATTAATATACTCAAGTTTAGGGATACATTTGTAACAAGAGATCTCTTCATGAAGTTACCAAAGTCAAGCAAGTTGAAAGTTTACTATATAAAAAAAAAATGTGATAGGAATATCTCTTGTTCCATTTGTCAAATTATGTGTCTTTTTTAAATCACCACCGTGTAATTTGTAACCACTATAATCGAGTTGATTTTAATTGGTAAAGTGAAAACACTTTTCTTTCTTTTTTTTTTATGATAAATTTTTCAATGTATCTTGAATTTTCTTTTTTTTTTTCCCTATCTCATTGCTGCTCTAACTTTTGGAATGATTATTTGTTTATATTTTGTAGAAATTTCATTATGAGGTTTGCAGTAAATGCATTGACTTTAAGTGGGTTTTATGATTTTCTCCATTAAATATCAATGTATAAAATGTAATGATATGCAAAACATGATTGATTGATTGATTGATTTATTTATTCTTCTTCTTCTCTTCTTCAATTGCCATTGAGGTTGGATTTGATTATTTTATTTAATATATTATGTTTTATACGTTTAAAATCATAGAGCAATTGGAAATGATAATTTCACTTGTATTTTGCAAATTTTTTGTTCATTTATACTTACTATAATATTAAAGTATAATATTAATGTATTCAATGGTTGAGATTAAAAGCAAAAAGATTACAATTTTTTAGTTAGTTCAAATTAAATATCATATCTTTACAAAATAATTGCTATTGGGATTGATCAATGGTTGTATATTTATAGTAGCTTTATGGATATGGCTATCTAAATCTATTTACTCCACGCTATATCCTCAATTTATTGTCTTATAATGTTATTTAATCAACCGTTGAGAATAAAAGAAAAAAAATTACGTTTATAATTATGTTTAAATTAATCATCTAAACAAAATAATTATTATTATGGTTGTTCAACTTATGTCTATATTCATAATATCTTTTATGGATATAAACCTCTAAATCTATATTCTCCAAATCATGTTAATCTATTTTCTTATGATGTCCTTATTGACTTAGCTCAAATTAATTATCTAAATATGGAGAATTTCTATGGTCCAATAAACAAGACTACCTAGCCTATTGTACGATGATTGTGGGAGTTAATACGTTTAGACATTGTATAAAACATATATACTATATTAAGCAAAGAAATGTATTTTACCATATAGATTATGTAAAGAATACATATATAAAGTATATATAAAATATAAATTATATATTAATACGCACACACATATAACATACTCATTTTAGGTGACAAATGAATTATGGCATATATCCAAATCCAAATGTGGTTTCCTTTTACAACAAGTATTTGCTCTTTTTTTGCACCATTGATTTTTATAATGAATCGGACCCAATCCAACTGCATGTGGTAAAATTATCAATTAGGCGACTGTAATTTTTCAAATTGTTGAATAAATTAGAAGGGTAAATTACAAAAACGCAGACAACATAGTTATCTTTTGTTTGCTTAACATACAAGTTTCGTTAACAATTACTTGGATATCTATCATATATCTCCATCATAAATCACATCCCTCTCATAACACACCAACTCTCTATTCCTCTTTAAACAACCCAATACTTTTCAAGTTTCCAAGATTTGATGCAATTACTCTTTTTTCTGGTTACAATCTCAATGATGCAAGTAGTAAGGTCAAGCATGGGGCCATAAGGGTCATTGCCGAAAGAGGTAAAACCACAGAAAATAAGAGATGTTTGGGAGCATGTTGATACGGGAATTGATTCATTAGTTCCCGTATGTTTCAATGGATACCGAATACCCTACTTGTATTTATGGCTTTCACGAGAAAAAATATTAAATGGATAATGCACACTATATGGTATGGTATATCATTACGTATACATTACACATGACATATAATACCTATCGAATTCATTTTCTGGATCCAAAAATGCTAGTTCTCACTTTTTGAAGTCGTCTGATCGCTCCCGTCTCTTGAAAGCCAATGTTGATGCTCTCAAACTCAATCTAGTTGGCCTTACTTTCACAGATTCTGATGGAAACCTGCCTGATTTTGGGACGGATTTTTGCTAGATATGGGAATTCAACTTTTTTGACTTTGATGTGACACGTGATTTGCATGTGCCTGAATCCATTGAGCTTCTCAAGCGTCAGGGTAATGACATTGTGAAGAACCAAGTTTTTGGGCTCATTTCTATCCAAATTGCATATTTAATGGCTTTGTCTGGGCTTATTGGGAATGAATCATTGAATTGGACAACTTTTCATAGTGCGTACGATTTCGGATACCTAGTGAAGATTCTTCCACGCCGCTATTTGCCTGAGACAATGGAGGAGTTCTTGAGTATGCTGTATGCTGAGGTTGATCCTTAGGAGCAATGTTTATGATGTTAATGTTAAGTACTTGATGAAGTTTTGTGATGGCTCGTGTTGGGTCTTGGAACAAATAGCGAAAGCTCTTGAAGGTGAACGGATGATCGGAGAATGTCATCAAGCTGGTTCAGATAGCTTGGTCACCTGGCAAGCCTTCCGAAAGATGAGAGATATATAGTTTGTGAATAACCAACATGAGAAACATGTCGGACTCCTATATGGTTTTGAGATTTATTAATGGAATGAATACGTTGTTTTGATAATAATTGTCCTAGAACACAGCATGTTAGTGTTTTAGAATTATAAAACAATTATATATTTCTTGAATAATTACGGTGCAATTGATAAAAAAATGTGTTGAGAAACTAAATTAACCAAAAGGCATATTAAATGCAATACGATGCACACACAGCAGCTTAAATCGATCGATCTTGTGAACAATGATGTGAATCTCATACGTTTGCGTGTATGGGTAGAATTGGTTTATGTTACATTAAGAACAAATTCCTTTTATGCATAGAAGCTTATGTCATCGATATCTTAACGTATTCTATTTAAATTATCTAATTTCCATTTATATATTATCTATATCCGATCTATATCTATATTCTATTTATATATATATGTTTGATTTGTTTATGAGTAAAAAAATCTATTATTTTTCCCTTTGTATCTGTTTCTTGATCAATATCTGATTGAAAACAATAAAAAATAATTGTCAAAATGACTAGAAAAAGGATGAAACATACAAACTCTATAACTATTTTTAATTAGTTATCAAGATAAATAGATAGTGATGAAACACGTTAGATAAAATCCGATCAATGTGTTCCATAAACGGTTTGTAGATTTGATATGATGTAAATTACATAATTACCATGTCTTCAAACACACACACCACATACATAAGTTTCAATGGATAAAATATAAGTGAAATTGCCAAAACACCTCATAAACTTTAAAGATAGTGCAGATTGATCCTCTGAACTTTCAAAGTGGGATTTTTGACCTCCTAAACTTTTAAAAATTAGCACCGTTAATGACATGTCATATTTTTGTCGAAACAAATAGAAAATGGTGCAAATTTACCCTCAAAATTTTTATCCATGTGGGGATTCACCTCTAAACTTTCATTTATGTGTGGATTTATACCCTTCTTTCGTACTAAAATAGTTAATTGTCTTTATGATACTAATTTTGAAAGTTTAAGGAGTTAAAAATCTCACTTTAAAAGTTTGGAGGGTCAATCTGTACTATCCTTAAAGTTTATGGGATGTTTTTGCAATTATCTCCAAAATATATAATAAGAAGAAAGGCGACTCTTTAGTTTGTTAATGTACAGTAATTTTTGTAAATTTAGAATCTTCTTTAAAATTATTTATTGAAATAGACCGTAAATGAAATCAATTATTGAAATAATCTACCAAAGTGGCATGTTTAAGATGCATGTTAGGTCATTGAATGAGACTCGTATGTACAAAATGTGAGGTATATAAATTTGGTTCTCACATTTGATATAGGCAAGAGTTGTTTACTTCTCGTACCTTTCAACTGCGCCAACTGATACAAATGAATTACAATACAAGTATGATTTATAAATCATTTAGAATTGTCACAGTATTATGTGGTAACATCAGATGGTGATATAAGATTTCAATGCTTTCATTACTTTATTTGGAGTTTTGAACAAAAGAATGTGAATGCACCATTTTGAATTCCTTGCTAGTGAATGGTGACATACAATTCTACACATATGACATTTTCACCTTAAAATGTGTTTTGTGATAATGTAATATTCTATTATGGTGGGATGGAGAATTGAATTTTGAAAAGGAATTGACAATGCTTTCTTTGAAAATTCTCTTTAGACAAGATTTTCTTTGTCAATAATCTTGTAGCCTAGTGATATCTTTTTTGGTCTCGCAAATGAGAGGCATCAGGTTCGATTCCTCTCTCATTATAATTAAAAAAAATTTCTTTCTCCCATACCTGTACAAAAACCCTCCATTTACTAATGCATATGTACACTTGAAGCATTTCACAAAGAACTTTCAAATGCTGTTTAAGGAGTTGACAATGTTTTTTTGGAGATTCCCTTTAGATAATTTTTCTTTTGTCAATAATCTTATAGCCTAGTGATGTTTTCTTTGGTCTCTCAAGTGAGAGATATCAAGTTCGATTTTCCTTTTATTTTAACTAAAAAAAAAAAATTCCTTCTCTCATACCCATACAAAAACCCTCCATTTACAAATGCTTATGTACACTTCAAGCATTTCACCAAGAACTTTCAGATGCTGCTTACAGAATTAAAAAATGACTACGAACATTTGATACAGCAAGAGGAGCACCTAGCAAGCAACAAGCAATGCTGGCCCATTACCCTCAAGAATGAATAGGCTCTGATGTGTCTGGATGAAGGGCATTCCTTCACAAGAAATATGCACAAACCCTACTTTGCAGGCAGCAGATGATATTGCATCCCTGGTTCTGCGTGCCATGAGAATCGCATGCCAAGGCATTGGTTGAATCAAGGACTTGCATCCAGTAGTTCACCAGTCGGAGAACACTGAAACTTGAACTGGCAATCTCTAGGCGCTAGAGTAAACGAGTAGAAAACAAATTCAATCTTCAACTTTGGTGTTGAATATGAAACTTGGATAAACTGTTGTGATGTCCCTGAGAGAGGCAAGACAAGCAAATTATAAAGAGAAGAGAATGAGAATATACACAACAATGCTCAAAACTACAACTGAATATCTAATCACGATAACAATTTCCATAAGATAGAAGAAAAAGTTTATTACTAGACAAAGGCAAGTATCAGAGGAACATTAGAGAAATGAAATTGCTTCCCAGGGGTATTCGGCGTTCTCTAAAGTCTAAACTACTACAAAAATGTGAGATATGGGTTTGGAAAAGCATTGAAAATGAGCTTCTAAAGGTAAGCTTAAAAAAATTTGATGGGTTAAGCTGCAAGCTGAAAGAAAGGAGGATCCTGTGACAGGACGTGAAGTCTTCATTAGTTTTAACTCTTGAAACTCTCATGAAATGCTTAAAAGCTTAATTTGACCTTCACCGCTCCAAAAATACTTGAAAAGCAAGCTAATATGTTTTGTTAAATTCTCACCAAAAGTAATCTCGATCATGATCAAGATTGATTTTTAGCAAAGCAGGCTAACATCTAAAGATCACAACTGAGAAAGAGTGATCGAAATGACTTAGTTGCCACTATCACATACGGCATAAGTAAAATATAAAGACTATCATGCTCTTCATAAACCTGTACCCAAATGACATAAATTGTATTAGAAAATGAAAAGAAAGACAATGCAAAGCAACTGCTACTCATTATACCTCAAATGGCTTATTGTCATATTCTTCAGAAGTGCTGGGTTTTTAGAAACAAATTCCTTCCATTCTTCTTTATTAATCTTACCATCTTTATCAACATCAGCATCAGCAAAAGTCTTGAGCAATAGAGAAAGTTAGAAACAAAAAAGAGTAGGCTACTACCAGCATGACCTTAAATCTCCACTAACCTTATCAATGATGATTTCTAGAGCTTCTTCTGACATTTGCAGGCCTGATTCCAGTAAAGTGGCGACAACCATTTGCCTGACCTTAAAATCCATAATTTTTTAATGATATTTCAGATGGTGGTTATGTAAATAAGATTTTACAGGGAAGGTCCCAGTTTACCACCAATATACATGTCTAGGAATCAACTGAATTGTTACAAGTCTAACTAGAAATCATCACAATTGTACTCCTGCAGTTATACGCAAAAAGGAATATGTATATAGTTAGGAAAAATACAGATCTTTGTGTTATCTATCTAATAGATGATGGTCAAGTGCATAATCCAGCATTAGCACATTTAAACTTGCAGAGAACAGGAAGATTCTTACTTCCTCTCGCTCAATAGAACCAGTTTGTCTTAAATCATACAACTTGAATGCAACTGCAAAATACCAAGAAGATGTTATTTATTATCTACATGCACTCTGTAATTATCTAATTAAACAATTGCAGTCGACTGCCCAGAAAAGAGAAAAGAAAAAAAACTGAAATTGAATCAATAGCCACTCACAATCGATTTTTTGTTCAATTGGGGTCTGGGGATGAAAAACACTGAGTGCGTGGACAAATCCATCAAACTCAATAACACCATGTTTCTTTTCGTCAAAAACATCGAAAACCTGAAAAGTAATGTTCAGTCATTAACAGCAGTTATGACGTTACAAAATAGTAGGGAAAATGATTTTGGTGAACCCTACACTGAAGTATACCTCCAATTGCAAGTAAGCACAACGAAATTTTTGCAGATAGTAACATTCATATGGATAGCATGCTAAAGGAGGAATAACCCAATATCATGTGAAATGTCACTTATGTAAGTAAGAAAGGAGCCCGCCCATGCCTAGCTTGATATTTGAATTAAGCTTTAATATCTGCCATGTTCGATACCTAGCTTGAATGAATAGAGTTGATCAAGTAAAGTATGAGCTCCTATATATTCTGTCTGACAAGCTAGTGATCCCAAATGAGCTTTCAATATGAATCAAGCTCAATGAAGTTCAATTCAGGTTCCAGATTTGATATTATATATATTCAGAAAAGGAAAAAAAGAAAATCAATTCAAGTACGGTTCTAGCTTCAATATAATTACATTTAAAAGGAACAAAACTTTTTTTTATTTAATAAATATAGAAGCCCAATCAAGCTGGGTTCAATCTTGTCAAATACTATTTTAAGCGATGTTTGAAATCAAATATCCAAGCTGCATTTGAGCTCAAGCTTGAGCTACTACACCCAGCAGCCATCTTGACTAAACTCACATGCAGCCCCATTCACCTGTGAATAGAACTCAAAAACCAGAAAGACAGATTGGTATCATAGATCTTCTTCTTCTTTTTTTTCCCTTCCAGTCTTTCTGGGCTGGTTCATCATGCCCACTTAGTTTCTCTTGTAGCAGTCCCTTTGAAACTTAGAAGTTTTTTCACCATCAAAATAAATAAAACTTTTTGGTTCAAGAATAAAGAGAAGGTTATGCCTTTTGTTGGCCTTGATGTAACAAGACATGGTTTTACTAGAAGTACAGATCCTTCATTGATGTTGTACATCATAACATTTATGCATGCTACTTTCTGTAGGTAGGAGGCTTGCCACTTATATTAAGCAGTATAGCCGGCTAACTTATGAAGCAAGCAGAGCAGGGTGGATCACCATTGGGATAAGTAGTGTAAAATGATGGTTTGAAACTTCTCTAAGTTCAAACACTGGAAGAGGAAAAAGGAAATTTATCCCCTTATTAGAGAACCAAGTATATGGAGACATGGAAAATGAAAAGAACCCATCATTCTTGGATGTACTTGACAAATCAAAATGCCAAAGAGACCACAATAATACTATTCACCTTCTTTTCTTCCCTTTTTATTCAAGCCTTAGTTTTAAAATAATAAAATTTCAACACAATCATCAAAGTCAAAGAAAGATGATTCGCAGGGCATCAACTTCACCCAAAGAGAATAAGGTCACTTGCCCAGTTTTCAGTTTAGTATCTTGAAATCCTTAATCCTTTTCTGATCTACTTATACGTGAGCTCACCAATATGGATATTTTACAACCAGTTCTGTTCGTCATATATGTATTTCCCCATGATCAGCAAGAATTTTGACACGGCCAGACTTCACAGCCAACAGCCTGGCGGTCCATTGGGCCAAGACTGATAAATGAACAACTGATCTGCTCTTTCCAAACCTCTTATCCACTTTTTTCCCAATATAACCCATAAATATCTACTACCCTGTACTTTTGCCAATAATATTTGAATGTTAAATTTCGTGCCATAACTTTCAGATCTGATTGCAGTATCAAATTTAACAATTATCTTCTGACATTCTTGAAAATCAACATATCCTCTATATTTGCAGTGACTGCTTACACAGATTCACATTAACTCTGTTGATAATACCTGCTTTCGATGGCATTCTAAGATTTGAGCTTTAAATAAGGAAAAACATGATGCTTGGCACAATTTAATGGTCCATTGTTCACAACTACAAAATTGATCTGATCAACTTTGAAAGGAAAATATACATAGCAACTCAATCAAATGTTGGTGCATTACCATGGTTGCTGCCCCTAATTTATTTATAATATAATTTCCTAGATGGCAATATATAATGCAAAAAGGGAGTTGGGATGAATATTGATTAAAGAGACAGAGGTACGAATGAGCATACAAGGTTTCTGTAGAAGCGGATTGTGGTGGCCCATGATCTGAACCACAGAATTGCTCCTATTAAAAAAGAGCTTTCAAAAGCTTACGGGTAGTAGCAACTCTGGTGTGCAGCATGGATCGTAGCCCAAATTCTTTAAAGGGGGGAGGGAATATATATTAACAGCATATTGTAACCACTCAGCTAAATTTAGCAGATCAATTAAAGAAGTTCAAATAGAAACTATGATATTACCCTGTCCAGAAAAAGATTCTCTCCACCAGGAGCTTTCAGTAGTGCCAGTTGCAGTTCTTCCTGCATGTAATTTAAAAAGGAAAAAACGAGTGCATGTTAGGTTAAGAAGACATAAGCTTGCTATTTATTTTCCAGACCATGATATCACATCAAAAGCAAACTCAACATTATGATTTGTGATCTCTGAGCAATTTGAGAATTTAGCATATCATCATCATGACTCAAAAAACTCCCCTGCATGCGACATCACCAACCAATCGGTATGGAGTAATTATTTAAAATTGTTTTGTAACATCATTTTAAGTGCTGTCTCTTTCCGGATTTTTCTGTAACCATACTTCAAATTAGTTATGACACGAACCGTGCTATCGCATGGTGTGAATAAATTTCTCATGATATTTTATTAAATAGCTATCTGGAGTCACACTCTTTACAACTGTATTTCAAATCCATTAAAGATGGCAGCCGTGCCATGTGCTGTCATGTGAATAAATTGCCATTAGATTCAAATTCAGTATCTGTCTTAATATTCTATATAAGCAATATTTCGTATTCTTTTCAGATTCAAGGTATTATGATGAATAAACTACCATGAGATTTTACTCCAATTTGGAGCGTCATTTTGGCATTATTTTGACATCATTTTCGAACCGAACATATACTAAACTAATATAAATATGCTATCAATGAAAACCGACAGTATTACCAAACCAAACAAATACTACTACAGGACTGATACCGAACTAATAGTCAGTAGCTAGTTGAATCTAAAATGATGCTCTCTATAATGGTATTTTCAAACCAATTATGCCCGTGTCATCGTGTCGTGGTGAATAAATTGATAAGATTAAGACGCAAAATTTACCTTGTGAATCAATCCATCGTCAATGATTGAATGACTGAGCTTCTTATACAACTCGTAAAGCGCTTCGATCTCATTAACAGTAACTGCATCATAACAAACACCAGAAATCGTCACTAACTAACTGACTAATCAACCCAAAGAAAACGAGAGAGAGAGAGAGAGAGAGAGAGAGAGACATGGAGTGTGTTGAGCGAGACGAGTGAGATCGTTGAGAGAGTAATGGACGTCACGATTCGGACGGCGGCAATCGAAGCACCGTCCGAAGTTTAACAAGAGAACTTCGAGTAGTCCAAGGAGCGGAGTGCAAACGGTGCAGAGCTTCTCGCCGAACGTTAACGAGCTGAATTCCTACGTGAAATGTAAAAGCAAAAACACGAATTAGTGACAAGGATTTGCACATCGAGAAGAGAGAGAGAGAGAGAGAGTACCAATGAGGAATCCATTAATGGAGTTTTTTGCTGGTAAGAGATAACAATGGTGGTGTAGATATCATTTTATTTGGCTGCTTTTTTATCTTTCATTTTTTAATAGCTATGAAGAAGACTAAAATATTAAGACTTCTTTTTGCTCGTGTTTACAATTTTTCAGCCCTTAACAAAACACGTGTGGAATGGGATAAATATTTGCTTTATCGGAAATAAGATCTCCATTTTATATGCAGTAAATAAATACTTATCACATATTAAATAAATTTATAAATAAAAATATTATAAAAATAAAATAAATATTTATTATTATTTTATAAATAAGTAAAAAATATTTATTTACTGAAATAGAATAGAGCAATATTTTCGGCACAAAAAATTTCCATCATGTGGAATGGGTTATGTTACCAGCTTGTCTTAGATCATACGACTTGAATGCAACCGCAAAATCCCAAAGACGTCGTAATTTATTATCCAGATGCACTCTGTAATTCCAGACACATTGCATCTACAAGACAGTTTTGATACAAGTTACGAAAATATATAATATATATATAAGATAAATACACTAGAAGATTTTAATATTTGAAGGGATGTTAATTTAAGGTATCAATTTTTTGAATTATTAAAAAGAGAAATCATTATTTCACAAAGTGAATCAATTAAGTTATTCATGTTCTACAAAGTTTATTTAAGGTATAAATGTTTGGATTAGTTGTAATTAAGTTTTTTAAATTTTCATCAATAGTCAATTATTAATATCTTATTTTACTCAATTTCCAAATCATTGATTCATCATTTTAACTACTTAAAATGTTGATACCTTTAATGATCTTATTGTCAAATATTGATACATTTTAACATAATTTGCCATATATATGTATATGTTTATGCCCAATGTGCAACGAAGACAAGAAAACCCATAACAATATCCTTGAACTGTCATATCCCATAGGATACTCTATTTGTTTCAGTCATGCCATTCATTATATTGAAGCTTAAGAATGACTCCTTTATTACTAAAAGGGCTTCCAATATCATGTATAAGACAAGCTCACTCATAAAGGACTCCTATTAAGATCTGGCTTATGCAAAGAAAATAATGACTTATTTATGTAAAATAAAGTTAAGCAATATACAACAACATGGCATAGATAAATAAATGCTAAAGTGAGTGAAATTTTGCTCTTATTATCCTTTCAAGCATAATTATCAATAATTATAATCAGGCCTATCAATGCAACAAATCACGAGCAAATGGGTCTATTTGGATTGTGTGATTTTCATCTATATATTATTTGCATCTGTATTTTATTTGTTTGATCTATTTATGAGTAAAATATCCGCTTTTTCATTTATATATAATTATTGACAAATATTTATTTGAAAATGACAAAAATGAGATACAGAAACAACCATAAATAAATAAATTGACGAATGGAACTTGTATGAATTTATGTCTTTTGTGACTCAGGTTAGAGAATCATTGCAAGGTTTTGCATGACCAACATAAACCTACTAGTTTTAGTACATTGCACTTATGGGCTTAGACTAATATGACTAAACAATTTTGATATATATTACGAAAATACATTCATATATATTATATATATATATATTCTCATGGTTCAACATAGAAGAAACGACCAAGTAGGGTCCTTGGCATGACTCTACAAAATAAGCTATTTTCCTCAAATGATTTAGTTTCACCTTGATAAAGTAGGGCTCATTGGACAACACCATGCTCACTACCTATCCGATCCACTATTGATTTTGGATGCTTTCCAAAATATAGTTCATAATATGGGTAAGTTTCATACGTTTAAATGACTTTTCTATGTGTATGTTTTCTTAATAATCATGAAAACTTAGTTTTGATGTTTCTCATATGAATTGCATGTGATATTAGTGATTTAAGTAGGATTATGGTGCTATAAAAGTTCTTGAAGTTGTGATGATAGAGAGGTGGATGTAGTGATGGTTGTTTTGAGTAGATGAGTCACGAATGAATTGTTGATGTATTGAGGTTGTAAATGTTATTGTTGGTGAAAAAATGGTTGGAATGTGTTTATATGAATGTAAAGTTAGTAGATATAATGATTTTGGAGTATATAAGATAGTTTAAATGAAGTAAGATGAAATTTTCGAAGGTTAAAAACAAGGGACATGTATTTGCATACTAGGACGAAAATTACAAGCATGACATTTGGTTTTAATTTATGGATTTCATCAGCTTTCCACGATTCACAGGAGTGATTTACCCCTTGGTAGCCATTGATTTGAGAAAACTTGCATGTCACAGCGTGATTGATTTTAAATATGTATGGTTTTACAAAATTTTGAGAAGCACGATTGTGACATAGCCCTTGCTACCCTCGGGTCTTTTGAAAATTTTAAAAATCCAAACATCACGGGCGTGATCAAGACTTGGGTAGGCTCGAGCTACGTCTGTTGATCCTCCTCGCCTTGATCACGAGCGTGATCAAAGAGCATGATTGAGATCACGGTCTCAATCACAGGCGTGATCTGTGTTTCCCTGTTTTTTTTAAAATAAAATAAAATAACACAAATAATAATGATGTTTTGAAGGACTAAGATAGTAGAGTGATATGTGTATGTATATATTAAGTATTGTTTAGTATGAGTTTTGTTTAGAATGTAATGTGAAATGAGTGTAGTCTTTGCTTGAGTATGTATGTCAAAATTTTTATGATCTAATTTCTTCTATCAGCTTCCCCCTACACTGCTGGGTATAGCAATCGATTCTTTTGTCAAGAATATCTCAAGTACGCAATAGCTTACTTAATGGTTGTTAAGTTAGGCATATCTTAAATGGACATAATCAAGATGAGTTAAAGATTGTTTGAAATTGGTTGTGCATGTGTCGTTGAATCTTCGAGAAGCAACGACCCTATTAAAGAGGTTAACATGATAGTTAGGCGCTTAGGTCACATTTTGTCATGATGCAATGACTTTCTTAAGTGGTTTGGCGAGTAATCGATAGGCGGATGGTATCAATATAACATTTGCTTATTCTTAAGAGGAAATAACATGATTTAATTCATGTTTATGGGACTAGTTGAACTAAGTGATATTGTGGATTAAGTTAAATAAAGTTGTGTAAAGGCTATTAACGTTACATGAGATTACTATTCTTTTTCGGTTAGATATAGGGGATATAAGTATTTGAACTTACTATAGCAACCCTCTGAGCAGCTATTATTACTCGGAATCCCTAGATCTCCAGGATTGCAATCGAAGTTTGAATACTCCAATGTTGTTTTACTCACTTAAGCAAAGATAATTAAATAATTGATTGTTGCATTACAATTAGTCTAATTGTGTTTGTCATTTTGCATTTATTTGTGTTCCTAAAAACCGAGCCTTTAGCTCATGTTACTGCTTTGTAGGTGATGTTGATGACGATTACTATGATGATATGGGTTATGTGATAGACTGGGAAGCTTTTATGAATGAATAGAACGGCTAAGAACCCTTGTGCAAGAAGAATGTTCAATCAAGTTTTTCTAAAAGACAATGAGAAGGAAATGTAATTTTTGTTATAGGCTTATTAATTAAGCCCTGTTTGCAATATAAGATGTTAAGTTTTTCTTTCAAGTTTTTTGTGTTGAATAAGTTTTGTAATCTTTTTTGAAGTGTCATCCGTTTGACACCTAAGTTATTTCAAGTTTTGTAAAATTGATCTACTTATGTATTGAGTAGTTTTATGTGTTTAAATCAAGCTTAAACAAACAATCATTATAAACATCATCTTTTCGGACAACCTTACATATAATACTTTAGTGTTTTATAATACTTAGATACTATGTGTCGTTGGGGGATTTTGGCATGTCTAATAAATGAGATTAGGTAGGTCAGGTCCTTACAATTATGCAAATATGACACCAAATATAAATTTTTTCATAATATTAAGGATTCCAACATTAATTTTTAGAGCAAATATATATACAAATATTAAGTTTAGAAAAGTGATTTTATTTTACATTTTAGTTGGACGTTATGATTTTTAGAATCAGTTGTACAATAATTTTTGGTTAGGAACGATAAAGCCAAGGTGAGTGGGAAATGTCATGATTTATTACTTATGTTGCTTGCTGATGTGTTTGGATGATAATATATATATTGATACAAATATAAAGTGAAATATCATACTAGTTGCATATTTTAATTAGCAAAAATTGGATCAACTTAATAAGAAGATTAACCATCAATTAGAAATTTGATATTGATTGCTGATGACTACAATGAATATCTTAATATAATTTATTGGAAATGTTTGGCACACTAAGGATTCAATTGTTCATGATTCTATATGTTAAAAAATATTACTTGTAGAACATATAAGTTTTAATGATAATTTATTATAGGATTCTCCAAGAAGTTTATAACAAAATCTTGTGACCTTGATTTGTCTTTAAACCTACATGTTTGCTAAGATTATGATAAGAACTTGATTGTTTATTAAAATGTGTATTATTGCATTTTATGTGAATTGTTTGATTCATATTTTGGCTGGTCACCTTTGAACCTATTAATGAATATTGGAATATACTTAAAGCTGACAATGACATACATTGCATGGTGTTTTCATCATTTGAGGCCATCGCTTTCATACGATGGATAAAAATAAAATTTAAGCTACTCTAGACTACATCTAAGGTGTTTGCAAATACTAAAGAGATTATTTTTGGATATAAGTTTTATCAAAATCTCTTGATAAGCATTTTTAAGTATCTTGTCTTGGTATTATGAACTAAAAGATTTGGAGAAGTTGCTTATTATTGAAGTTGTAGACCATCCATCGTTGTGGGTCTTGTCATAATTTTTATGGATTTAAGGCTACATTTAAGATAACCTAAATTAGCTTGGGACTACACCTAAGGTATCTTGATTCTTGAGCCTATTCTAGAAGCATTTAAAGTATCTGTAAGTATTAAGAATAATTTTGGACATTTCATTTTAAGACTGCATTTAAGGTATCTTAACCAAGATTGCATTTTGAGGTATCTTGGAACTTGTGAAATAAGAGCAATTGATTAGATGACTTAGACATTAATGAAACAACTAATTCACTAATTGTGTGCAATGATAGCAGTGCATGCTCTTATTTATGCATAGTATATGATTAATAACTTGACTGTACTTGAGATAGTAATAGGAATATTGCAATTCCATCTCACTAAATCATAGTTTTGCGTGCTCCCAAACAAGCCATGTTACAGGGTACCTCATAAAAATAGGATGTGTCAAGAATAAGAATAAGTGAGGGCTATCCCAATCTATATAAACCTATAGGATTATATATTTGTAAAAGTGGTAGTTATGGTTAGTTATGAATAGGTTTTCTTGTTTTTAAATTGGTACGATCAACCTATTTTATTACTTGACAGGTCTTCACATTTAGACATCGGCACGGTTCGGGTCGGTTCCGGACCCGAACCGGACCGGAACCGCCAGAGCCGAGGCGGTTCATGGTTCCAAGGAACCGCCGGTTCTGGCGGTTCCAGTTTCGGTTCCACGAACCGTTTTTTTTTTTTTTTGAAAAAAATAAAAACAAAACCAAAACCTTACAACACCACCCCCACCCCCCCCCCCCCCCAAGAACAACCCCCACGCACCTGCATGTCTTCTTCTTCTTCTTTTTTTTTAAATTTCAATATATATGGCGGTTCCGGACCCGTTGGAACCGCCGGTTTCACCACGCGAACCGCTTGGACCCGCCGGTTCGGAACCGTCACCGATGAGGCGGTTTCCGGATCAGGAACCGCCGGTGATGATTCAGGACGATTTCCGGTTCGGAACCACCCCATGATGATGTCTATTCACATTGAAAAAATGTATTCATATATGATGACTGACTAAAATAATTAAATGATTGGATAGTCTCTACTCAGGAGACTCTTATCCAAATTTTTTGGTGGATGATAACGGCTGATGGTGCATCGTCATGTGGGCCATACCAGATTAGATGTCCACCACAAAAGTATGTTATTGGTTGAGCCCCACCACATCAATCATTGTGACTTTGTTTAAATGGACATTTTTAACAATAACTTGTTGGAGTTGGTCACCGCATAGTGGACAATTATTAGCGAGCTGACAAATTTTTCAGGAGCTTGCGGGACTGTTTTTATCTTTTGCATTTTCATTGCAATATAGAAAGGGAATTCAAACCCGTTACTCTCACTCCCACCATAACGTTGCGTTGAAATACATTTTAACTTAACTTTCGTGTGCTTCTGACATATACGGAAAGTTGGATTACATTTTTTTAATCCCTTTGTTTTATTTTATTTTATTTTTAATGCGTCTTGTAGTTAATGAAAGGTCTTGGACCCATCTAACGTTTTACTCGGCACGGGGATAGGCTTCGCTGAGTAAGCATCCGTGGATTTTTGTACGACTTTACAGTGCGAATATGAATATGGTATGATTAAAAATTTAACTAAAACAAGAAATTGTAATGTCACGTTTAGTATACTGAGATGATTTGGAGTGAAATGGATTGGATTGAAATGGAATGTGTTGGAATGAAATGAGTTTAGGAATAATAAATCTATTTCTATATTTGAAAGATTGCATAGAATATAATGGCTAAAAAGTGTAATTATCGAGAATGTTCATAGTAATAAATGTAAAATATGAATACATGATAGAATTAAAAAGGAATTACACTACATATAATTAATAAAGATGAAATGGAATCATGATTCCGACTTCTTAAAGTGAAATCGAATTCCCCTTTAAAGTCGTAATCGTCGATTTCAACGAATCGCGATTTCGACTTCTAAAAACGCTTCCAAATGTTGGGAAAGAAAATAGAAGCCGGAATCGTGAATCCATTCTGGTCCATTTCTGCATCCCAAACGTGTCATAAGAGCATACATACACAATAAAAAAGTGATAAGATGATAAAAATATAAGTAAGTTCACTTATGTTTTAAGTAACTGAAAAAGAAAATAAATATTTTATAAAGTAAATCAAATGAGATATCAACGTCTTATAAAATTTTATTTAATTTATTAATATTTTAATTAATTTTCAATTAAGTTTTTTTAATTTTAATTAAATTGTTAATTATTGATATCTTATCTTATTCACTTTATAAAACATTGACTTTTTCATTTTAAGACTTGAAATGTTAATATCTTAAATGAATTTATCGTCACACGTTAATTTTTCTTTTTAATCATTTGAAACGTTAATATCTTAAATAAACATACCCTTAAACGTTGATACTTTTTGATATAATTTATCAAAAATATATATGTTGTTAATTTGAATTGCCGCCCTAATTGAAATCTGTTAAATCCATTAAGACAATATATTAGGGAAGAATTAAATAGGTTTTAGTGTGTCTATTTTCAAGAATTTTTCTTGAAAATCATTAGAAGTTGATATAATTTTCAAGAAAAATCCCTTGTATCATGAGTTGAAAGGAAGTGTGTGGAAAAATGATGGGAAAAGTTTTATAAATGATATAAATAAGTTTAAGCACCTTTCTTAGAACTTCAAAAACAAAATGAAGAGATTGTTAAAATATTGATTTTGTAATTTAAGGACACAATAACGTCCTTAACATTGTAATTGTATAGTTGAATAAGATCTAGGATGTACATATATACACACACAAATATAATGCGTTGAAATATATTTTTAATTATATAGTTTATAATATGGACTTTGTATTTAAAAAGCTCAACTAACTATGGTTTTACCTATTTTAAACATGGGCAAAAGAAGAAAATTTGTGGAATTTAAATAAAAGGTTTGAACATTTTGTGAAAATGTCCAGAATATCTCTTAAATGAGGAAACACAAAATCAAAATTGAACGTGACAATGTAAAATAATTTGAACCAAGTTGAAATGATCCGAACTACTTATGCCTATTAGTGTAAGATCATTCGGACTAATGTGAAATTGTGGAATTATTTCAACATTAAAATTTGAAGAGTTGCAACTTTTAATCAAGCTTTTGGAGAGTTTCTTGTGTTTTGATTACATCCATTTGTGATAAATGATTTAGATCCGTTTATAACCGATCTTGTTCAAATCTAATGGATGCAATCCATATCTAAATCAATGTAACTCTTAGGAAAAATTATGATCCTTGAGATTTGTTCCGAGATGTAAAAAGTGTTGCTTTTAATGAAAATTATACACGGACATATCACAACAAATTTAAATGTGGTTTGATATTTGAATTTTTGCTATTCAAGTATCAACGTTTAGTTGTATTATGGGGGAATTCTGTTTTAAAATACTCTTGAAAAATCCCAAGTTAAAAATAATAATGAAAGTAAAGGGTAAAATAAAGAATAAATTATGTGCAAGTTAATTAATAAAAGAGAGTTTACTTAAATACCCATAAGTGCGATGTAATTATTTACATCCTAAGTCAAATGGAATAAAATAAATCAAGAAGAGTTTAAAAAAACAATTAATAATAAATAATATTAAAATATTAGATAAAAAAATTTATTTTTTAATTGACCCCATATTTATTTAATAATGTAAGAAAGGGGGCAATTCAATAAAATATCTAAGGATAGTTATTTTACCGATTCACCCTTAAGAATTAGGGTAAATGCCATATTTGGTACATAAACTTTGATCAAAAGATCAATTAGGTACCTAAACTTTTAATTTGTTTAATTTCATACCCCAGATGAACTTTTTGTGTCATAAATACCACCTCACTCTTTATTGTCTCTTGAAAAAAAAAATGACACGTGTCAGACAATGATTGGGTGAGATAGTGTTTAGGGCATGAAAAGTTTATTTGGGATATGAAATTGAACAAATTAAAAGTTAAGGTATCTAATTGATCTTTTGATCAAAGTTCAGGTATCAAATGGGGCATTAATCCTAAGAATTAAAGGATAATCACTGTCATTTTGTACTTGTGTATAATATATGTCTAGTGAGGGAATGTGGAAGGTCATTTAAGATGAAATTTTTGGAGTTGGTCATTTTTATACAAATAAAAGATTTGACTCTCCCTCTTACTCTTTCTAACCATGGAACCATAGAAGTATCTAGAGAGTTTCAGATCAAATTTTGATCTCTCAAATCAAATCAAGGAAGATCTTAAGCTTAGAGGTTACATTACTTGAGGTTGAATTAACAATTGAGAGTAAGTTTAATTAAATTACTATAAATTGAAATTCAATTCATTAAGTCTAAGTAGAGGGGTTGATGATTAAGTTTATTATGTAAGAAATTGAAGATAGTTAGATAGTTGAGATTGGATTCGAAAAAATTATTGAATTGGAAGAAGAATTCAATAAGCTGAGTTAATGAACTAAGTTCATTCTAAGCTCATTTTTGGATATGATATGATCTCTCTTATATATATATTGATATGAGGTTTTTACGATTTTCAACTATACGTTATTGATGGGATTAATATTAATGATAATTAAAACATACTATCAATTAAAATATGACATAAATGATCATTTTAAGTTATCAATGGAATTACCAAAATTGAGATGTATCATTGATGACAAAAGAATTCGCTGATTGCCTTAACATGTTTAATAATAAATAATAGGTATGGTCCCATTGTAAACCCCGGTTTTCCTAGTAACCAAGTAAATTTCAGAAATCGAAAACCAAAACCCTAAACTGCATTAGTTTAAGCTGTGAGAGAAACCTAAGAACCCTGGATCCGGCTTTCCTTCGGTTTCAAATTAAAAGAACTTTTGTAAAATAATTTAATGTGGAATATTGTTTTAAAGTATATTTCAAATCATCAAAAGATCTTATTTCGGAAAATTTTCTATTCTAGGCCTTCCCGAGATCCATTACAGAAAAGCGAGCCCCGGAACTCGAAATTCGAAAAAATATTCCGGAATACTCTTAGAACCGAAATTTAATAAGGATTTCAAAAATATAAATTTTATAATTTTTCCGTTTATAAAAATTACAGATATAACATTTTTCTCGTATTTTCTTTACTACCGATAAAGTAATTGTCTTGTTTACTATTCATTACTATTCACTAGTACAACGTACTACACTCACAAGCCACTCCCTATTCTTACATCCTTACAAATACTCAATTATATTTTCTTTTCCAAGAAATTTTGTCTCTTAACAAATTATTACATTTAATACTTTTTATTACATAAATTACAAAACAAAACAATTTCAACTTCTCTCTCTCTCACCTTCTCTTTCAAAACCGGCGCATACCTCCCCCACCCCACCGCCACCCCCATTTTGCCCTAAATCGTTTTATTTTCTTCCTTTATTATAATTAAACAAACCCTAATTTACCTTACTTTATATATTCTTTTACTTTTCTTTCTCCTCAGTCACTTCTTTTGTTTCAAAAAAATCACAAACTCTCTCTCTATTTCCCTCTCCTGTCGTGAGCTTCTTCAACACACACACATTCACACAAGATTGTTTTTCTTCTTCATTTTCCTCTTGATTCAAGCCTTAGGTGATGAATCCTAAACCTTTCCTACATTAAATCTTGTAATGGCAAGATTATTCATGAGTGTTTTCATGTTAAAATCCCCATGAGCACTTGCTAGGGATAAGAAAATACTACTACATGAATATAAAGCCATCACAAGAGTTGATCTTGTGTTTAAATAAGTTTTTGTTGGATTATCTTCATGATCATGCATATAATAGTAGAGTAAAGTAAAGATATCACATAAAAATCCATATTCTTGTTTTCAAACTCCATTTCATGCATCATAAGTAGTAGATCTAGCATTTAGATGTTCATATTATACTTGACATTCATGATCTCATGAATATTTTGTGTTTTAGTGCATTAATGCTCATAAAGGTTTTGTCTTGTATACATAAATATGGTAGTTGGTAGATCTTTAGTTAGATGAGACAAGAAACTTTAAAAAAAAAAAAAAAACTTTTGCTAGAATGGTTTAAATGAAAAATTCGTATGACTTCAAAATCATGCTTTAAAAACTCTTTTATCAACTCTAAAACATGTGTTTTGTAGGAAAAATGAAGGATATAGGTAATAGGTATCATTAAGCAATGATTTTTATAAGTTGAAATGAGATTTGCTAAGAAAAATATGCAAAACAAAGAGTAGAAATAATATAGGAGATTTTGAGTTACTACTTAACTTAAGAAATTTGTAATTTTGGAGTATTGCCATGAAAACATCCATTTTCCAACTCAAAATGAAAGTTTTATTTAAGAAATGAGGTCTTCAAGGGATAAGGATAATAGAGCCTTAAATTTTAGTGTATTAAACAAGTTTTTCTCAAAGAAATCATTCAAAAACTAATTTTTCAAAATTCGGATTTTGGAATAACCCCTATTTGAAAACATGTTTACAAAGTGTAAAATGAGAATTTTCATAAGGAAATGAAGGTCTTAAGTAATAGATATAATGAAGACTCAATTCGAGCATAGACAACTAGAAATTCCTAAGTAATAATTCCAAAACAAAAGAGATTTATCAAGTCATGAAACTAGATTTCTTAAGAATATGTATTTTTGGAGTCTTACAAAATAAAGAAATTCTAAAATTTTCTTTTGGTAAATATCATCAAGAGCATGCATGCATACATTAAACTCATAACATGCCATTCATGATAAGAAATCATCAATATTGCATGTATAATTGACCTATAAGGTAGAGACAATTCAAACATTCACAAAACTATTTTTTTTAAATGGATTTTGCTACTGATCAGAACTGATCCTACTGTTTAATGGCCTAAACATTTTCAAAACTTGAAAATAATATTAGAATTAGATAGATCTTTTGAAGTAAATAGAAATCGATATATAATTTGCAAAATTCCGAGTTAAAATGACCAAGTTGTGGCCATTTTAAGTCGGGACTTCCGCAAATGACGAGAATTGCAAATTCACTAGTTTTGATAAATAGTTTGGATTGGTTAAGGGATGAAATACTTATTAGGGAATTTCTTTTTTTTTAGGTGACCCGAAATCGACGATTCCCTACCACCGGATTACTATTACTAAAAGACCGTGATCCAATGACCGAGTGAGTATTACGTCCGATTCCATTTATTGTATGTGATTGTAATGATAGTTGTTGTAAATCCCCGAAATTTTGGATTCGAATTTAAAGTTTCAACCCTAATTGGAAGTCAACCGGATTTCTAGAGTCAACAAAACCCTAGTTTACCGTAACCGCTTAAGTCCGGCATTACCATTTTCCCTAGCCCTAGAAAACGAAGTTTGAGTAATTAGTTATTATGGTTCGTAATAGCTATAGGTTACGAAAAAATATCAGTTTTGCAAAATTCAAGTGTCCTTAGAACCCGATCGGACACAGTTATCGTAAAACGTGTTCCGCAGCTCGGAATAAGAAAATATTCCGAATATACAGTTAGACTCGTAAAAATATAAGATTTTCAAACATATCAATTTCGTAATTTTTTGGGTAGCTAAAAATATCAGATATCGCATTTATACGCGTATTTTCTTACTACCGGTATTTAATTGTCATGTCTACTTTTACATTACACTATTTTCTACTATTCTACACTATTCATCTATCTCTACTTTTTCTTACAACCTACTCTTACAATCCATACACCTATTTCTTACACATTTTCATTTCTAATACAATTTCACATCTCTCATTTCTTATTTTTAATTAACAAAATAACAAAAAAATAAAAGTTTCTCTCTCTCACCCCTCAAAGTTGCGCCGACCATCCCCCCATTTATGCCCATTTGTTTTGTTTTTCATTTATTTAATTAACATAATTTATCTCTCACATTTTCTTATAAATACCCCTCCATACCTTTACTTCTTTCACACCACTTCTTTACTAAAGTTACTATACTCAAATTTCTCTCCAAATCTCTCCAAGAAAGTTCTTCCAAGAAGCTCTCTTTAGTTCATCTCTTTTAGGTAAAAATTCTTCAAGAAATTCCTATGTTCATCTACTTAGTATGAACTTAATGTGTGTTTTCCAAAACCATGAAGGTTAAGAAAGCAACAATAGGTTCATACTTTGTTTTTGTTCATAATATCAATTCCTTTATGTTCTTTATTTTCTTTATGTTCATATAACTATCTAAATATCTATATAGCTATATATAATATTTAGAGCATATAAGCTCATTGTCTTGCAATTTATTTACCTTCCATGCAATTTATTTACTTCATTGCAATTTATTTAATTTCAAGTTGTTCTTAAGACTAGTCTTTCTAGTCTTAGACTTGTCCTCATCAAGTCAAAACATTTTCTTTTCTTTTTTGGGACTAGTCTTTTCTTAGTCCCGGGGTACCTTGATGAAGCTAAGGTCCCAATACTTGATTTATTTCGTTATTTGCTTATTCTTTTAAGTTATTATGTTCCTTTATCCATAATTTTATGATTCATATTCATGCATGAACATAATGTTTTTGTCTCAACAAAAAAAATGAGGAAGTGTTTTCTTAAATTAAAGATTCTTTCTAAAGAAATAGATGTAGAAAATAGATTTCTTAAAAACTCATGAACATGCTTAGAAACGATTTTTCTTAAATAAACAAAAGGTTTTATACAAACTTATTTTTCATCAAGTATTAGAAATTCTTTTGGAATCATTACAAGAAACAAGAACATCCTTTTATGAAATTGTTATTACTTTTAAAAGTTGTTGGAATCTAAGTATAGAAAATAAAAACCACTCCTTAAGAATTTAAAGTGATTAAAGATTTAGAAAAAGGAATATTCATCTCAAATAACTCAAGACCTTTTCAAAAGTAAAATGAATATTCCAACAAAATCTCAAAGTTCAAAATCTTTTAAAACTTTACTTTTTCATAAGTTGAGACAACTTCATTTACTTCATCCATTTGTTATGAGTCAATACATATATGTATATATCTTCCAAAAAGTTTATAAAAATACTTGGAACATTCATGTCTTCAATTGAGTTTTATTTAAAAAGAGGAACTCAAGTTTTTGCAAATTCGTGGGAATCTGGTCGCTGCTTTTTTGGAACCCAAACGACTTAGTTTTATGAAAATAAGCTTAGAAATGCGTAGATCTTTTCGAGTAGGTAGAAAACGATATATTATACGCGAAATTCCGAGTTAAAATGAGCAAGTTATGGTTTTTAAGTTGGAATTTCCTCTTATACGATTTTACCGCGATTTTAAGAAAAGTTTAGAATCTTCAAGAATAGAAGTTTTATGAAAGACTCATTTTGGGTATTTCATCTTGTTTAGGTGACGAGGGACCCGATCATCTATCCGGAGGACTATTTCGATTAGATCTACCGTTATGGAGTGAGTTATTCCTTTTACTAAGTTACATTTCCTTGTTTTGTGCTTGTAATTAGTAGCACTAGCAATTAAGAAAAAGATAAAATGGATAATTATTGTGACTTGGTATATGAATGATTGAATACAAGTTAAGAATATCGGAAGTTGGTTTGATAAATAATTTGATTCTTGTTGTGATATGAAAAAATGGTGTTGATCGCCTTTAACTTGAACTAAACATTTATGGTGAAAATTATATTGAAATCAATTCATGCATATCATTCACATGAGTCACATTTGTTCACTACTATTCTTCGTGTGGGGAAACGAGGAAATGGTAGTGGTGGCTGGTAGGAGCCGAAAGTCTACATGGTGGCTAGTAGGAGCCGGAAAGTCTACAGGCAAGCAGGAGCCGGTAAATCTGCGGATATTGATGGTCGTATGGGCCTGTAACCTCCCAACCCTTGTCATGGAGGGCGTTAAATCCATGCTACACTTGATTTCCGGTTAATCATGTGTATCTTGCTTGTTCATATGATTTGTGCATTTTCATATGTTTTGATTAAATACTTGTTTGAATTATGGAAATGTCTTATAGATGGAATTATCTCACTAAGCTAGTCTTGCTTATACCCTTATAGTTTTCTATTACAGTATGATTATCTATGGTTGGCCCCAAGAAGCCTCGTATGCCAGGTACGAGTGTAAGCTACTAGGAGTTTTTAGAAGAAGTTTATGTTTTTTTTTTAGTTTTGAACATAGACTTCTAGGAAAATCTCTATAGTAAGCATATGTGGTAGTTATGTTTATTTTGTTATTAGTATAATTGAATAAAGACTTTAAAGCGAGAGAATGCCCCTAAGATGATGTACGAATTTGTTATTAAATGAAGATCTTATGTTTATCTATTTAAGTTCATGCTTGCTTTTGCTATCTATTTAAACGTAATACCCCTATGAGTCTCCTACTATCTTGGAAGCATGCATTGCATATGATATCGAAGCTCCTGCGTGACTAAGGTTGTCATTCATTAGCTTTAATATTATATGTGGTGGATTGCCACGTTTAGGGTACCCTCTGGGGCGTAACAGTTGCACTAGATATTAGGTAAAGATAAAATGGATATGCATGATGGGGATGAATGTGAATTTTGTATGGTTGTTGTTGGTATGAGAAATGGAATATAAGAATATCAAAGCCGGGTGATTAACTATTGCTTGTATAGATGAATTATGATTGACTATCTGCGACTATTGATTGATCACTTAAAGAATTGGTATAATTGACTATTCGGAATTAAAAATAAATATGGACTCATTCATATCATAAATAGGGATGGAGCATTAGCATTGGTTGGTTGTCCGTGATCCTAAACGGTGTAAAAGTTGGTTAATCGTGATCCATAAACGAATTAATGAGTTGGTTAATCGTGATCCACAAACGAATTTATAAGTTGGTTGACCGTGATCCTAAACAGCATATTTGAGTAGTACCACAGTATTCGTTAATCTGCTAACCTGGAATGGAGGGTGCAAGTCCATCCACATATGATTTTCGGCTGGTCATATATTTGTTGATTCCACATGTTTGATGCATATCGCTTGTCTGGCTAATTACTTGTTTGTATGATGTGTTATAAATGTGATCTTAGAAGTTCTCACTCGCTAAGCTAGTGTAGCTTACGTCCCTACAGTTTTTATTTGTTTAAGCACGAGTTCATATGGCTAAGACCGAGGTAACCTACACCTCAGGTACAAAAGCTAGGTGTTTCCTCTGGAAGTTGTTTTCAGATTTGTTTAGACTTCCATAGGAAACCAAGAGACTCTGGATGATTGTAAAAGACCTCTAAATGATATTCTTTTGCGCGGGAATGCCCCTTAGATTTTGTAACTAATTATATATGTGTTTTGATTTATTTTCTAATGCTATTGAATGCCAAATTTAATCTTTAACTCCATCGGTTCAAGTATTCTATTGTCTTAAAGGGACGCTTTATATCTATACAAGACTCCCGAAGGACTAAAGTGGTAATTCGTGAGTCTTATATGGCATGTAGCGGACTGTTACTTTTAGGGTACCTTATGGGGCGTGACACTCGTCATTAATTTTAATTGGGACGAGTTCTATTATTATCCAATGGCTTACACCATAACCATCGAACCTCTAAAATAGTTAATGTTCTAATTATTATATTTATTTTTACGGTTAGATAATTAAGTATATGATCCCGTCAATGGGACTATAGAAGCTATCAAGGTAATGCAAATAATACTTTATATAGAAGTAACATAGTAGTTGCTGGTTGAAGATAGCAATGGCAATTCATGTCAACATGTTCTGTCCTGTGTCCATATCCGCGTCAAAACGGATTCGTGTCTAAAAAACTTTAACTAAAGACCCGACTCATTTATTAATCATGTATGAAAACCTAAACTCGTGACTTGACCCATTAATATCATGTCTCGTGTCAACCCACTTACAGATTAATAAGAAAAATTAAGTATTATTTATTAATGTAATAAAAAAGATTTAGTATTGCAATAGATAGTAAACTTAATATGTTAAAATAGTTATTATCTTAGATAGACTTAGTTAACAAATTATATATCATATGTTACTCATATATAATTAAAAGAAAGTGATTATAATTAATACATGAATTAATATATTAATAAATAAGCATGACATTAGTGGATAATAATTGATGTTGCCAAAAAAAATTGGACCTACATTTTTAACTAACAATTATATTATCTTATCATTATAACCAACAAACACAAGATACTGAAAACCCACAATACAAGAAACATAACACATTAAAAGACTAAATCATATTAAAACATAACTTGTTAGACATTATTTATATTTTACATATATTATATGTTATATATATGTATTATATATAATATTTACAACATGTATGCCATTTTTATATATTAATATAAATTTGTATAAGATGTTATATATGATATATATATATATCATGTCCTAAACATACACATGTAACATACTCAATTTATGTAACAAATGAATTATAATATAAATATATATTATATGTTTGTAATTTTTAGATTTTATATTTGTAAAAATATTTTATGTATATAACCTTATATATTATAAATATCTATTATATTTACTATGTGATATAAATATATATAGATTATGGTATACATCTATATATATGTTATACATAATTTTTAGTTTATATGTACTTTTTTAGTTATATATCTAATTAATGCAAACTATAAATGTTATATATAGAATATATAGTTTAATCATGTAGATATATGTTAGGTTTTAGGGTTTTATAAAATAGGCTTACAATGGAAATTTTAAAATTAAAACCCTAAACAACCTAGGATCCATGTGTTTAACAACTAAATTGAACATAAGAGAAAATTTGAAACCTCTTTTGTAGAGTTTCATATTTGATGATGGAGTGGATCAAAAGATGCTGCAAGTTGCAAGTACCCTCTATGGTATCCTCACACGAATGAACACCCAAAATGTTAAGACGTGTGCTAGCACTCGATTACAAATCTAATTCATGTAGGAATTATCTCACAAAAGAAAACATTTTTCTTTCTCTCTCTTTTTAGGTCTGTAGAATTTCTCTGTGGGTCTAATTTGACGTAATGATATCTTATATCTTGCCTCTTAGGAGAATTTGTCTATATCTATATATAGAAAAGCAAGAAACTGTAATGAGAGATATATTAGGAAATAGTAATATTTATTAAAATATAATATTTTATTAATTATTACATTTTCTCCATATCTATATCTATATATAGACGAAGGAGAAACCTTAATGAGAGATATATTAAGAAATAATGATATTTAATAAAATCACTATTTATTAATTATTATTTTTCTCTAATTATTTTTATTCTCAAACCATTTAAGAATAATAAATATATTAATAATTCCCGCTGGGTTTAAACATTAACCTATAACCCTTCTGTTCATTGTTTTGTATGCGACCCTATAGGTTCACCTAATGTTGCAGTAGGCCCTAAACACCTTTTAGATCTATAAGACATAATTGGTCTCTGGTAAGACATTATACCTACCTAAATTAAGTGAATGTCAGTAATTCGACTCTACCTATTACACAGTTAGTTATTTAGTCCTTTTGTCACACAATATCTCATGATTAATTATAAGGTGTGGATCAATACACTCTTATATTGTTTAATCACCTATTTCTTGAATCCAGAGTTTAACTGACTTAAATGAATAACACTGATAACTCCTTATTAGTTTATTCGAGCATGTCTATGCATTTCTCAATCTTACTCATTAAGGTGCCCAAAAGATATCTTCTTCAAATTAATGAGAGGGACACATTCCTTCATAAACAGTCACATTCCTCCACATAACTTATTCCATATCCAAGCATAGTCTTATAATCACCCAGTTAAAGATGATAAGAGTTGAGTCAAAATACGAAACTTGTTATATAGGAATCCATGGTATCATCAAATCAAAGGAATAAAACAACACTGTGATGAGAAATACTCATCATATTGATCCATATAGTATTCTCACAGTTGGTCGTTTCAATACAATGTACTCTTCCAAGTATGTATGTGCTAAATTGATATCTCATATTCATGATTAGTAAAATGTAATCATTATTCAATCAACATACTAGCCTTACTTCATTATTATTGCATATAACTCGCCTTATGGTTTTACCATTAAAGTCACATACTTTAATGACATGAGGATAAAAATTTACATGGAATCATTTTATCAAAGTATGAGGCCAATGATAACTTTAATAAATGAAATGGCTCATATTATAAAGATAAAAAATATTCAAATGACATAAAATCCATATGGCCTATGTCACATCACTAGCAATCTCCCACTTGCACTAAGCCTGGTCAAACATAAATCTAATACCTAAGCAGTAGTATGAACATCATACTTGGACTGGGGAAAAGGCTTAGTCAATGGATCGGTAACTATATCCTATTTGGAACTCTCCTAACTTTCAATAATTCCATTCAAACAAAACACATAACTAAATTGTGATAGAAAATTATCTAAATTAGACTAGAAAGTAGCATCCGTGTAACCATTTACAACAAGATCACCTACCTATCCTCCATATGTCAAAACCATATCCTTAGTCCTTCTAAGTACTTTAGAATGCTTGTTTGTTTGTTGTTTGTTTTTTTTTTTTTTAACTGCTATCCATTGACTTTCACCTGGATGTGACTAATACCTACTAGTGATGCTTAAAGCATAATGACATTTGGTCAAGTGCATAACATGGCATACATGATGGAACCAACAGCCAAGGCATGTGGAATCCTACTCATGCATTCTCGTTCTTCTTTTGAAGTAGGACATTGAGTTTACTCAATTTAATTCCATTTGACATTGGACGAAATTCTCTCTTGGAATCTTCATACTAAATCTTTTAATACTTTGTCAATATAGGTACTCTGACTTCGGCTAATAATCATTCTAGATCTATCTTTATAGATCTTAATGCTTAAAATATAGGCAGTCTCACCTAAGTCCTTCATTGAGAAACAATTTCCTAACCATATTTTGACATTTCGTAATGTAGGAATATCGTTTCCAATGAGCAATATGTCGTTCACATAAACGTTTAAGAAAACTATTACACTCCCACTAACTCTCTTGCAAGGTTTATTTTCATTCTTGACGAAGTCAAACTCTTTGATTGCTTTATTAAAATGAAGATTTCAACTCCAAGATGCTTGCTTTGATCCATAAATGGACTTTTGAATCTTGCAAACCTTATATGAATTCCTTGGATTGTCAAAACTATCAGGTTGTGTCATGTACACATCGTTGATGAGGTTTCCATTCAAAAAAGATGTTTTAACATCAGTTTGCTATATTTTATAGTCATAATATGAAGCAATAGCAAGAAGAATTCTAACAGACTTAAGCATAACTATAGGTGAAAAGGTTTTATTATAGTTTATATCATGAGTTTGTTTAAAACCTTTTGCAACTAGTCATGCTTTGTAGGATGCACTTTTCTATCCATGTCAGTTTTCTTCTTAAAAACCCGTTATACCCAATAATTTTAACACCATTAGAGGATAAACCAAAGTCAATACTTGATTATCATACATGAATTGCATTTCTGATTTCATGGATGCTAACCATTTCTCAGAGTCAAGGCCCTTTCATTGCTTCCTGGTATGACATGGGCTCATATTAGTCTATAAGTATCATATCACGATTGTCAGTAACAAGAAATCCATATCTCTCAGCCTCATGATGAATCCTACTAGACCTATACGGGTATTTAGCTAATGGTTCAGGCTCGACAACTAATTGCGACTCAGATTAAACATCCATCATGGGTTCTGTATTAGTTTATGGTTCTTGAACTTCTTTGAGTTATATTCTACTCCCACTAGTTCCTTTGGAGACAAACTCTTTTCTAGAAAATGACCACCACGAGCAACAAACACTTTATTATCAAATCGGTTATAGAAATAGTATCCTTTTGTTTCTTTAGGATATCCCATAAACAAACATTTATCATATTTAGATGCTAATTTGTTAGACACTTGACGTTTGACATAAGCATTACAGCCCCATATCTCTAGAAAAAGATAAACTAGGATGCTTCCTATTCCATAACTCGTATGGTGTCTTTTCAACCGATTTTGATGAAACCCTGTTCAATATGAACACAACATTTCTAGGGCATATCCCAGAAGGATATCGAAGATCTATCTGATTCATCATTGATCGAATCATATCTAATAAAGTTAAATTTCTCCTTTCAAAAACACCATTCCATTGTGGTTTCCTTGAGGGGTCAAATGTGAAATTCTCCCACAATCTCTAGAATAGTTAGAAAAATCTTGGCTTAATATTCACCACCTTGATTTGATCGAAGTGTTTTAATGTTTTAACAAGCTAGATTTTGCACTTCATTTTTGAATATTTTGAACTTTTCAAATGATTTGATTTATGCCTCATTAGATATACATATCTATATCTACTAAAGTCATCAGTAAAAGTAATGAAGTATAAATAACCTCCTTTAGTATGTGAACTTAATGGTCCACATATATCGTTATGTATTAGGGCCAATAAGTTAGTAGCTCTCTCATTTTCCTATAAAAGGAGCGTTTGTCATCTTACCCTTTAAACAAGATTCATATGATTCAAAATCAAATGAATGTAAAAACCTATCTTAATGAAGTTTTGATATGCGTTTCTCATTAATGTGTCCTAAGCGACAATGATATAAGTAAGTTGGATTTAAATTATTATATTTGAACCTTTTGGTATTAATATTATAGAAAACTTATTATCAGGTTTATCAAAGTTTAGAACATAAAACCATTCATCAAATGAGCAAGACCATAAAAAATGTCTCAATGATGGATGAAGATTGTATTATTCTCAACAATAAATTTAAAACCATCCTTATCCAAACATGAATATGAAATAATGTTGCTGTTCATAGCAAACACGTAGTAACGAATTGCTTAAAACCAAAATAAGTTCAAAAGGCAAAGTTAATTCAAAAGTTCCAATAACTAGTGTAGTAACCCTTGCTCCATTTGCCACGCGTAGTCCACTTCACCTTTAGCTAATTTTCTACTTTTCTACTTTGCTTTAGACCGTTCACATTTACATAAATGTGAGATCACATCTAATGTCTAATACTCATGATGTAGAAGTAGATAAATTAACCTATATAACAAATATACCTGAAGCGATAGTCTCACTACTCTTCTTTCTTCAGATCCTCCAAATATAGTTTGCAATTTCTCTTCCAATGACTTGGCTCATTATAGAAAAAGCAAACTCCTGGCTGCCTTGGATTGGAGCTTGGGCCTTTTAGTTTTAGTATCACCTTTTGCTTTGCCTTTTCCTTATCATTGGCACTCTTCTTCTTGGCCTTTCCCTTTTGAACCAATAAACATTATTATTTGTCTTAATATTATGTTTAGCATTCTTAAGCATCCCATGAAACTGCATTATAGACCTATCCTTTTTGTGCATGTTATAGTTCATCACGAAATTGATTATAGCTGGGAGGCAAATAGGTAAGGATCAAATCCATAGCCAACTCCTTATTATTGGAGAACTAAGCTTCTTAGGTCCCACTCGCAGCCATTTTACAAGAATTTAATTCTTTTGTGACTGCAAACCTGTCATGCCCCAACGAGTACTCTAAACGTAACAGCCCACCGTATACAATATTAAAACTTGAGAATGAATACCTTAGTCACTCGGAAGCTTTTAGATTCGTACAAGACGTGCATTCATAACAAAAGGAGATCGGTGGAGTTATGCATTTTAAGATAATGACAGTGGAACATACAAAATATAATAAGATTCATCAAAATATAAAGTTCTACAACTTCATGGGGCATTCCCTGATAATCTCCATAACAACATAGTCTTAATATGAAGATTAATTAAAGCTAGAAGATTTTAAAGGAAATCTAACCTAAGACTTTAAAATAGAATTCCTTCAAAAGCTTCCAAAGCATAAGTTCTATCTGGACGATAAGGTGGTCTTGGGTGCAAGATAACGATCCTGTAACATTAAAAGTCTATTGGGGAATAAGCATGACTAGCTTAGTGAGATAATCCTTACACAAAGTACTCACAACAAGCATTCAACTAAGTTCATTAAACAAGCATATGAAATGCAACAAGCATATGATCAAACAATACATACGACTATCTAGTTTCGTATGTATGATGGATTTATCCCTCCATCGTATTAGGGAATGATTTGAACCGAGCCTCAATCGACCTCTTGAAATTTCTCGTACATCTTGGGGTTCCAACGAATCATACTACTAGTCCCTGGCTTTCCCTTACCTAAAGTGACGATCGATCCGGTTAAGCTACAACTTGAGGTTGTATTCCCTAAATGTCCTAATTCCTCAAGATGTAGCTAGACAGCTTCCCTTTTCAGTCCTACGCTGAGGAGTAGTAGAAGCAAAAATGCGAAATGATATTGTAAGTGGTATGCATGAGCAATTTAGTTTAAGGAAATTTCCAATCCGACATTAATTCATTTAAAGGATCAATCAATATTTGCACGTAGCAATATAGATAGAGACAATTATAATAATCACAAATCGGGTTCTGATATACTTATCGTTCATTAATCACACATAACAATTCACATACATAATTCCCATGATAACCCACATGCATATCAATTTTATCTTTTCCTAACATCTAGTGCTCTATTCTACAAGCACATGCGCGAATATATAAAACGTAAAGGAAACTCACTCACTATAGCGATCTTCTATCAATCGAAGTAATCCTTGGGAAAGAGAAGATCTTGATCATCACCTAAACAAAAGAAATACTCAAAATGAGTATTTCATCCAAGATCTACTTAAATTTTCTAACTCTATATTATTGAATTCGTCAAAATTCGTATTGATAATTCCAATTAAAAATGGCCATATCTTACTCATTTTAACTCGGAATTTCGCATATTATATACAGTTTTCTACCTACGCGAAAGATATATCTAATTATAAGGTTATATTCATCATAAAAAGTCATTTGGTCTTAGAAAGGGGGGGGGGGGGGGGAGGGTATAGAACTGTTACGTAAATCCCAACTTTCAAAACACAATTTTCAAACTTTTCTTCATTTGAAAATTTTTGTACAAAAATATAGAATTTGTATAGTTGAAAAATATATATATACTCATATTATATGCATGAATCTAGTGGTTTTGTCTCAACAATGATTTTTGTAAAACAATGTGTCTTAAAAGTTGGAAAAAAAAAAAGCTAATGACTTGAAAAATTCACTTTAGTTTGTTGAAAAAAATTCTTTGAGTTAATATAAGTGAGTGTTTCCTTCTTTTAATCTTTGCGAATAATTTAATTTTCTAAAATAATTCTTTTATCTTTTTAAGATTCCTACAACTTCACTCTAGTAGTTGAAAAATATAGTTTTTTTAAGTATTTCTTGGTAAGACTAGAATTTCCCTAAGGTAGTCATGTTTTTGTGTTCTTAATTTTTTCCTAAGGTTAGTTTCACTTTAAATAAATAATATTAATGATCTTCTAAGTTATTTACTAATTTTGTTTCCTAAGTAAGGCTTATCTTTAAAAGGTTATTCTTTGATAATTTTGTAAAACTTGTCTAGACCTTGGTACTTTTAGAGTGTTGATGAAAACTTTGCAAATGAATTTTAAGAAAAATCTTTATTAAACAATGATTTAGCAATATTAAGTTTTAAAGAAACTTGTCATTTCATTGGTTTGAAAAGAGAGTATAACAACTTTACTTTATGTATTCTTTGATAAAATTCCATATAGTATTATTACTAAAAACTTGTAATGAACTTATCTAAATTTAGGAAAATATTTATTATGATAAAAATTTAAGTTTTTATGGAAGAATCATTTCTTATGTGATAAAAATTTATTTTTAAAGAGAGTTCTTATTTTTCTTTACTTAAGAAAAATTATTTTCATTTTTGTTGAGACAATATCAACATGTTCATGCATGAATGAGAATATATATTTATGAGAAATATAACAATATCACATAATAAGATAAGATATACATAAGAATAAATAAGAGCATAATAACAAGGTCAAGTATTGAGAGCCTTAGCTTCATCAAGGCATCCCGAGACTAAGAATAGACTAGTCTCAAAAAGAAGAAAAAGTTGTTTGACTTGATGATGACAAGTCTAAGACTAGTCTTTAAAACATGAAAGTAAATAAATTGCAATAATAAGTGAGCTTATATGCTCTAATATATATATATATATATAGTTACATAGATATATTTAGTTAGATATAAATATGAAAGTATAACAACAACAATATAGTAACAATAATAACATAATTGAAAATATAAACATAAACAAAAATAAAATATGAATATATTGTGCTTCTTTAACTCTCGTGAGTCTAAAAACATACAACAAGCTCATGCTAAGTTATATGAACATGATGAGTATATGTAAGAAGTTCTACCTAAGGTTATGTGTATGTTGAAGAGGAAAAGAAGTGGTTGCAGTAATATGTGGGAAATGTTTTATGGAGAGGAGAGGGAATTTGGAAGAGAATTTGAAAGAGAATTTATAGAGTGATTTTGGTAGAGTTTTGATAGGAAAGTGAGTTGTGTGAAAGAATAAAAAGTGAGGGGGTATTTATAGAATTTTGGAGTGAAAATTAGATGTAATTAAAATGATTGAAAAAGAAATTAAATTAAGAGTGAGAGAGTGAGTGTGGATGGCATCCTTGGGAAAAGGAGAGAAAAATTAAATGAATTTATTGTTTTGTAATGAAAAGTAATTAAAAAGTAAAATATGATGTGTGTAAGGTTTTATGGAAAAGTAAATGTAAATATGTATGGTAAGTGCAAGAAAAGTTGTAAGAAAAAGAAGAGATAGCGAAATAGTAATGAATAGAAATAGTACTATGAATAGTAAACAGACAATTAAAATACCGAGTAAAGAAATATGCGTAAACAGCCTATATCTGATATTTTTAGTTACCAAAAAATTCTAAAACTGATATTTTTGAAACCTTATATTTTTACGAATCAATGGTATTATCGGATATTTTTACTATTCGGTGTATCGGGCACAGTTTTTGAAAATTGATCCCGTTTGAATCCGAAACACACTGAAAATTAACGAATCAAACATTTTAAGCTTTCCTATATTATTACGAACCATTATCCACCATTATCTCAATTCCATTATCTAGGTTTAAGAACGCGGGATTGTTGAATCTAGATTCATTAGACTAATCATAAAACTAGGTTAACTTTAGGGTTTCGTTTGACTTTCGGTTCTTAGGGTTTACTATATTTACCAAAAAATCTAGGGGCTTACAAAACCTCTCATGTTTGCTTGCTCTTGGAACTTGAGGCATACGATTATATCGTATGTTCTCAATGCCTTCATTTGCTTTGAAGCTTAGGATCTATAGTAGCAAGCATGATGCAAGTAACATCGAATGAGTCTTCTTTATGCTTACTATAAGCATTATTTTCAGCTCTTGAGCATCAGCAATAGGTTTAATAGGGATTGGTTCATCAATCGCATATAACTTCCTCTCATGCTAAAGAACAATTCTAAAGTTTTGATACCAGTCAAGGAAGTTTGTGCCATTCAGTTTTTCTTTATCAAGAATTGATCGCAAGGAAATGTTGTTTGTTCTATGATCTACATATAGAGGTATGTAAAGTTAATTATCTTTTTTAGCCATTTTACATGCTCCCACTATTTTATTAAATTAAAACCCTCTAATATTAATTTGGAAACCATTTTATATGCAAAATCTTAGTAGGTCAAGATCCATATTTCACTAAACATTGAGCCAACTGTGGCATGATGCTTAAAATTTAGTTATTTAGGTAGAAACCCTTTCTAATTACATCACATGTACTTTACTATGGGATTGACATCACATATCTTGGCTGACTAATCCCATCCAATGCCATAGGCCCAAAACCTTTTTGATACCTATTTAAGTCTAACTATTATGACATGTGGATAACACTTTTATCCACCCTATCTGACCAGGATAGTCTATTGCATCCTGCTTTGGTGGAACCTACAATTGGATGATCTAAGCCTTGACAAGTGTTGAACCATCGAAGGCATTTTATGACTTATGAATTAATATTATATGAGGGATTTTAATATTCTAATTAATTTTATTTGCTATATAGGACTAAATTTGGTCAGCACATGCATCACATACATTTCATATATGGCATATCATATATATATATATATATATAAACATAAAGATAAAAGTGTCATAGCATGGCCATAAATAAGGTTGACCTGTATAGATCAATCGATAATCTATCATCTCCTTGGCTTGTATCGATCTATATAGATCTTCTGATTGCCATGAACGGCCTTCATGTTATACATTACAACAACAACCTATATTCTATCCTAGTACTATTACTAGTTAAAATAAACAGTGGCACACAAGCTAAAACAAATTATCGACATGCAGGTGAAATAAAACCAAAACCAAGAACAAACCTTCAATGACATGAAACTTAAAGGGGCCATGATATGCACCATACATTAACATAAGGCACCATATAACATTTCCATAACAAAATACATGAATAAAAGGCATGTTCTATATTAAGAAAATTTTAATTAGTGCTATATATTGACATCCTTAAAAGGCATGTTCCATATAAAGCAAATTTTAATTGGTACCTATATATCGACATCCTTAAAGGCATGTACATCGCTCTTGGTACAAAGATTCTTAAAATTTCTGAGAAATCTATATGTCTACATATATCAACATGATTCTGGACTATCCAAATTTATTATATTCTCATGGCATATTTGTGGTAAGACAATGTGTATTCTTACACAATCATCAACATGTCTGTGTATTATAGTTAACGTCATATATTGGTAAGATTCTAAATATATGTGTATATATGTGTGTTATCTTTTATCAAAATGACAATTTGTTATGACATCAAGATCTACATGTTAATATATCACGTTGTGTCACACATAACAAATAGGGTTTTTATTCAAGAACCTTAATTTTAATTATGTCATCCTGATTTAATAACCCTACAGATTCCTAACCTATGTCAATCCAATAAACAACATCACCTTAACATATAATTGTACTAATCTTTATTAATCACGATATTATTTTGTAAACCTTTTATGAATAACATTAAATTTTAATCCATAGTATCCTTACAAATCTGATATGATCGAATTTTAATTTAAAAGAATTAATGCATCACATGCAATATATAATTCAAATTCTTTGGTTCATGAATATCACATATACATACAAGCAGGTCATGATATATATATATATATATATATGTGCAAATCATGATACACACATATATCATACATACAAAACATGAATTCAATAAAACGACATACTTGTTTATAGCATCACATGCAACATAAAAACCAATTTCAATTCAATCATAAGACACAAGGAGCTCTGATACCACTGTCGGGTTTTAGGGTTTCATAAAATAGGCTTATAGCTGGAATTTTAAAATTAAAACCCTAAACAACCTAAGATCCATGCGTTTAACAACTAAATTGCACATAAGAGAAATTTTGAAAATTACCTCCTTTGTAGAGTTTAGTATCTAACGATGGAGTGGATCAAAAGATACTGCAATAGGGAGCACCCTCTACAGTATCCACACGAACAAACACAAAAAATGTTGAGATGTGTGCTAGCACTCAATCACAAATCTAATTCATGTAGGAATTCTCTTACAAAAGAAAACATTTTTCTTTCTCTCTTTTTAGGTCTGCAGAATTTCTCTGTGGATCTAATTAGATGTAATGACATCTTATCCCTTGCCCCTTATGAGAAGTTGTCTATACCTATATATAGACAAGCAAGAAACCTTAATAAGAGATATATTAAGAAATAATAATATTTAAAAAAATAACTATTTTATGAATTATTACTGTTTCTCCATATCTATATCTATATGTAGGCAAGTGAGAAACCTTAATGAGAGATATATTAGGAAATAATAATATTGAAAAATACACTATTTTATTAATTATTATTTTCTCTGATAATTTTTCTTATTCTTAAACTATTTAAGAATAATAAATATATTAATAACTCTTGTTGGGTTTAAACATAAACCTGCAATCCTTTTGTTCGTTGTTTTGTGTGCAACCTTGTAGTTCACCGAATGTTAGCAGTAGTCCTAAATACCTTTTAGACCTACAAGCATAATTAGAAAATTAATGAATGTCGATGATCAACTTACCTATTAAACATCAATTATTTACACTCTTTATCACATGATATCTCATGATTAAACATAAGATGTGGATCAATACACTCTTATATTTTTTTTAATCACCTATTTCTGCAATCTAGAGTCTTACTAACTTAAATGAATGACATTGATAACTCCTTATTAGTTCATTCGAGCATGCCCATGCATTTCTCGGTCTTACTCATCAAGGGGCCCAAATGATATATTTTTCAAATTAATGAGAGGGACAAATTCCTTCACGAACATTCACATTCCTCCACATTACTTATTTCATATCCAAGCACAATCTTATAATTACCCTATTAAAGATGATAAAGAGCTGAGTCAAAACACGTAACTTGCTGTGTAGAATCCATGGTATCATCAGGTTAAAGGACCAAAACAACATATGATAAGAAATACTTATCATTGATCTATATAGTATTCTTATAATTGGTCATTCAATATAATGTACTCTTACATGTATCTATGTGCTGAAATGATATCTCATAACCATTATTAGTAAAATTTAATCATCATTCAACCAACATACTAGTCTTAGTTCATTATTATTCCATATAACTCCTCATGGTTTTATTATTAAATTCACATACTTTATTGATATAAGGAATAACAAATTTATTCATGGAATCATTTTATTGAAGTGAAGAGGCCAATAATAACTTTGATAAATAAAATAGCTCATATTATAAAGATAATAAATATCCAAATGACATAAAATCCATATCGCCTAAGGCACACCACTAGCAATATGTAATCTATATATTAATATATATTTATTTATTATGTTATATATGATCAATATATAGCATATTCATTTCATGTAGCAAATAAATTATAACATATATATACATATATAACATATAAATTATATATTTATAACTTATTGATCTTATATGTGTAGATAAGTATTCTATATACAAATATATACATTATAAATATTTATTATATATATGTTATGTCACATATATATTATGTTATATATTTAAGCGATATACGTTAAATGTAATTTATACTTTACATGAACTCTGTAAGTTACATATACTATATTATATACAACCGACCCATTTTATAAATTTAGTATCTAATTTCTATTTTAATACAAACATTTATATAATATCTTATATACATAATCTTTACATAACATATAAATTATGTATTTATAATCTACAAATTTGAGATAAATATATATGATTTTTATTTGTCAGTATCTAGCCATCTCTAGAAAAAAGAAACACATAATTATTCCTAAAATTTGTTCATATCTACCCAATCTAACTCCTATTATTCACCTTAATTATCCCTTTAAATATATTATGATCAAATTGACACCTTAATCAAATTATTCATAGAAATTCATTTGAAGGGGGTCCTTAAATACATTTACATGTCTCAGTTACTGTTAGAATTTAGGATAATATAAGATTTTCTCCAATTCCTTGATATTTGCCTAAGAGATCTACTTGTTCTTACTTTAATTATTAATTGATAAAGTATATACTGCTTATCTTAGTATAAGAGGGAAAGAAAGAAAATAAAAAAGAAACATGATGTTTTCAAGAATTTTACTGCATCCATATCCTAGTGTTGTAGGTTAAAAATTATATGAGTTTATTAATTATATTAGAAATATTATAGAAAATAAAAAAATAGGGACACATGTGCTTGCACATGTAAATAGTTTAGAATTTTTTAAGCTTTCTAGTTTTTTTATTAGGCTTATATGGTTATATATTCATGATAGCTTATTCTAAAAGGTAGGAAGAAAAATATCATTTCAAAATTGTGAATTGGCTTTTTGTATTCGAAAATCCAAATTACTTGTATTCGAACAACCCTAGCTTGTATTCGAACTAAGATTTTGATAGATTGTCGCATCAATTTTAGCTCATTCTCATTATTTTTCTTGTTATATTCCACCACACTTCAATTGGTATCAAGTAGTACGATCCACCCACATGGCTGACCAAAATCTGAAGCTTGAAGAATCGATCCAAGTTATCCATTGAATCTTCAAGGAACATTGGGAAGAACAGGAAAAGAAATTAAAATCGATAATGAAGTCTCAACTAGAAATGATGGAAAAGAAGCTAGAACAATCAAAAGAAATTGCAAACTATTTTGATCCAAAAAACCCAGCAATCCATTCGTTCTAAACCACCTAGAAACCAACCTTCCACTCTCTCATCATGGCGACCACAATGAAACTACCCATACACCAACCGATTTACAAAAACCTAACAATGAATCCGATAATAATCCCCATCCAAATATACCACCCAAAACCATCATCAACCCATATCCATACACAACCACTATCACTGACTTAGGCATTACCTTAAAAACGACCAAAAACCCATTCTCCTCCAAACGTATATTACGGGTCTGTTTGGATTGTCTGTTTTTCATTTGTATCTGTATCTTTTTTAAAATGATATGTGTAAATATATCGATTTGCATCTAAATTTTATCTATATTTATTCTATTTGATCTTTTGATGAGAACTGTCAACATTTTTTTATCCATATCCATTTCTTGATAAATAATTTGTTAGAAAAAAGTTTGAAAAAGTGTCTGTATCTGCCAGAAAAAAGCCAAAACAAACAGACCCTACAACACAAATCCTACCACCATCTTCTCTTAAACCCATCTACTCATATAGGGTTATTTCCAGTAGATCAGCCTCTGATTTCTCTCTCAGGGATTCCAACACCGCTTTCAATACCTGAAGTGACATGTTTGTCTGGTGAGTTCGTAAGACAAAAGAGAAAGTACATGTGTATTGTGATGGAGCGTATGAATACCAAGCTCTTGCTTGGTCTTATCCATTTCTGCTCTCCTGCAAAAACCTTCAGATGTATTGTTCATGCAATGATTTCGCATAATACTAAGTCTAGAGTTGCTGCGCCTGCTCGATTGAAGGCTGATGCTGAGACTAAGTCATTATTTGAAGGGAAACAGATCCATCCCCATATCCGAATTAATAGGTTTAAATACAACAAGTTTTTAAAGATTGCACTTGTCATATGTACACTTGTTGTTCCTCCTCTGAGGATGCACATCAGTTGTTTAATAGTTTGCTTATGAAGAGTGGGTATACTTATAATGCCCCTTTAAGAGGGAGTGTTGATTTGGGCAAATGGCTATATGGAGATGTTGTGGATGCTCTTATAGAGATGAGAGAGTCAAAATTCGAGTGTAATGAGTATAGTTTCTTTCGTTTAGTGAGGAAGTGTAGTGGTTTATTGTGTTTAAAGATTGAGTCAAAGGTTAGGATCAAGGTTGGGGTTGAAATGCAACTTAAGTATTTTGGTGATCAGAGGATGATTGATTTTGTGGTTCAAGATGTTTGGGCTTTGACGTTTTTGAGTGGTGAGGATTATAAATCTTTTGTAAGTAAGTTTGAAGACTGTTTATTTGAGAATACTTATGGTTGTGAGGCTCCTTTGAATGGAAAATCCAAGAATCGGCTGATTGGTCCCAATTACCCTGGCATTATTAAACCTAGGGAATGTAAAATTGGCATTATACCAGGATATGTTCACAAACTTGGATGTGTTTGTATTGTTTCTTGATCTGGTACCTTGACCTATGAAGCAGTTTTCCAAATAACTGTAGTTGGTCTCAAGTAGTCCACATGTGTAGGTATTGGTGGGGATTCCTTTAATGGAACAAATTTTGTTGACCGCCTTGAGAAGTTTGTTGCGGATCCACAAACACAAGGGATAGTTATAATTGGGGAAATTGGTGGAACTGTCGAAGAGGATGCTGTTGTATTTATTCAAGAAAGCAAGATAGAAAAGTTTTTTTTTTTTTGCATTTATGTTGTGAGGAGCGAGTTAGGGTTAGCCTCGGAGCATGCAAACAGAAGGAGCTTACTTAGAACATATGACCTTAGGAAAGAAAGGGAAGCTGTCGGAGGAAGAGACATGTGACATGGGCTGAGTTATAAAATATGGGCCGAACAGATAAAAGGAAGGGCCGGTCCACAAGCTCAAGTAATACAGCCCATGAGCTAAGAATAACTAAGTCAGAATCCGTTAGATTTCATTTGTTATTTGCATTCTGTTTTTGTTAGAATTCTGTTACAATTTGTTATGTAATGAGTCTGTAAGCCAACTGGCCACATGTGATAGAAATCTAAATTGTAACTAACCACCATTACCCTATAAATACAATGGGGAATGGAAAATGGAAACCATCTATTTTTCTATCAGAAATACAATCCTTCTCATATCAGAGAATGGTGAATTACAAATATTACTCAAATTGTGAGTAATTGTTATGTTCACTGTGTAACCTCACTCCAATTGGTATCAGAGCCTTGCTGACGGGTGGATGGTTAAAACTCATCAATCCGAATCCATGGAAGAATCTGTAAAAAAATTGCTCAAAGATCAGGAAGAAAGGCTGCTCAAAACTTTCACTGATTTGTTTAAACAACAACAAACCACATTAGATAGCTACGGAGCAACCTTGGGTGACCTGCAAAAGAAAATGTGTGACGTCAATACTACAAATCAGATGCAATTTGGAAGCCTGGGTGACACCTACAGCACTGTACTCCTCCGAGTGGCTCACGGTTGGACAAAGCTAAGGCTGTTGCGCATGATCCTGTAGCTATGGAGGTAACCTCTCAACAACAATTACACTCATTAGCTAGTCGTTTAGGATTTCCTACTTTTTCTGGTGAAGATTTGAAATCTTGGTTAATCAAAGCAGAGCATTTCTTTGAACTGGACCTTACACCTAATCCATTACGGGTTAAAGTAGCTGCAATGCATTTAGAGGGCTTAGCCTTACACTGGTACCATTCTTTTGTCCAAAACTGGGTTTCCTCTAATCCTATTACTTGGGAGGACCTTGTGATTGGATTACAACACAGATTTGGTGCAACAACGTTTGATGATCCTATGGCTGCCCTTAAGGAGTTAGTCCAACAGGGAACGGTAGAAGAATATTGGGTGGAATTTGAATATCTTGTCACTCTAGTTCCATTGCATGAAAATCACAAAATCAGCTGTTTCCTAAGCGGCCTCAGACCAGAGATCCAGTACCCTGTCCGAATGTTTCAGCCACAAACCCTCTTACATGCATTTACATTAGCCAAACTACAGGAGACCACACTAAATGCTACCACACACCCTCCTAGACCACACCGTGTTCCTCAGCCTACAGTTTTCATCAACAGCCATTCCAACCAAAACACAAACACTAAAACACTGACCTATCCAAAAAGCCAACCCAATTCTTACTTACAAAACACTAAACCAACCAACACCAAAACCCCTTTCACCAAAAACACTAACCTAAATCAACCACCCCTCACTACTCAGAACCGCACCACCCGCCGCTTAACTCCTAAAGAAATTGATGAGAAAAGAAGGAAACGTCAGTGTTTCTGGTGTGATGAGGCATTTGGTCCTGGACATAAGTGTAAGAACAAAGTCTTTAGGAAGCTGATAATAGAGGAAGTAGATGAAGGCATGGAGGAAACAGTAGAACAAGAGGTGGTAATACCACTGGAAGAGGAGCTGTCGAAGTTATCTTTATGTGCAATTAACCAAGTACAAGAGCTTGAGATGATGAGATTCAAAGCTTTTTATAAGCGGAGAGGATTGGGAGTTTTTGTTGATTCGGGTAGCTCTTTAAATTTCCTAGATGAAAGGATTTCTAAAGGGTTATCTTGCAAGGTAGAACAGGCCAAGTCGGTTAAGGTATCATTAGCTGATGGTACTCCAATGTTTACCAAAGGCTATATACCGCGATTCAAGTTGGAAATGCAGGGCATCCTGTTTGAAGTTGATGTACATATTCTACCATTGGATGGGGAGGATGTGGTGTTAGGAATGCCTTGGTTGAGGATGTTAGGCAGCATTAAGTGGAACTTCTGTGAATTAACAATGGAATTCACTTACAACAACCAGCAATGTAAATTAAAAGGGGTAACAGACACTGTTAAACCACTGGATGCTAAAGGGTTGGTGAAACTGATTAAAAAGGATTCACTGGAAGTAGGGGTCCAATGCTGGTTAATTTCTGGTGTCAGAGTGGGAAAGGAGGAAATCAGCAATCCATAAATACCTCCCTGTTTGTTGGAACTCCTTGAAGAATTTCATGACCTCTTTGAGGCACCAACCTCATTGCCACCTCCCAGAGGTCATGAACATCTAATCCACCTACAGGAAGGCACCCAACCAATCAACTTACGACCCTACAGACACTCAGCTGCCCAGAAAAGTGTGTTAGAAGCCATGGTACGAGAAATGTTGGAGCAAGGTACAATCAGGCCCAGTCACAGCCCTTTTCCTCCCCGATGGTGCTGGTCAAGAAAAAGACAACTCATGGAGGATGTGTGTAGACTATCGTGAACTCAACAAATTTACCATCAAGGACAGGTACCCAATTCCTTTGATTGAAGATTTATTTGATGAGTTGTTTGGGTCTAGTTATTTCAGCAAACTAGATTTACGGTCAGTTATCATCAAATACTGATGAACCCTACTGACATCTACAAAACAGCCTTCAAAACTCATGAAGGGCATTATGAGTTCACTGTTATGCCTTTTGGCCTAACTAATGCTCCTTCCACCTTTCAAGGACTAATGAATGATCTTTTTAGGCCTTATCTCAGGAAATTTGTGCTAGTATTTTTTGATGACATATTAGTTTACAGTAAGGAATTGGAGGAGCATGCTAAACACCTAAGATTGGTGATGGAGGTGCTAAGAAAGGAAAAACTATATCTGAAACAAAGTAAATGTGTTTTTGGAGCCATACACATTGAATACTTAGGGCACATCATTTCCAAACAAGGAGTGACCACAGACCCTAGAAAGGTGGAAGCTGTTCACAATTGGCCACGACCCTTAAATGTCAAACAATTAAGAGGGTTCCTAGGCCTGGCTGGGTACTATAGGAGGTTTATTCAAGGTTATGGTATTCTGACTAAACCTCTAACTCAATTGCTAAAAAAAGAAGGATTTGCGTGGAATCCAGAAGCTGACAGATCTTTTGAATTGGTGAAGAAGGCACTCATACAAGCACCAGTTCTAAGACTACCTGATTTCTCCAAAACCTTCATCATTGAAACCGATGCTAGTGATGAAGGTATAGGAGCGGTACTCATGCAGGACAGACATCCCATAGCCTTCTTAAGTAAGGCAGAAAGGACTGTCTATTTATGAAAAAGAAATGTTGGCTATAGTGCAAGCAGTGGATAGATGGAGGCATTACTTAATTGGCAGGCACTTTATTATCAAGACAGACCATCAAAGTTTAAAGTATTTGCTAGAGCAAAGGGTCACCACAGCTAGTCAGCACAAGTGGCTGACTAAATTACTCGGCCTTGACTATGAAATCCAATATAAAAGTGGTCAAACTAATTTAGCTGCTGATGCCTTATCTCGTGTAGATTTTGCAGGGTTGAAGACACTCACCTATGTTTCTAACCTCCACAGAAATTCTGGATTCTATCAAAGAAAGTATCAGTATGAATGAATTCTACCAGAATATAATGGAACAATTGCAGCAAGGCAAACAAGTCCAGAATTACACCTGGGAAGGAGGATTGCTAAGAAGAAATGGCAAGGGTTGTGGGTCCTAATTGGGACCTACGAAGGAAACTACTGTCATTAAACCATGAAGGTTTAGCTGGTGGGCATGCAGGTTCTCAAGCCACCTTTAAAAGGCTGCATTCAACTTATTATTGGCCTGGATGGAGAAGGATGTTAGGCAGTTTGTGAGGGAGTGTGGTATCTGTCAAAGGCATAAGTATGAAAACATAGCCACCCCTGGGCTATTGCAACCTCTACCCATTCCTAGTGGTTGCTGGACAGATGTTTCCATGGATTTTATTGAGGGCTTGCCAAGGTCACATGGAAGGATGTCATCATGGTGGTAGTGGATAGGCTGAGTAAATACGCGCACTTCATGAGCTTAACCCACCCTTACACAGCTCCACAAGTGGCTATGCTATACTTGGGAATGTATTCAAGTTGCATGGATTACCTAATTCTATAGTAAGCGATAGAGACCCGATATTCATAAGCAACTTCTGGAAAGAATTCTTCAAATTACAAGGAGTGGAACTTAAACTCTCTTCAGCCTACCACCCCAAACGGATGGACAGACTGAAGCGGTGAACAAGTGTGTGGAGTCTTATTTGAGGTGTGTGTCCAGTGAAACACCTAAGAAATGGAGTGAATACCTAGCTCTAGGAATGGTGGTACAACACCAATTACCACTCTAGAGCTAAGGCAACTCCCTTTGAAATCGTGTACGGCTACCCACCACCACTACATCTACCTTACATTCCTGGAGACTCTAGGAATAGCTTGGTGGACCACATGCTGACAGACAGAGAGACCCAGATCCAGACGCTCTACAGTTTCATTTACACAAGTCACAAGAGAGAATGAAGCTCCTAGCTGACAAGCATAGAAGAGAGAACATTTCTTATAGGGGACCTAGTTCTCGTTAAACTACAACCCTATCGTCAACATAGCATCAAACACCACAGAAATAACAAACTCAGCCCTAAATACTATGGTCCATTTAAAATTGTGGACAAGATTGGGGAAGTGGCTTACCGATTGGATCTCCCTCAAGCTCTACCATCCATCCCACGTTCCACGTTTCCCAGCTGAAGCGTTTCGTCCCCGGTTGTCACTCCACCACCACAGATCTACCAGATCTACACGACAACGAGGCATGGGAACCTGAAGCTGTACTGGATAGACGCATCGTCAAGCGAGGACCTGCAGCAGACACATTGATACTGGTTAAATGGAAAAACAAACCAGAAAGTGAATCAACATGGGAATTCTACTCGGACTTATCTCTAAGGTTTAAAGACCAACCCTTGTGGACAAGGGTTCTTGAAGGGAGGGACAATGTTGTGAGGAGCGAGTTAGGGTTAGCTCGGAGACATGCAAACAGAAGGAGCTTACTTAGAACATATGACCTTAGGAAAGAAAGGGAAGTGTAGAGGAAGAGACATGTGACATGGGCTGAGTTATAAAATATGGGCCGAACAGATAAAAGGAAGGGCCGGTCCACAAGCTCAAGTAATACAGCCCATGAGCTAAGAATAACTAAGTCAGAATCCGTTAGATTTCATTTGTTATTTACATTCTGTTTTTGTTAGAATTCTGTTACAATTTGTTATGTAATGAGTCTGTAAGCCAACTGGCCACATGTGATAGAAATCTAAATTGTAACTAACCACCATTACCCTATAAATACAATGGGGAATGGAAATTGGAAACTATCTATTTTCTATCAGAAATACAATCCTTCTCGTATCAGAGATGGTGAATTACAATATTACTCAATTGTGAGTAATTGTTATGTTCACTGTGTAACCTCACTCCAATTTATTACTGGATTGACTGCTCCGCCTGGTTAACGTATGAGTTATTCCAAAGCGATAGTGTCAGGTGGAAAGGGAACGGCTCAAGACAAAATTAAAACCCTTCAAAAAGCAGGCCTCACTGTTGTAAAGTCTCTTGCCAAAATTGGTGCTGCCATACTTAATGTTGCTTGTTTGATTTTGGAGGAGATAAATGTCAATAGGAAGAGTGTGGTGTATCGGATATCAATAATAATTGGATTAGCGATGCATCGGTTGGGTATGGAAGTAGTCAAGAAGTTTAAAGAGGAGGAAAAGGACGGTACTAAGCTAGATAGAGTTACATTGTTGAGTGTCCAGAGTGCCTTTAACCATGGTTATATTCGAGTTAGATTAATTTTCTGTATTTGTTATGGATGTGTGGTTGTTTGCTTCACTACCGATGTTGGGCAAGGTATTGAGGAACTTAAGGCTTGAAGAACAAGGCCAAGGCTAGCAGGGCTTGTCAATTGGTTGTGAAGGACCTAAAAGTGGATATAATGCCAGGTGTTGATGACAAGGAAACTAAGGAAGTGTATTGGAGTGTTGGAGCAAATCCTAATGGAAACCAACTTGGTGATCTCTATGTGACCATCACAGTCCGTGAAGATCCTATCCTTTGCAGAGAAGGAGCTGACATACATGTAGATGCTATTCTAAGTGTCACCTAAGCAATTTTGGGTAGAACCATTCAAGTTCCAACTCTTACTGGTGATGTTGTTCTTAAGAAATTGGGAGGTCTATCATATTTTGCAGGAGCAGAGAAGAAGGATGAGAGCGTGTTGGTTCCAGATTTGGGTTCTTTAACTAGCGTTTATGATAGAGCTAGGGAGCTGTTCTATTACTTGAAAGGTGGATGAGTGGATTATGGTGAAGAACATAGCAAGGCCTATGGGCATTCACAATTCGGGCGGATTTATGAGCAGGGTCATTATCCATAGTGGGATGAAGATCACCCTGTTCACTTCGTAGGGCACTCTGCTGGAGCATAGGTGGTTCAGGATTTGCAGCAGATGCTTGCTGATAAGGCATTCAAAGGCTATGAAAATACTTCTGAGAATTAGGTGTTAAGCATCACTTCCTTATTATAAACGTTCAATGGAACCACTAGAACATACCTAGATGGGATTTGGCTAGATGATGGAAGAACATTGAAGCCAATTTGTCTGCTACAGATTTGCTGCCTTGGAGTTATAATATATGATTGGTTTGACATTGCCTAGCTGAAATCTTATTACAACTTTGGATTTAATCATTTTAACATGTCATGGAAAAGAATGTGCATAAGCGGTCTTGTCGTCTGCTTCTTGGGAAATTCAGGTCCATTCGCTTTTGGGATTGGATCCTCCCTGACCTCACAATTCAAGGCTCAATGGGGCTTAACTGTCATTTACATACCTTCCCAAATACATACTATTTTAGTTATGCCATGAAGCATACTAGGAAGATTATGGGCATTACAGCCCTTCTTGCATAGCTGGAATTCATCCTTTGCTTTTTATAAGGGTGTTGCAAATGAGTCAATGGTGTCATCCTTCGGACATTTCTCCTCCTTACAAAGGCTAAAGGGATGAAGATTGGCACGATAATGATGGAGCACTGAACACCATATCCATGACTTATCCCCATCCTGGCACCTAACCTTGTTAGAAAGTAGTCTTGAAGGAAAAAAAAAAAAAAACAAGGGGTTCATTCTCATTTGGCGATCAATTTGTACATTCCAATGTTAGCATATCATGAACTATCATATGAGCAGTCATATAACCCTTGAGGACAAGGGTTTTTAAAGGGGTGGGAAATGTTGAAGGGTAAAAATTATATGAGTTTATCAATTATATTAGAAATATTATAGAAAATAAAAAGAAAATAGGGATACATGTGCTGCACATTCTAGACTTTTCTAGTTTCTTCTTATTAGGCCTTGATATGGCTATATATTCATGATCGCTTATTTTAAAAAGTAGGAAGAAAAATATCGTTTCAAAATTGTGAATTGGCTTTCTGTATTTGGAAATCCAAATTGCTTGTATTCGAGCTAAGATTTTGATAGATTATCGCATCAATTTTTGTTCATTCTCATTACATTTTTCTTGTTGTATTCCACCATACTTTACGTAGTCATCTACTTATCTAGCATATGTCCAGTAAATCACTATGTGGATTCTTGGTCAACTTTCTTCGAGTAAAAAAACAAAAAAAAAAAAAAAAACACAAAAAATGTAAAAATCCTTTCTGGTATATTCCACCACATGAAGTTCATGAAGTGCATGGAAGATGTATTTCTTAATATTACTTGACTTCTATACATGTATGTACATGTATTTCACTCCACATATTTGATTTTATATTACAGGAGGTGGAATTGTGATTACTTACTTGAAGTAAGTAGTGATTTGGATATTATCTTACTTGCTCTTCCTTCCGTTCTTCAATGACGCTGGAGTAAGAGAGGGTTTTAATTTGAAAAATAAAGGTCTAGCCAAGCAAGTTTGAAAACGATAGCGGCTACACGATGAAAGAAATAAAATAAAATTAAATAAAATAAAATGAAACAAAACAAAAGAATGGATTTTGGAATTATTTAGTGTACTAGCAGAAACAAAGGGGGAAAGAAGACTTGATGTGGTTATACTGTAATAAGGTTAATTTCATGCATGGTATCTAAACTTTGAAATTGATCAATTTTGTAACTAAACTTTAAAATTTTTTCATTTAGTACATAAAAGAACTTTTTATATATTTAATAATACTTCTGTCATATCGGTTAAAAGCGTCATGTCGAATGATAGTGTTAGTCAATTTGGTGGAGAAACTATTAACATGTATAAAAAAATTCTTTTAGGTATTAAATTGATCAATTTCAAAGTTCAAATATCTAATTGCATATTTTGTCAAAGTTTAGGTATCATTTGTGAAATCAATCCATCGTAATAACATAAGTTAAAAAAAAAAAAAGAAATAAAAGTCCCTAAGAGATGCTTCACATATAGTATGTATGTGATACCTCTCAAATATAGATGGTGAAACTCTAATCACAGAGACGTCTTTTCGGTGTAATGGCTTGGAGTTTGTTAGAACTCTAAAGTCAAGCGTGCTCTAAGCAAAACAGTCCTAAGATGGGTGACCCATGGGAAGCGCTGGTACCAAAAGGACAAAACCGTGCGACGTGTGGTCAAAGCGGATAATACCCTGATGGGTAGAGTTCCAAGTCGTTACATAGTGCCTCCTGGTTGTGCCTGAGTGTGCGCTGGGAAGGCTAGTGTACCTGGCATCACGACCCTGCCCAATGTGGCATGAAGGCCTAGCAGTGTCCCCTCCGCTGCGGTGGAGTTTAGGGTAGCAAGTCGTGACGAATGGTACCGGGGCAATGGTTCTGGACCTATGTAATGAAACTGACGAGGACGTCAGCTCTATAAGTGAGAAAGTATGTGATACCTCTCAAATATAGATGGTGGAACTTTAATCACAGCGGCACCTTTTTGATGTAATGGCTTGGAGTTTATCAGAACTCCAAAGTTAAGCGTGCTTTGGGCAGAGCAATTATAGAATGGGTGACCCCTTGGGAAGCGCTGGCACGTAAAAGAACAAAATTGTGCGACATATGGCTATAAAACGAATAATACCTCGGTGGGTAGAGCTCCGAGTCGTTACATAGTGCCTCTAGTGTCCTGGCTATGCCTGAGGATGCACTGGGAAGGCCAGTGTACTTGGCATTACGATCCCTGCTTCAGGTGGCCTGAGGGCTTAAGTGTGCCCCCTCCGCTGCGGTAGAGCCTGAGGTGGTAGGTTGTGACAATGTAGCTGAATAGGAGCATACTTTTTAGAGCTCATGTTTGACTTTTAGCTTTAGATTAGGTTGTACAATAAGAACCCACAATTTATGGATGGCTAAGTGTTTGTCCCTTACAAAGCAAGTCACTTTTAGGAGGTGGAAAAAAATGGGAATGATGTTGGCTGAAAAGGCTTGGAACAAAGCCATTTATTGGCATTTAGTTTAATTTCAAAGTCATGAAATTAGTAAATTTGAGCCATGGGCACGAGAGTGAAGATTTATGTGCCATTTTGCTTGAATTGGATCGATTTGACTCAATTCATTTTCTAAATTTTAATGGAGTTTTTTGGATTTTAATCGTGTTGAAGATAGGATTTGATTATAATAAATTTTATTTTACACGATTTAAGTTTTAATAAGTTTTTCTTATGGTATCACATTTCTTTATTCTCTAAAGTTGAATTACTTAGGTTAGTTTGATGTTGTGAAATGTATAGAAGTAATTTTTCTTGATATGGCTATTTGAACTCACAAACTATTTCACAAATTGCAATTCAAGAGTGAGGATAAAGAGTAGACTTGAAATATCCTAAACTAATAAGCTTAATTAAATTGCATTTGTGTATATATTGATTGATTGATGTATGAATTTGATTTTAAATAACTTAGTTAAGTTTATGCTAATGTGATTTTTCTTCCATTGTAAGAAGAAGCCCAACTTTTTACAAATGAAACCCAAGCCCATACACCAAGATAAGCCCATGAAATCCTTCTTTACTCTTCTTAATATACCTTAAAGTTGAAGGCAAGTTTAAGAAGATAATTATCAAGTTCAAAATTAACAAAATCAACTCCAAAATAGACCACATCCATCGCCTCTTCACAAGCAAGTAAGACACCATCAATTTTAATCAAAATTTCTTTCACAACTCATCAAAATTTCCTTCAAGCTTTCATCTACAAGATAGGACAATTAAGGTAATGTGTTGTTTACTTTTCTAAGCATTGTTTCTTCCATGTAAGATCACTCTTATATGAATGAGTTTTGGTGAATTGAAGATAGACTGAGTAAACTAGTTGATTCTTAGGCTTAAATGAATCATTAGAACTATAAGAATAGATTATGAAGTTCGTTTTGGTTGTTTTGAAGGATAAGTGAGTTGAATGGTTATTATGTTAAACAGTTTTGAAGATGAAGTTGTGGATGATAAATTAGTTATTTGTTTGTATGAGTATGCATAATGAGAATAAAAAAATCTTTTGATATTCAATACTAAGTCTATATGTTGTATTTGAAGTGTTTGAGATAGTTTAAATAGGCTAAGTTTAAGGTTTTAAAAATAGAGGAAAACTCGAAAACGAACATAAGGCTTGAATCACAAGCATGATGATGGGAGTGGTAGCCTCGGGTTGTTTAAAAACTTTTCAAATTTCCTTATAACGGGCATGTTCATCACATGATAATTTCTGTTTTGTAAATTTTGGGTGGTCACAAGCGTAATTGTGCTTGTGGTAGAGATGAGCAAATATTTTGAAAACAATCGAAGGCTTGATTTTTTGTCGCAATGGTATCACAAACATGATGGAGGATGTGATTCTCTCTTATCTTATTATTTCCCTCAAACACAGACACCATCAAGGCCATGATGGAGGATGTTATTCTCTCTTATCTTATTATTTCCCTCAAACATGGGCATGGCATAGCCCTTGGTAGGCTCGGGTTGGAAAATTTTAAGGAATCACATGTGTGATTCAATCAATGACAATCCTTGTTTTGAAAATTTTAACAATCACAAGCATGATTGTATTCATGATTTGGAATCACGGCTTTAATCACAACCGTGATTAGTCTGATCCCCTATTTCATCCAGTTTTAAGAACAAAAAAAAATAAAATAAAAATAATGGAATGTGTTATATGTATATATGTATAAATCCTAAGTTATGTAGTAATATGATATATCATTTAAGTTTGATAAGGTGATTAAGGACTTAACGCAAGATTTTGGTTTGATGATATCTTATATGAGATGAGTTTTTTTAGAATAATGATGAAAATGGTACCATAACTTTCGCAAAAGGATAATAAGATACCTAAAGTTTTGTTTTGAACAATTTGGTACCTAAATAAGTTTTGTTGAAATTTTTCATACTGAAATTTGATTTTGAATAATTTGTAGCTAATAAACTTTTCATGGACTTTTTTTATACCTTATTTTACTTACTTTAGGTATGAAAAAAATCAACGAAAAGTTTGTTTCGGTACCAAATTTGAGGTATGAAAAATATCAACAAAAACTTTATTAATGTACCAAATTATTCAAAACAAAACTTTAGATACTTTATTGTTCTTTTTAAGAAAGTTGAGGTACCATTTTCGTCATTTACTCATTTTTTTTTAACAAATTCCTACTTTGTTGAGTTTATCTACTAGTCCATTATCATATTATATATATATATATATATATATATCAGCTCCTTCAAGTATGCAATAACTTGATTGTTAGCTGATAGGATAGACATCTATAAACAAAGATAGCCTAAAATTTTTTAAATGGTTTATGCGCGTGCCATTTAATCTGGTTTAAGGAGCAATAACCCATTTTAGCGATGCTAACATGATAGTTAGGTACTTAGGCCACCTTCTTGTCATGATGCAATGACAATCTGTAAGTGGCTCAGTGGATGATTGATAGGGGTAATAATATCGGTATATCGTTTGCTTATTATTAAAGGGAAATATTATGGTTTAGTTCATATTTATGGGACCGGTTGAACTAAGTGATATTATGGATTAAGTTAAGTAAAGATGAGAAATGACTGTAAACCCAGATGAAACTATTATCTTTATAGATGTTCCTATAGATGATATAAGTATTCGGGCTATTTATATCAATTCTCTAAACAGCTACTATTACTTAGGATCCCCAGTTTCCCATTGGCTTGCCGTTGGAGTTTGAATACTCCAATATTGTTTGTTACACCTAATTATTAAAATATAACTTAATGATTATTGCATTGCATTAGACTAAGAACATATGTCACTTTTTATTTGGTTGTGTTGTCGTGTATTGGGCTTCCGACTCATGTTTTCATTTACAGGTGTTGATTAAGATGACTTCTATGATCATATGGGTTATAGCACAGACTTTGAGGAATTCCTTGATGAGTGGGACGACTAGGGTCATGTCCTTATGTTGGATGTTTTTGTAATAAACTAAGAAGATGTTTTTCTAAAATGATGTAATGCTTCTTTAGTTGAAGACTTAATCAAGACCTTTCCAACTTCATGTAATTTTGTTAAAGGCTTACTCATAAGCCCTTGTTTTGTAATAATATGTAGTAGGTTTATTTTTAAGCTTTGAAATAGCAAAATGTTTATAATCTTTTGAAATACCAACCTAGATGGTATAAATGATGTAATAGTGTACGTGTGTGTGTATATATATATTTTTACTCTTAATGAGTAGCCTTTGTAAATATTTTTAAGGTACATTTAAGCAAACAATCGATATGAATGTTATCTTTAATAGAAGCCTTCCATGTAATGCTTCGCTATTGCATGTGGCTGGGTTGTGCATGCTTGAACTTAAGTTCGGGGCGTGACAAGATTAATTCTCAAAGTTTTAGCTCATAAGCTAAGAACAATATGAATAAAATTTTAACTCAAGTATGTTGAAGGAAGCTCAAGAATGTTTTGGTCAGCTCTTGAATATGAGAGTGACTTGGTACATGGTGGATTGGGAATGGAGTTTTACTTGTATTCTCTTTTTTAAACACATGAATGCAACAAATATATGCAGTCATCTACAAACTGGACATAATATAGATTTGTGTCTTTCGTGGCTTGGGTTGTGAGATAAATCCATTACACATCGGCTTCAATATCTATTCCCTTTGGTCTAAGACTATATCAAACCAAAGATATACATCTATATATAAGAAAATCATAGCAAGCAAAAGGCTTTGATGCCATGGAGAACCAACTCGAATGTGATGTAAGTAAGCTTAAGTGGAAAGTTCTACTAAAATAGTTTCTATCCATTTAAAAAAATAAAGTTTCCCAATCCCAAAGGTGGTTTTGAGTAAACCATAGCCTTATGCGACGCACCCCCAGCACGACCCTAATCAAAGGGCAGCATTTCCAGATACAAAATAGTTATTAGAGTTTTGAGCAAAGCTTGAAGACTTTACATCCGCTCTTGGTTGGCGAGCTAGTAGTAACTCCTCAACAGCTCCAAGAATGCTGGAAGAAAAGTCAAGTTAGTTGAATAGTTCACAAAGGAAAAGATATGGTGAAAACTTGCAAACTCGGTAGCTAACCTCTACAACCAACCTATTAATAATCATTCCACCCTTAACCCTATCCCAAATGACCTTAAGAAGTTCTGCCATTTCCATTGCTACCTCCTTGCCAAGAGACAACCTAGTCTCCGCGTTATCGACCTTTGTACTTTCAACAAGGTCTATGCGGGAGGACTCACCCACTATGGTGGATACCACTAACCCCTCGGCCTTTATCAAGCTATGAGCCTCAGGAGATTGGGGTTCAGCAGTTCCGAGATTTTAGCCTTGTCTTGCTCTAGTGACATAGGAGGTCGCTTTTGCTTCTTCTTCCCTGACTCAATGGCAGGCAGAGCAGTTGAGGCCTCTTTTAGAACAATGTTACCCTCACGAGACGCCCTTGGCTTCTTTTTCCCAGCAGTAGAAACCTTCCGACCAGTGACCTTCGCAATCTTCTGCTTCTTCTAAGAGGGCATTGCAACACTCCTCACTAGGTCGGCGGACCTTGAACGAGCAAACAACTGATTGTGATTCAAAAAGGAACCTACAAACAAGAGAGAGCTTGTGAGCATGAGAGGAGAAAATGATAAAGGAATGCTGTGTTGAGCACACACAACAACCAACCCCACCACCCCCCCCCCCAAATGAATAACAAGCACATGATCCTTTCAACAGGGCAGTCCTCGGCTCGGTAAAGGATAGGGGAAGAGAGCATATACCCTGTCCTCTCTCGCTATGATCACCTCCACTTTCTACCTCTCTAGGAGCCTACCCAACATCATCACCTCTCCTCCTTTCCTCTATCGAAGTCCGTTCATCACCATTACCTTTGCAATCCATACCAGAGAGCTCAATAAGATAGTTCCTCCTCGGCTCCTCCACGAGATCTTGCATGTCTTCATAATCTCTCCCTATTTCACCTCTCTAAGCCTCCGTTTGCTTTTGCCCAGGCGCATCATCATCATCATCATTAAAGAGAGGCTTGCCGACATAATACCTAAAGAAGTGATCTCAAACTTGATTTTCATTGACAATAATACAACTATTTATAATGATACAGTTTACGTAAGATAAATTTCAAACTACAAAATATTTGCATCTATATCTAAGTTGGTTTGTTACAACAACTTAACTGTTTCTTTTGTTGACTAAAACTGAATTATCTCTAACTAACTTAATCTTTATCAGGCCCTCTCAAGTTGAAAGAAGTTTGGAAAACACTTTCAGCTTGTCTTGAAGAAATTGAAATCTGTTCCGTGAAAGTGGTTTAGTAAGAACATCTGGATTTGATCTTTCGAGGAAATGTAGTAGACAAAGAGTTGTTTAGCAGCTACTTGATCCCGAACAAAGTGAAAATCGACCTGCAGGTGTTTAGTCCGTGAGTGATAAACAGGATTAGCAGACAAGTTGGCAGCACCAATGTTGTCACACCAAAGTGTGGGTGAAGGAAGTATATATCCGATCTCAATTAAGAGGGATTTTATCCATGTAACTTCAGAAGTAGCGACTGCTAGTGCACGATATTCAGCCTCAGTAGAAGAGCGAGAGACTATTATTTGCTTTTTCGAGCTCCAAGACTTGCAATCATCCACACAACCAGCCCAATCAGCATCTGAATATGCAGACAAAATGAACTTTGTAGTTGGAGTTATACAAAGCCCGAACGAGGAGGTGGAGCGAAGATAGCACAATATTCGCTTGACAGCAGACCAATGATGATTAGTAGTTGCTTGCATGAATTGAGAGCATTTGTTTATAGCAAAAGATATTTCCGGATGAGTTAATGATAAGTAATGAAGGTTGCCCACAATGCTGCGATAGAGAGAAGGGTCGTGAAAAGGTTCACCTTCTAATATGGAGAGCTTTTCAGTTGTGCTGGCTGGTGTAGTTAACCCTTTGCTGTCTTGCATTTTGGCTTTCAGAAGTAGATCATGAATGTATTTGGATTGCGTGAGGAGCAAGCTGTCTTTACACCAATGAGCTTCAATACCCAAAAAATAATCAAGACGACCCAAATCTTTCAATTTGAATTACGAATGTAAGACATCAACTAAAGATTGGAGGGCAGCAGAAGAGTTACTAGTCAATAATATGTCATCAACATACATTAGACAAAACATAGTAGAACTATCTTGACGAAAGTGAAACAAAGAAGTGTCAGCCTTAGACTTTTGAAAACCATAGTCTAGAAGAGCTTGACCAAGACATTGATACCATTGTCGTGGAGGTTGATGAAGGCCATATAAAGACTTCTTCAAATGACAAACATGAATAGGATTATCCTTATCTTGAAAACTCGATGGCTGCTCCATGAAGACATCATCATCAAGATGACCATGTAAGAAAGCATTTGAAACATCAAGCTGTTTAACACTTTAACCCAAAGAGATAGTAACAGTGAGGATGAGTCGAACTATAGTAAGCTTGATAACAGGAGAGAATGTTTTTGAAAAATCAATCCCAGGTCTTTGATGAAACCCTTTAGCCATAAGGTGAGCTTTGTACTTGTCTAAACTACCATCAGCCTTTTGTTTGACATGAAACACTCATTTGCAGCTAATAATATTGTAAGAGTCGTTGCGAGGAACCAAAACCCATGTGCCATTACGAACCAAAGCATTTACTTCATCTTCTATTGCTTGACGCCACACATCTGATTTCATGGCTTGATGATAAGTGTTGGGTAGAGAATCAGCTGTAGTAGCAGCAAGAAATTGTTTTGGCTTGAGATTTCCAGTTTGAGATCGTGTTACCATCTGGTGTTTTGGAGGAGGGATGATATCATTCGATGAAGTGACATTTGTGGAATCATGTATTGGCAAAGGGAGGCTGGTAGAAGGAAGGGAATACTCGTAGGATTCTTGTGGTGGAGCAGGGTGAGAAGGCAAACTAGGATGGGTAATAGGAGTAACAACCGATGGGCCTGAACCAAGAAGACCACTTCCAGAATGTGGTGGCGGAATGGTGGTAAATGGAGAAGGTATGATAATGGTGGAATTTGGGGAAGAATCATTGACAGAGGGGCTGACATCATGAGGCACGGCAAAAGGAAAATCTTGTTCTACAAAGACAACATGATGAGATAAAAATACGACCAGAAGTAAGAGCAAGACATTGATAGCCTTTGTGAAGCTTACTGTACCCAAGAAAAACACAACGAGAAGAGCGAGGTTCTAACTTATTTTTACAATAAGGTTTGAGCCAAGGATAGCATAGTGATCCAAATACATGGAGATCATTTAGATTGGGTTTAATGCCGAATAATGTTTCATAAGGTGATTTTGAAGTCTGTGGAGATACTAAACGATTAATGACATGAGTTGCATATTGAAAAGCATATGTCCAGTATTTATAGGGAACATGTGAGTGATGTAACAAGGCTCTACCAGATTCAACAATATGCCTATGTTTTCTTTCAGCACACCCATTTTGCTCAGGTGTATAAGGACAAGAACTTCGTTGTGTAATGCCATGATGAACTAAAAATGGTGTTAAAGCTTGAAACTCTCCTCCCTAATCAGCTTGAAATATTTTGATTTTAGTGTCAAAGTAATTTTCAATTAGAGATTTGAACCGAGTAAATATAGATAACACATCAAATTTTTTCTTAAGAAAATAAAGCCAACTATATTTGCTGTAATGATAAAAAAATAACACATAATACCGATAGCCATCAGTAGAAGTTTCAGGACATGGCCCCCAAACATCGGAGCAAATTAATTCAAGAGGACGAGAAGCAACAAAAGTTGAAAAGAAATGAAAGCTTGTGAGATTTACTCACGCAGCAAGCATTACAAGCAACATCTTTATTTGTACTAGAAAAAGAAATATTATTGTTTGCGAAAGTAGATTTAACAGTACGAAAATTAACATGCCCAATCGAGCATGCTAAGTAGACAACGTGGAGAGAAAAGCAGTAGGTTGAGTTGGCTTTGGCCATGGAGGCCTCAAGAGCATTGTGTACAATCCATCTTTATTACGGCCTTTGTAGAGAACCTATTTTGTGCGGATATGTTAACAACAAAAAAAATCAGCAAAGAATTCAATAGAAACAGGATTATGATGAGTTAAGGAGCTTTCAGATACTAGATTTTGGCATGAATCAGGAACACAAAGAATGTTGTCAAAGGAAAGTGAATGATTATTTAAAGAGTAATGAGAAGAGCCAATGTGTGTAATAGGTAATGACTAACCTTACCAATAATTAATTCCTCTGAACCATTATAGGTATCTTTGATGTCAAGATTTTCCAATTTGGCAGTGACATGATGATTTGCCCCAGTGTCAACGATCCAGGATTGAGGAGTAGAGGTTGATGCAAGATAGCTTGTTGGTTTTCTGGTGTTGCGATTTGCTTTCGGACTAGGACACTGCCTAGCAATATGACCAAGGCCATGGTTGTGACAGGTAACTTCATCTTGATGTTGAGGCATAGATGGATATGGAGAAGATTGTGGACGACCACGACCACCTCTGCTGTTGTTATTACGTCCACCTCGTCTAGAAAAATAGGAGGGTTGGTGACGTTGGACATAATGAGCAGTAGGATTAATTAATGCAGCAGTACTGCTGGAATACTTTCTGAGTTGAGACTCTTCACTCAATAACAACCATATAGCTCATCATACAGAATTGATTCATGACGCGATTCTAGAGATCGCACAAAAGGTCTGTAATCCTTACCAAAACCTTCAGTGATAGCATTGACAAGATCATTAGAATCAACTAGAGAATTGAGAGCAACATGTTGATCAGCAATACGTTTGGTCCTATCCAGACAGGTGGCAATGGAGTCTGTGCCACGATCTAGTCGACCAAGTTGAGATTTCAGTTGACGAATTTGAAGTCTCGAGCCAGAAGAGTAAATTGTCTAAAGTTTTACCCAAACTTCTCAAGCAGTGGTGACTCCTACAACCTGTGATAAGAGCCCTTCCGAGATTGAACTTACCAACCAGCCAAGAACAATTTGATCTTCACAGAACCATGAAGCATAATCTGGATTTGCTTCACCATCAGTCTTCGTTTTTGCAGGAGCAGGTTGAGACCCATCAACATGATGAACTAAATTATAACCTTGAATGAGTGGTAATTGAAGAGTAAGTAATTAGAAGTAGTGACTTTTATGGAGATTTGTTGAGAAACATTAGGAGAAGGGATAAGAGAACCAGATCGTTTCGCAGCCATGGTGGAAAGGAAAAAGAAGGTTTATTCAGGTATGGCTCTGATACCATAAAGAAGTGATCTCAAACTTAATTTTCATTGACAATATACAGCTATTTATAATGAAACAGTTTATGTAAGATAAATTTCAAACTACAAAATATTTGCATCTATATCTAAGTTGGTTTGTTACAACAACTAAACTGTTTCTGTTGTTGACTAAAACTGAATTATCTCTAACTAACTTGATCCTTATCAATACCTAGCAACCAGATCCGTAGCGTTCACCTCCCCCCGCTCCCTATGAACCCGTTAATCCTCTTGGCAACTATCTTGTCATATCTACCAAGGTCTTCCAACCTTAATTCAGATGTCCTAATAAGCAAACACCACATCATCTTGAAGCGAAAATTAATTCCATGTTCAGCACGCACGACCCAAGACCTCTCCTTCCAGTACTTCATGAGTTGGTTAGCCCTGTAACTAGAGTCACTCTGTCCAACTTCGGTTGCTTAGTACCAACCCTCCTTGGGCTTGACCTTTTAGCAATGATGGAAGAGGCTCAACATAGGTTAAACTTGCAAATACTTGCATATAGCTTCAAACGTCACTAGGATACACTAAGAATTCAGTGTAAGTATGTTGGGGGCAAGGTGGAAGTAGTTGAAGACCTCCTGCTGGAATTTAAAGAAGGGAAGCCTCATGTCGTAGTCGAAGCACTCTAAGTACATGCCAAAATGCCTACTACTGAGAGGGGCATCCTATCGTGCTCACTTTAGGGTATGAATCTCCTAACTTGGGGGAAGATCAAGGCCATACTTCTCCATGTACTGCCTTGACTCATCGGGTGAAACCTCACTTCTAATCCTATATGGAGTTGTCCCCCCTTCAATGGCCTTCTTGTACGTCCTTTTCGGTGAAACTCAATCCAACCCATCATCTGGATAGTTGTCCTTGGGCATGCTATATACAAAAGTAGTGATACCGTGATACTTACCTCAGTGAACGCACCACCTGAAACACTCCTCAATGAATTACTCTCTGACTCACTTTCCTCACTTTCTGTACCTATTAACCCATCGGCAACCAGCTCTCATGCCTCACATCCTTTGATGACTCTAAGAGTAGAATCAGTTTTAGAAGAAGAAGATGATAATGAGATTTGGAACTTACCCGTATGTTTTCAAATTTCAGCCATAGGAATGAGTGGACTATTAGAAAGAAATGCCTCTCAAAAAAATTAGGGTACGTGGAATCCAAGAAACAGGAACGACAGAAGAGAATCGATCAAACTCCAGAAAAGGATTCAAATTTTTGTAATGAAAAGAGGAAATAGTTGGTGAAACACGGAAAGTGTTAAGATCTCCACAAAGCTTTGTATTCATAGAGTGGGATATTGATTCTCGGGAAGCGTAATGGTTGATGCAACAGTTATTACACAAGGAATGGGATGTGCACCGTCAGGTGCAATCCGAAGACATAAAGGCCAATTAAACCTTCACCATGCTCCCACACGGTCGCTTCTTCCAATTTTTCAAATGAAGACTTGCTTAAGAAGCCAAAATGCTCCTCGGTAGAAGTTGTTCGATAAGCCAAAAACTCCACCGGAAAATACAACCTGGATTGGTTGTTCACTCAGTCAACCCTCCACGGGTGCTCAGCTATGGAGCATCAGCTCGGGAAGTCTACCAGTTGAAGGAACTCCATTACTAAATTCGTTCACCCGGTTCGCCCATCATGGTTGTTCAATCATGGAGTGGTAAAATATGTATATATATGATATACTAGAAGAAGACAGCGCCTCCTCCCCCTGTCACCTCACTCAAGGCTAGGACCAACAACGGGGATGCGACTCAAATCACCAGCAATGGTTATGTGGCTCAGATAGCAAACAACGAGGATGCAACACAAATCACTAATAACGAGGATATACAACTTAGACAACAAATAATTGTTATGTAGCTCAGACAACAAACAACGGGGATGTAGCTCAGATTCAGAGTCAAGGCAATTAACTGCACCTTGATAATCTAGTGTTGGCCCCCTAGGCCTTCGTTTGAATTCCACGTCTTTCTCGCTCTACAGCGAGGGTGAGAGGCAAGCGTTGATAGTCATACCTCGACTGAGAAAGGGCCAGCAAGTCTCCCAAGGCCCATTGGGTGCTCCATGCGGGCTCAGCTCAAGAATCCAAACCGTTTATCGGCCCTGAGTCCTTGAGGCACTCGGGAATTCAACCCAGAACACTTCCTCATCGGGACATCCTTCTTCTACTGAAAACTCTTCTGCGGATCATACCTCTATAGCTCTCCACACCAATTTGGAAGGGCATTGCAACACCTCGGTTCTCCATGTCTCCAAGAGGACAACTTGAACCTCCCTAGGGTACAAATATACTAGGAAGATTGGTCGCCATCATAGTTCAACATCCTTCTGATAATATTCACCTACCACCTTGGGTCTATGTTAGCTACCAATTATAAACAACACCAAATAATAGAAAAATATTTTGTGGGCCTCGTTTCGGAAGAACCACCTTATAAATAATGTTCAAGGGCTCAAGGTAATAACTTGGACATGATGACAAAAGTGAACGTTAACGAATTTTACTCCTTTGATTAACTCATAATCCATATTAACTTAAGTATCAAAGTGGCCGCGTTAGATAATCCTCTAACGCATCACTATGGAGCCTTTCTTGTTTGCTAGCTCATTTATCGCTATCGACGAAATATCACTACCAACACTTTTAAAAATTATTTACCATGTATCATCCATATTGATAATGTATGAACTATTACAAGTTATGGTATTTTATTAAGTATCATAGGAGGGTAATTCTCATTAATTAGATTATTATGTATATTAATATTATATTATTGTAATGAGATCTTAAAATGTTATATGTTGTATTATAATACTAATGACTATTTTATGATACCATCTCACAATACTAATATTACTTTAATTGTCTATAACCCAGTCTACCAAAACAATATATGTTGTAAATTACTGTGCATAAAAAAACTATTATATAAAACACAATGTATAAGCATATCATAAGTTGTCATAATTGACTAAATAATTAAAATACTCTATAAGTATCATTTTAATTATAATATGATCCAATTTTTTTAATTGCTTTTTTTTTTTGTGTGTAATTTATCTACCATACTAAAATTATATATTTAATGTAAAGTAAAGACAAACAATTTATATCGTGGAGGAGCTATCTTTACAAAGAAAGAACATTAATCTGATAGTAGAAATAACGCCAAATTAGCTATTATTAAACATGTGATTAGGCTACAAACGAGTCGAGTCAAACCAACTTTTCAAGATTTGAGTTTAAATCGTTTGAAAATATCGAATTTAAGCTTGAGCCAAGCTTTTTATTGAACCTGGATTCTAAGCTCGAGCTTAGTTCATTTAGCTAAACGAGCTTGATTTCAAGCTTAAGTTTGATTGGTTTACAAAATGAGCTCAAGCCAAAGAGTTTTATTTAGCCTGAAATTAAAGTTTGAGCTTAACTCGTTTAAATAGCCTTTTTTCTTTTTTTTTTCAAACTTAAAAATGATATATAAGAGTTGCTAAATATATATACATAGAGATTAAATAGAAATTAGTTTTATTTTTTAAATTATATATTAATATATTATATATATAGAACTTATAAATTTGCTAATGATCTTATTAACGAGCTTGTTGACGAGTCTATTTATAACGTCTAAGTCAATGCTCAAACTTAACTTATTTAGATAAACTGGTTTTACTTTAGACTCGAGCTCGACTCGTTTATTAAAAAATTAAGTCGAGTTGAGTCGACTAGCTTATAAGCACTTTGGCTCGTCCTAATTATGGATACTTTTTACTATTAATGGACGATGGTAATAACACTAAATTAGCTATTATTAGAACATTAATTTGATGTAGGCAATAACACCAAATTAGCTATTATTAGAACATGTGATTAGGCTAGAAATGAGTCAAGCGAGCCAAACTTTTCAAGATTCAAGTTCAAATGTTTGAAAATCATTGAATTTAAGCTCGAGCCAAGCTTTTTATTGAGCTTGGATTCTAGGATTAAGCTTGGTTCATTTAGCTAAATGAGCTTGATTTCGAGCTTAAGTTTAGTCGTTTACAAATTGAGCTCGAGCCAATGAGCTTTTATTTAGCTTAAAATTAAAGTTCGAGCTTAAATCGTTTAAATAGCTCCTTTTTTTCATTTTTTTTCAAACTTAAAAATAATGTGGAAGAGTTGCTAATTATATATACATATAGATTAAGTAGAAATTAGTTTTATTTTTTAAATTATATATTAATATATTATAAATATAAAACTTATAAATTTGCTAATCATCTTATTAACGAGTCTATTTATGAGACCTAAATCAATGCTCAAACTCGACTTGTTTAGTTAAATTAGTTTTATTTTAGGCTTGAACTCACCTCGTTTGTTAAAAAAGTTCGAGTCAAGTCGACTAGCTCGTAAGCACCTTGGCTCATCCTAATTATGGATACTTTTTACTATTAATGGACGGTGGTAACATTGCGTTGCGCTGCGGATGACTGTAGGATGGGAAAATATATTGTCATTCAGGAAAGTTTACTGCAATGGGCATTAAATTAATTGCCATTCCTGACCACAGGCAGTGTTTATGGTTAATGGAAGATAATTACTATTAAAGCACAGTGAATTATTACACAGGTCCCGTAAGTGGATGGAATGTACTGGAGGATACCCGCGAAGCGCCAATAGTTTCCATGCTGTTTCAGTTAAATTATACCCCATTTTAGTAAATTTTCCAAATTAAAGTGAAAAAAGAAAAATGTTAGGAAATCTTTTATTATGACTTTATATATAGTTTATTAGGATAAATTATTATGGATGTGTGAGAGATCTTTGATTTTCTTTATTTTATAGTCTCAAATAATTTTAGTGTTTAATATAACATTTTAAATACTTTAGGTAAAGTTTAACTATTTTTAGTGCTGCTCGGACCATATTGCGAGTTTGGGTTACATCTATGTCTAGTGATCAAGGTTTTTCTTTTTTCTTTTTTTTATTCCATAAGTAATTATGTCATTATTATAAAATTTGAAGTTAAACTACATTCAATCACGTTTCAAAATTTACTTAATATCTGAGATTGATTTCTTATATTATGATGTTCTACTAATATGTTTTTTACCACTATTTTTGTATCAATTTAATTTTGTTGTTTTAGAATCGTGAAAAAATTATAAAATATAGGGGGCAAAAATACTTTGTCTACATAGTGTATTATGAAATAAATTATAAAATACATTGTTATCCTAAATCACTGATCAAATAAACAAGCTACTTTTGGTCAGTATTTAAAAAAAAAAAAAAAAAAGCTACTTGGGGTAACTTAAACCTGAGATATCTTTCCTATTTTGAATGAAGCCTTTTGCCCACCAGGAAAAAATAAAAATAAAAAAGGAAAAACTTAAACCTGAGATATGAATTGATAATTGTAAAGATTTCTTTTGTATCTAAAATTGGATAAGATTTTATCTTAGGAAAAGAAAAATAATATTTATATTTTAAAAAAATTATATAAATATTACTAAAATAAAAATAATTCTAATTTTAGATGAAGTCATAAGTGTCTAACCTCAACTCTTCAAGAGATAAGGATCTACTAAATATTGAGATACCTCATTTCTTGAAGAGACGAGGTTACAGTATTTCAATCTTTGCGGTGCATTGCTCAGACTGCCGTGGTTGTTTTTAAAGCTAGAGAAAATAAAATTAAAGATTTCATTATTAGCAAAATTCTAAGATGGAGAAAAAGCGCAAAGTGCGTTGAGATATCAGAAGAGTTATATACCCATCAAAGATGCTCATCTTCATCTAGGAATTGACGATCTTTTGGCAACTCTAAGGAGCATACTTTCTTTTGGAGAAATAGCAGAAGATGCGGAATCAAAGTAACCTAACATAAGATATTGTGGGATGATGGTTTTGGATATTTTGAAAATTTTGGAGATGGAAAATGATTTATGCGGTTGATAAGTGTCGTATGAAGTTGTCGTCTGCAAAGGCAACTCTTCGGTTGTCAAAGTACCGGAGTAGAATATTCCGATGGATGTATTTCATTTGGCCGTAAGGCATTAGAGGTTCAAGAGATGAGGAATGTGAAAAAAAAAAAAATATATTAACCTTGAACAAATGAGGTCAACTACTCATGATTTTGTCTGTTCAAGAGACGGATTAAACTTATCTAAATTTAAATTTTTTCGTCTCAATGATATTTTGTAAATTTTAAAAAAATTAATAATATTAACTTCCTTTTTCCATTTTATGTGATGCTTTATTTGGAAACCATCAAATAAATTTTCGCATAACTGCAAAATAAAGATTTTGCCTAAAAGATAATAGGCTTACATATCTACTATATAAGAAATGGACTTCAGCCTTTAACCAAACCACAGATTGTCCCAAAAGTGAAAACATAAAGTCCAAAAATTGCCTTCCTTGAAAGTATTGTTAGGGATTGTCGCCGTTTTATTTCTTGCCGTTGTTCCTGGAATCTTAGCGAATGTTCCTACAGCCTTAGGTAACTATAGCTCGATCCCTCATCCTTTTTATCTACAAATGTAAAGGCCAATAACTTTATTTTTTAAAAAACATATTTTATTTTTATACCTAATTAACTTCCCGTCCACTCCAAAACAAGAAGAAAAAAAATTACAATATCATTTTCTTTCATATTATAATATCACGTTTGGTACACCAGAATAATTTAAAATAAAATATATTCTGGAATGACTGATCCATTCCTATATTTGAAAGAATACATGAAATGCAATAGCCATATGATATATTTATCGAAAATATCCCTAATAATAAATACAAGTTAGGAATATATAATAGGATGAAAGGGTAATTATATTACATGCAATTAATAAAACTAGAATGAAATAGCTATTCCACTTTTCAGAAGGCAGAATTGAATTCCTTTGAAAGCCGGAATTATCAATTCCAAAGAATCGTGATTTTGGCTTTAAAAATGCATTCAAACATGGAAAATTGAATGAAACTCGAATCACGACTCCATTCTGGGTTCATTCTCATGTATCAAACATGACATAATTATTTAATTAGCTTGGTTCATTCAATTATATATTTTTTAATTACGCATGAAAAATTCTATGGTTACGTCATGGTTTTTAACGGAACCGTATCGTTAGTGATTCAATATCTCAAATAGTTAATATATTACTTACTATATTTATTTTAATAATTAGATTGTGGACTAAATGGTTTTGTCGACCGGATTGTACAAGTTTGTAGGAAAATTCTATGGTTCCACCATTAATTTTGATGGACCGGTCTCGTCACCATGCAACAGCTTACACCATACTCAACTGTGATCGAATCCTAATATTCCATTTACTTTAGATTGTTGATGGGACGGTCCTATCTACAGGACCATTAAAGCTCCCCAAGTTTGCATTAGGCACATTTATTATAGATGTGTATTTGACTAGTAATTATTCTTTCGTTATTATTCGATCCACTTTTGAATTGCTCTTTGCTATTGATGCCTATAGGTTATAATTGCCTTCTTTCTGGACCATGCAAGTATGATGAGGCGTGCATACTTATATGTGCAAGGGAAGGACCCGCATTTAATTTTGGATTTTGTATTCTTGATGGTGCACAGTAAGTTTGCTGTTGCCAAGCTCGTGCTAAACAGAATTAAGTTGGTGCTGTGATTTCTTAATATTGCACTTTTTCATATGCTATGGTCAATAATAGTATATACTATATAAGCTGAGAACAGTTTAAATAGGCAATATATAGCAGTTTATGCACAGAGATAAACGAGAAGGAACAAGGAATGGCTCTGGCTTCACCTTCTGCGTTGTCAGTCTAACTACAGATGCAAGATCGTTTGGAGAAACTTTGATAATCACTATTTATGATACCTAAATATGAACCACAAGTTGGCTTATCGATCCGATCATATATGATGAGACCATGAATTGTAAAACGTTTATGGTGTTGGATGAATAGAAATGTTCAATTATCTTACTCACCACAATATACCTGAGATTGATAATTACTTAATACGAATAAAAAGGATATTCACTCAATATTGAGATACCTATCTCACTAAAATCATAACAATCATAAAAAGTCGGATTAATAAAATTAATTCATTCATTATATCATAGTTGGCCAATTTCTAGGCTTTAGCGAAAACTAAGGTAGGAATCAATTAATATATATATATTGACTAAGCAAATACATAAATATTGAATCTAAAATTATGAAAGGTATTCTTAATAAATAACTAATAAAAAGGAAACTAAACAACATAATGAAAAACTAGCTAAAATTATTAAAATAGCTAAATGGGACAAGATTTTTTTGTACATGCATCAAGCCCACTTTCTAATTGCACACAAGAGACTCGCACGTTGTTATATTTCATCATATCCAATAAAACCCAAGAGTATAAATAGTGTGCTAAATCAACACTTAACTCAATTACCTTGGCTTAGCCTATCTACCTCTCTAAACACTAATAATGGTATTTGAATTAACACACTATCTTACCAATTACAATTTAAGAACGAGGATTAAAGAATAGGTTGATTCTCAAAATTTCATTCTACATTTTCTATGAAAAAAAAAAAAAGAACATGAATTATAAAATTAATAAAGCAAATTTAGTGAATGTACTTTTTATTGTGTTGCTCTAGTTTGAATATCATAATATATAGGCATTTGAAATTAAGAAAAAAAAATTAAAGTAAGGAGATAAAGAACAATAATATGAAGAAAAAGGCAGAAGAAAAGAAGCTCTTTCATAAGGTAGCACTTTTATTTAGGGTTTTGTACATCAAGCAAGCTTGGACTTTTTTATTTTTATTTTTTTTTTCTTTTGTCTAAAACATATATAGAAGAAGAAGAAAGGGGGGGGGGGGGGGGGGGGGGGGGGGGGGGGGGGGGGGGTTGTGACACCTCCGAAACTTTCACGACCTCAATTTTGATGATCAATCTCCATTTTCATAGTAAAGTGATAATTGTTAACATAAATAATTAGGCTTCGATAGCATGTAGAAGATGGGTCCAATAAGAGATATCGTAGAGAGATTTGATTTAGTTGACTTGAAACAGGGATCGTTTGATCGGTTTATTTCGATGTTGGCCCAATTCAGTTTACTCTGCACGAAAAGTAGACTAAAAAATATCTGTTTGGTCTAATTTGAGCTCTGTTTGGTCTAATTTGAGCTAAAATATCTGTTTGGCTAAAATAAAGCTTATAGAACAAAATAAGCCTAATTTTATTTTTATATCAAAGATGGGTTGGTCTAAAGGGAAAGTGAGCTTACTTTATATTATAAAAGCCCTCATATTCTTTCAAGGCCACAGCTAAAGCCCATGTGCATATAAGAAAAAGAAGGGATGAATGTTGATCGTTGGATTCATAAAAGAGATCCATTGGTTACAAAAACACTTGATCTTAACCATTCATTCAAGTGTTATCCAGTGGTTGACATCAACCTCCACCATCTATAAATAAGAGGTTCCTCCTCTCATTCGTAGATCATTCTGCAAATTGCTGAGATTAAGAATAATGCGGAAACTTTACTATAATATCTTCAAAGATCAAAGCATCTACTTTGTAAAGGACAATTTAAGAATAATCGAATTTATTCAATTTGATCTTCTGTCACACTTGCGCACTTAAGAAATTAGGTTTGCCTGTTCCTTCTTCCTTGCCTCATTGTCACGTCCCAAGGTACCTTAGCTGTAGTATACAATCCATACATGTATACTATTACTAGATATACCTATAGGGGTGATATATTCTCAAACAACAAGATCTTTTGTTGCATCAATAAGAAATAACAAATATATGTAAGCAATAAATTAATAAAATAACTGGCATCTCAAGTCTTGAATAACATAATATTACATAACACATCACTACTCTATAAATATCCAAATACATAAACTGATATTTCCAATAGTAATTACTTTATAACTAGGAATTAAAATAACTTATCCCTAATATCCCATAATCTTGTAGCTTCTAATTCTTATCGGAGTCATGCTCTTGGAAGAAACAAGCCAAGGTTGTAGTATCAATCTAAAAGGTCTTTAGGAGTATGAGCGAAACCACGAGCTCAGTGAATAATCAGATATATTACACATCAAGCAAGTTCATTAATAATCATATATACTACAACAATCAATCATATGCAAAGATACAAGCTTGGATGATCTATAATCCAAACAGACAAGAGATTTACACTCTCTCATTAGGGTTGAAGGACAATTACTTAATGACCCACCTGCCTAGGAGAATTAAGTATACAAGAAAATCAACGATTTCTCGTTTTAGATTATCACTTTACTTTAAGAGTATTTTAACTGACCATTTCCTACATCAATCATTAGAAACTCCCTAAGTATTAGTAATTTCAAAGTGATACCACGGGCGGCACCCTTCGTTGCAACTTAGTTCCCATGGAACTGACGAAACAAAGATAATCTTGTGTAGAACTAACGATTTTAGAAAAACCAAGCATTAACAGAGAACCAAAATATTAATACGTAGTAGGCTACCACACTTTTAAAATATGCAATAATGCAATTCGTGCAATACATGATCGTTTCAATTATATAGCTAATACTTCTTAATTAGGTTTATGGTGATCATATATTATACAAAAACATATATCATGCCTTTCTCAAGTCATTAGACAATTTGTTTTATCACTTTTATTAGCTTAGTTTGTTATCACAAACAAATAACTCATATCACATACTCAACAAGCTTCCACATCAATTTTATTAGTATCTTTGCATTACATATATCACTAGTTACAAACACAAACAATGTAATAGATCTAAGTTACTCACCTGCTCATGATGATCATTCGTAATAGTCTTAAGGAAAATCCACGAACTGATTAGTATTACCTATTGGATGAATAAATATTCACTAATCAAATATATGTATATATATATATATATAACAAATCATATTGGTTGTCTAAGTGTCTTAAATAAGTTTTTATCTTTTCTAGGTTTATATTATATTTTCTAAGTTATTATTTACTAAAAAATAATAACTTTAAAATATTTTATTTTTATCGGGTAATTATAGAATTTGTATTCAATAATTCAGTATGTTATTATTACCATCATTATTATTTTTATATCATTCTTTTAATTTGATCACCTTATAGTAACTAATATATATGTTCTATTACTTATTTTCATTATGTTTCTCTTGATCTTATTTCATGTTATTATCTGTTATCTATGGGAATCACATTATTCTTAATTATAGCTTACTCATATTTTTCATTCTTATATACTTACTTATATAGAATAATCATCGGTATTATCTACGGTGTTTGCCAACCTTATTTATCTGCGTAGAATATTATTTTTTATTGTTTACGGAATAATTATCATAAGCTTTTTGTTTTAATATATAGAAGTGTTTCTTATTTGTAACGGTTATCTAAGTTTAATACTTAACAAGTATTTAAACATACTAATCTTAAAACACTTACATTTATTTACTAGTTTTCATTATATATATATATATATATATTATACTATTATGGATGAGACGAAATTCATCCAAGTGAAATTTTGCAAGTACGCCGGCAATTAATGCTGCCGGCGTTGAACCTTAGGCTACCACCCTTCATGCAAATTTTTATGTATCTTCAATCCAAGGAGCGCTCGCATGAAGATGGTCAACTTTTCTATGTACGTCGTCGATCTTAGTAATGTACGCTACTGGCGTTCATATAATTTTTCGAGTAATAAAATTTTGTGTAGCATTGTTCCAGTTTAAGCTAACTCAAAGACCACCAGTTTACCCCATGTACGCTGCTAGCCTTACCATGTATGCCACTGGTGTAGGGCCGATGTGCACATTGTTCATCATCTTCATTGTCTTTCCTAGTTCGAAGTTCATTTTCATTATACCATATATGTATTATACTTAGTGTTTTAGCTATTTTTTAGTGTTGTTCTATAATCCTCAACTATTGTTCTTGATCTGTCAACACATATAACATCTCATAATCCTCATAATATATGATTTCCTAGCTTCTATACATATAATAATATATGAATGGAGTTCTAGAGTTAGATATTACCTTATTTGGAGCTGTTAGGGTGATGTTTAACCCTTCTCCAAGCTTAATACGAACCTATGGTAATAAAAACATTGTTTAAGCCAATGTTTAATACTTAAACTAATTTAAAACGAATTTTACTTACCTTGCTTGATCCTTTCCTAAGCTTGTATTGTCTTGTTGAAGCTTGTTTAATGGAGTTAAGTTTGTATGTGTTTTGTGTTGTTGTGTTGGTGTGTTTGTGTCGTTGTTTTGGGCTAATCTTGTGTTCTTTATATGTTTTATTTGTTGCTAATTATTGTGTGTATTAATAGGCAAAGAAGTAGCAACCTTGATCTCCCCTGCATTAAATGAAATGCTAGTTTGGCAAACTTGATTGGGTTTTGCAACTCTTACTCTTGACTTTTGCTAACCCTATTTAACCCACTTGTTTTGCAAAAATCGGCTAGGGAAATTTTAAACAATATTAGCAAAAATTCATGTCATTTACCACCTAATTTGTATCATAAAATTATAATTATAATTTAATTAATTATTTTAGTTTTAGGATAGTTTATCGAGCTAAACAGGTATATTTATATCAGTTATTTAAGAGTTATGCATCTAAAAATTTATTTAAAACTTCTACAAATTTTTTAAATTATCTTTGAGTTTAAAGTTTATGTGATTAATTATTTTTAGGATTTTATCTCACGCGATTAAGGTTTTCTAAGCTTGATAGGCTAATTTCAATTTCAATCTCCAAGAACTTAATTCTCTAACTAGAATAATGATATAATCTCAGTATTTATTTGGAGTCTAGATTATTAGTTATGAATTTGTTTTTGTTTCTTTTGTGTATTTATAATCCTAATGGTTCATCCTTAAATTATCATTTTCTAATAGTTATTTACTTTTTAATGCACTTGAAATCCTATCTTAATTATTTATATATTTTGAGTTTTTGATATCCACTATGAAATCTTGTCCTTAGTATCTGTTACTATCTAAGGACTTTCGTTTTAAGGTTTATAGTTATATATATATATATATATTCATTATTGCTCGTAGTTTTATTATAGGGTCTCTGTTGAGTCCTACATTGATATTTTATTTTTATATTTATATTTTTATTTATTTTTACTAGTATAAAAATTCTCGAGGCTCTCTCACTCTATGACATCTTATATGTGTCATTAGTTCAAAACTCTTCTTGGGTCAACCAATACACCTATTATGGCTGTCGAAATTGCAATTTTATTATCCACGGGAATATATAGAATCGATAGAATCATACAAAATTATGCAAAATTGGTAAAATCATAAGCAAGTAAAATTGTACATCTAAATTCATAATTCTACTTAAAGTTTGCATCCAAGCAATTTTGCAATCATTTTAATTAAGGAAAAAATAGATAAAATCATAAACTTGTAGAGCTGTATATTTGACTTGTGATTTTGACAACTATGATTGCAGCAATCCCTCTATACATATATATTTTTTATTTCTACAAAAAAAAATTAGGAGTTTTAAGGTGCGTTTGTTCATTGGTTTGACATCGATTTTATATCTATTTTACGTCTATTTTAATAAGATTGTTTCTTAAAAGCAAATACAAATGGAAAACATATATTTTTACTTATAAATAAACCTTACAGACCAGATATAGAAAACATACAGATACAAATTAGATATAGATAAGACAGATAAAAATAGATCATCCAAACAGACAATCCAACCTTTCCTTCTTTGGAAAATTTCAAAGTACTGTGTATGAGACACCTGAATTCTATTAACTTGCAACAATACATCATAAGGTTGCTAATCAATAGAGAGCAAGGGCGGATCTGTGTGTGTGTGTGTGTGTCAAACACGTGCTATATAAAACAACAAGGCGCTTTAGCACTTTCGCCGAGAGTCCAAACTTAGACCATTTTCTTCATATGAGGAAGACATAAGTAAGAGAGAAAAAAAAAAAGAAAATTAATTTTTTTTATTTATTTTGAAAGAAAAAGACAAGGAAGAGAACATGAATGTATTATTTTCTTTATATTCCACCATTTATTTTTTGTACTCTAGAAAATACAGAGAATATGGTGGGAAAAGGAAAAAATTTTAAAAATTACTCTTATACATTTCCTTTAAAAATACTCCTTATATTTTAAGGAGATATAAGTAATTTATTGTTATATTTTTTATATTATCTTTTATAATAATTAGGATTTCATTCATTTTTCTTCTCCTTCATTATCCAAATACATAAAATGATTTAAATTCTCTAATAATTTATTCGCTCAACTTCCTTTCCTTCCACCATCATTGCTTCCTTATTCATTTCATTATGCCTATAAGGACCATATACAACACCTATATAAAATAGATGAATTCAAGTCCCTAACTACATATAACCCGCATTATTATATGTAAGGTTGTCCTAAAAGAAGGGTTTGAATAATTGTTTGTCCAAATTCTTTTTAAGAACAAATGTGAGAACTATAGATTTTTTTTTTAACTTCTACGAAAAACATACATCATTATCATCACATATCATAAGAGATAAAACTTAAATATACATAACTAAATATTATATATATATATATATTACAAACAAAGGCTAATGACAAGCCTTAAACAAAAGATATAAAAGATAAACAAAGCTCCAACTTTAATACATATTCTTCCAAAAGATAATCTATCTTAATCTATTACAAAAAGGAATCCATGTAGTCCATAGCCAACTTAATCTTCCAAACTATCAAGAAAAACTTCAAAATCAGTCTCGTAACCCATGCTAGCATAAAACTCATCATCTTGGGATCCTGTAAAGATAAAATAACGAGGCAAATGCCCAGTACACAAGTAACGAAAACAAAGGCTAGTGATACACACAAGCTTAATCTATATGCATATGCAACAATCAATAGGTTATTAGAAAGTTTTTAATTAATCAAACAACACTAGAGTATTCAAACTCTGGGCAACAGGGACATTTTGGGGACCTGAGTAACGACCTTGACGCTTAGGGGGTTGATATAAGTTGTTCGGAGACTCATATCTCCTAGATAATATATCTGAAAATGAAAAATAGTCTCATCTAAGGTTTTCAGCCGTTTATCATATTCACTTATCTTAGTCCATAACATCACTCGATTCAAGTCTCGAAACATCGAATTAAATCATGTTACTTCATCCTAAGCTTAAGTAAATGTTATACTGATACTAAAAACCCCACTGACTACCCGTTGTACCACTTGTAAAAGTCATTACATCATGACAAATGTGGCCTAAGCGCCTAAAACTACCATGTCATTGCATCATGACAGGGTGCTGCTCCTCAAACCAAATTCAACAGCATAATAGACAACCAATTCAAACATAGTTTAAGTTTTCATAAATTAGAGTAAATTTAATTATGTCTATCCTAAGCAAGAAACAAGCATGTTACTGCGTACCTAAGATATTTTCAAACAAAAAAGGTGTAACTAGTCTTGAAGGTGACAGAGAATCTGATAAAAGAAATTACATTAACAAAACTTTGACACTAATTCAAAATAAGAACTTGCACTTGCACAAAATTCAATTCTAAACAAAGTTCACACAAAACATAACACGTATTCTCACATATATGTAACTTAACATATACAATAAGTTCATTTAAATCATGCTTGATTATATTAATGAATTAGCACAACACATCACTTTTCACTTAGCTAACTCAATTTGGCTTAAAAAGATTAATTTCCTAAGCAATTACACATTTAACAAAGAAACATAAGTTTTTAACCTTGTTTGAAAATTGTATAAATGAAGTTGGGGTATGAATTGTGTTTGATGAGGATTGAAAGTGTGTGAAAGCCGAAATTTTCGAATAAAAACAAAGGAATCATGTTTAAAAAATTTTTCAGTTGTATACTACCCCTACACGGGTTGTGTACATGTACTCGTGACTCCACAGAATCAAATTTCTACATATACTACCCATATAAGGGTCGTGTACATTTACTCGTAACTCTAGAAAATCAAATTTCTATATACACTACCCCTACATGGGTTGTGTACATTTACTAGTGACTCCACAGAATCAAATTTCTACATACACTACCCCTACACGGGTCGTGTAGCCATCCTCTGTTTCGCAACCTATTGTATTTTAACCATAACTTTTTCATCCGATCTCCGATTAAGGTGATTCAAGTTGCGTTGGAAAGCTTAAAAAAAGATATACAACTTTTATGTTTTAAGTTTTTACTAATTTCAAAAGTATCAATGCTTAAATTTTGTTTCTACTTCATAGCATCACTATCCTACACTTCAATCATACAAACACTTCAAGTTACATATCTAACACATACTATAATCTCTTTTAGCACGAAAATACTACTCCAACTACCAATAAGACATAGAAACCATCCTATCTTATTTTTAGCATACAAACCTTATCATAATAACAAGCACACTTTACATATGCTTAAAACAAATGAATACACATACCTTAATAGCTTTGTGTCTTGATTTTGTGGTCTTGTTGCAAGCCTTTAATGGTTTTCTTTGTAAAAGTTGAAAGGATTAATATTATATATCCATGGGAGAGTTTTTGGAGAAGAGAAAATGAGATTTTAGGGCTTAAAAAGGGGTGTTTTTGATGTTTGAAATTTTTGGACGAAAATTGCACTTTATGAGATGATATTTATCTTCTTAGTTGACTTTTGGGACTGCCATTAATTAAGGCTTTACATGGGCTTGTTTTTAGTAATCAAATGGGATTATTTTGGGCATTAAATGTGTTTTTGGGCTTAATTAATGTCTAGAAAAATTCTGCTATGTTGAGGAATATACATATATATATTTAGTATGTTTACTTGTTTTAAGCTAGTTTATCATACTCTTAACTACACTCACAAATTTATAAACTTAATATTTAGTTATTCTAAGACATTTATATATTTTAACACATCAACATAACACATATATCATATATTAATATAAATCATATTCATCATACTTCAAAATCACACATAATTGAATTAACACATTTATAAAATATGACTTGGGAAATTATGGCTATTTCAATGCCAAAAGCAAATGGGTTAATCCTTTAAATACAAGTAAATGGTTTAATCTAGAAGGATGGGAAAAATGATTTTTTTACTAAAGTGAAATATTAAATTTAAATTGCATTCATACCAAATAACCTAAAATTAAATATTAAATTTTAAATTGCATTCATATCAAAATCTCTTTACATCATTTACAAAAATATTATTTAGCCAGTATTTGTTGGAATAAGTGGATTTTTTTGTGTATACTTTGTTTTTGTCTTTTACTATATTTTCATTCCTTATTTGGGATTTCGTGATCCCAGTATATGTCAGAATAAGTGGATTTTGTTATATATATATATATATATATATATTTTACTTTTCTTTTGTCCCTTATATGGGATTTTGTGGTCCCGTTTATGGGATCAAGTCTACTCATCCGTTAGTTTTATTTTCTTAGGACAAGTTTAATCTCCTATACATATGTATGACATTTTGATTATAAAAAAGATGTGTCCATTTATATGATTTGGTCATTGCACTTGAATTCTTCGTATGTCATTTTTATTTTCTTTTGTATCGATATTGTAATTGATGCATTGTCTTTCCTGTGAATGAAATTCATCTTTTATTCGTGAAAAAGTAAGGTTGAAGCTTAATTAGAAGTTACTATATCTAATAATTTTTTTCTATTATTTTATGAATAAAAATTAAGTTAGTCAAACCAAATCCTATAAAAATAATATTTTTCTATTACTCAATGTTTATAAAATAACCAATTTAATTTCTTTTATCCATAATCTACTATTTTATAAGACTAAAAAATTTGATAAGCCATACAAAATCTAAAAACTTTCATTTTGATAAAACCTAAATTTATTTTGTCATAAAACTCAAAAAGTGCGATTTTGTCTTATGAAGACTGTTTAGACATAGAAAAAACTATTTACACTACCTAATGACCACATTTGACCCTAAAATAGCTCCTTTTTAATTTTTTTTTTCATTTTTTTCATTTTTTGTCCATTCATTTTGTAATTTTTTTTATTATTTCCTTTTTAGGTACTTTTTACTTTTTATAACCTCCTAAATTTAAGATTTCTCTCTATTATATTAGAAAACTAAACCTACAGGGGGTGAAAATGGTGTCTTTCCATTTGCTATTATGAAATAAATTGTAAAATACATTTAACCTAAAAACACAAGTCAAATAAACAAGCTATATGGAGAAATAAATCTGAAATATAAATTGATGATGGCAATAATATCTTTAGTGCATGCATCTCAATGAGGAAGCATTGATGCTCTCTTCGGAAAACATTATATGCATTTTGGTACAAATGTAATTGAATATTTTTATCTATAATAAGAGTTCTAGAAATCTATTATATAAGAAATGGACTTTAGGCTTTAACCAAATCACACATTGTTCCAAAAGCCAATATCAAAGTCCAAAAGAAATGGCTTCCTCAAAAGTTCAATTGCTAATTATTGCTGTTGTTTTTCTACTTGTCCCTTTTCCAAGATCCTCAAGTAACTATATAGCTCAATCCCTCACTGTTTTTATCAACAAAAGTAAAAGGCAAAAGCTCATTTCTTTTCTTTTTAAGGGAGTATAGAGTGGGTTTTGTTTTTTAGGTCTTATTAACCAACTCGTCTACTTCATAAAAAAGAAAGGTAAAATTTGGTGATAATTCAAATTTATTTATTTTTTAATTAAGCACATGTGGTACTTATTCATTGCTTTGATGATATTGTTTTCTCAATAAATTGAGAAGAGATTTATTGTGCATGATATCTTCCTAATGTATAACAATTGGTGAAATTTCTTCATCTAAATAATTTTATAAAAATTATACAAATATAGTTTGTTTAAGCTATATTTGTATTTGCCCATTACTTACCTAGAGAAGTGGCATATCCCGCTCATTAAATCTTTTTTTCCATCAACAACTCAAATCTACAACTACCATTTTCCTAATATACAAGGATCATGGAATATAAAGTTCCTTCTTTCTTTTCTTTTATTATTATGGAAAAATTTTATAGTCTCATCATATTTTTTAATGGAACTAGTATCATTATTTGACGACTCAGATTTATATCCACCTGTAAATGTATCACTGAAATATTTATTTAATAGCTAGATGAATGGTAAGGTTATAAAAGTTTCTTATTATTTTAATTGACATTGGTGAAATGTAGGAAGGGAAGTCGCATGCGACTTTGTTGGATCATGCAAGACCAACAATGATTGTGTCAAACAATGTGCAAATATTGGAGCCCTTCGTGGAATGTGTGTTCAATACTGAACAGGCCCAAATTGGCACAAGTGCTGTTGCCTTCTTGACCCTGCTAGAGAGAATTAATAATTAAGTTGGAATGTGTTTTATGAACATTGTACTTTTCTTCATGTGCTATTGCTAATAATTAATAATTATATATACCATATCTCTATGTTATATGTAAATGTATGTGTGTTTGTCACATCTTGGAGGGAAGAAAAGATAGAGTAGCAGTGAGATGCCACTTAAATGTCCTGGTGGTGAGCAATATTCATTAAAATTTTGGCACCTCGAAAGTGTCGCAAGTAATAAATAAGTAAATAAGCAATTAAAATTTGCTATTACTTTAAAAAGAAAAGTAAAATAGGTTTGATTTCCTTAATTGATATATGTTATTATTTTATATAAATAATGTCCGTTGGCTTTTCTTTAAAATAGAAAGGCTAACATTGTGATTTACGCTTCACATCTCCTCTCTATATAGTAAATTAGGTTCACATGTTCTCTTTCACTTTGCATTTTTTATTACTTTAGAAAAGATAGATTGTCTTGTTAGTATTATTATTTTGTTTATATGGGAATGTAATAGATTGACAAATTTGCAAAACAAAACAAAGCAAATTACTCTTCTATGGAAAATTAAAACTTTTTGCTGGCTACTTCACATAAAAGATTGAAAATTTCTCCACAATCCTTTGTTTTTTCCTTTAAGCTATAAAGGATATCTCCCATCAAGTTATTCAGAAATATTTAAAAATTTTAATAGTTGAACAAATTAAAAAAAAAAACACATAGAGAACATAAAATAATCTAAAGTCCAAATAATCTTTAACACGTTCTTCATTTCTCTCGTATGGAAATCGCTGCAACAACCATCAATAGGTATTACTGGAATCCCTCTCAAGCGACAAGAAGATCAACAATAGTTAAAAGGACCTCTTCATTTGTCTTATAGTAGTTAATGAAATTTATAAAAGAATTATTAAACCATGAAAATTAAAAAGAATTTTGATAATGTGAATAAATAAGAAGAAATGTATAATATAATAAGATATTACAAATATATTAATTAAAATAGTTTAAAAATATGTTAATAAAATTTAATTTGCTTTATCAAAGAAGTTGTTGTTATCTACAAAAACAATAAAACAAATATGAGTTGAGGAATTTTGTATATAAGAATTTAATCATAACTAAAATCAAATATGAGTTCTAAAAGATATTATAAAATAAATTTGATTTTTCCCCATGTTATAAAATAAATTTAATAAACTATAAAATAACTCTTCCCCATATGTGCAAAATAAATTTGCATTTCACAAAGACATGTTAAGAGTCTTCAAACTTTCACTTCCTTAAAAAAAAAAGATAAATATAAATGAAAAGTAAATAATAATTCATAGTAATTTAATTTTTCAAATAAATTTAGACCAAGCATGACAAAATTTCCATATAACCAAAATAATAATATAGCAAGACTATTTATCTAAAGTAAAAATAACTCCGGAAGGAAAGAGAAGATGTGGACCTAATCTGCTGTATAGAGAGGAGATTTGGGTGTGAGGTGTAAATTACAATATTGGCCTTTCTATTTTGAAGGAAAGCAAATCAATGTTATTTATCTAAAATAACAAATGACATTATTTTTTTTTAAAGTAATAATATATTGTAATTAATTATCTACTTATTTATTACTTGTAACACTTTCCAACTATCAAAAAATTTAGTGGATGTTGCTCACCACTTGGACATTCTAGTGGCATCTCACTCCTATTCAATCTTTTCTCTTTAGAGGGCATGCAAGTCATCCCACCATACACGATATAGAAACCATAAGACAAGTTCATTATTTCAATGAGACTTCCTATATAGCACAAAAAAGCATCAACATAATAAAATTATAGAAAAGGTCGTGAAATGTTAGTAAAAGATTAGTAGGTTATTTAATTGAATAGAAAAACAAAACAAATGATAGATATTATTACTAGGGTAGTCAACTAATAAGTGGGAGTTAACTCTATTACAAGCATAGTTTCAATATAGGTTGATGGCTAAAATAAAATATAGTCCACAAGCTAAAAGTAAAAATATCAAGGGCCTCAGAGCATTCCATCCCCTCCTCATGTTTTGCTACAATTAATTATATAACTATAGGTTCTCAAATATTACTCATGTTTAATACTACATACTTCAAGGCTTGAAACAAAGAAAGTCCAAGAAGATGTAAGCTACGCCTAATTTTGTAAGATATCCTTCACTACCACTCTTTTCGATAAAAAGAGAGAAGTCATCAAGTAGTTAACGTGCTATGTAACAATCATTCATGTGTATTGCAATATAGTACCTAGGTGTGTAAAATCTAGGTAAGGTACAAACTTATGTCCTTTCATACCTATGTTTTGAGAATAATCTATGTGCAAGCTAGGCCTAGTGCCTATGATGCTAAGGTATAAAAGGGTGACTACCTCTTAAGAGACTCCTATTAAATCATCAATGAATCAAATATATTTGTCTTCCATAGATCTCAGTATGCAAGGATTTTAGTTCTTGTATGTGCCACTTGGATTAAATTCCTCAAAACACATAATTTAAGATTTATTATAATCAATACTCATCAAATCCTTTGGCCTTTACTGAGCTTGAATTTTGGTTTTCTATTAGTTTTCTTTAATTCGGTTTATACTAAATTAATAACCCATTTAATATAAACCTTCTACTAGGAATTAAAGAAAACAGATTTTTCAATGGTTTTGGAATCACCACTCGACCGTAGTCAGGAAAAAAATTAGTTAATATGAATGAGATAGATTAATCATAACTTAGCTACTGATTTATGTAAAAGTCTTTTAAAAAGATTGAAAAACAACATATCTTGAGTTTAGGGGTTAATCTCTTAATACTTAAATGATTATCATATAAAATTCTTGAGTTGAATGTTACAACCCATAACCTTAATATTTGCCCTTTCAAATTTTGAATGTGGTAGTATAACTTATGAGGTATATACATACAGGTGCATGATTGTTTTTTCCTTGACTTTCTTTATATGGGACTTGCTTTTTCCTTGTGCAAGTATAACACTAATTGACATAAATCCTACATTGTTTACATCTCACTTCCATGTTCTATTCATCAACCATAAAATGCATCAACAGGCTCTCTTGTTGATAAAGCTACACATGCTATGTTACCTTTATTATTTAAGCTTGTGCTTGAGCTTGTTTGATGAGCCAAGTTTTTTAGCTTGTTAGTGGAAGCTCATTAGCTTTGGTAGATGAGCCTTTTGTCAACTTGACCTTGGTAGCACTTTTAACAAGTCAAGGTTAAGCCAGCTTAACTCAACTCATTTACACTATTTGTCCTCGATATACAAATCATAACCAAACTCATCATAAGTATGATCTAAGTTGTCAAACCTATTACATAGCAACCGGAGGTTCATTTATGGTGTGTTTCTAGCATCTTAAAATCTAAAATAAGTTAGAAGTCTAATCACAACGAGGGGTCCCAGATTTTGCCATAGGAGTGGAGGTCCAAATCGTACCACCACACTTAAGTAAGAGTTGGTAGGAACAATTATTAACTAACCCATTTCATTGTTATAAACTATACAACGAGCTACATCATATGTTAAGTGCCTAACCACCCTAACATTTCAAGAGAGCAACCACAAATGCAACCTAGCTTAACATTGCCTCCCATTGACTTGGAATGACTGCACTATAACTAGGGGTGGGCACGGTACGGTTCGGTCCGGTTCGCCACCCGAACCTAATTGAACCTAAAATAACGGTTGGGTTATTTTTATAAAAACGAACCTAACCTTACGGTTCGATTCACTAATTTTTCGAACCTAAAAAAAACGGTTCGGTACGGTTCGATATACGGTTCGAACCATATAAAAAAAAAAAGAAGAGAATTTACATATAAGCTATGAACCTGAGTTTCGTCCTTGGATTTAGAAACTGGACTTTCACCTGCAATAGAGGAAAAGAAAAATTTCACAATCAATTCACCATCTATGTAGTGGCAAGAACTTACACTTTATAAATTCTTCAGTGCCAAGACAACTTATGTATTTGTTCACAAAATTCTTTGATCTAAACAACACAGTGATTCTAATTGATTCTTGTGAATCAAGCAGCAGTTCAAATTGTCCACCTTTTCCTAATAGGCATAAAACATAAGATGACCAAAAGAATATTTTAAGGGCTCACTTGTATAATTGTTCCATAATTGCACTTTTTCAATGGCAATGAAATGGGAAGTGAAGATTCTGAACCAATGCAGTTCCACAAATTAACAATGGCCTCCCCAAGAACACCAGATCTGGATGATCCCTGTGGAATTGCAAAATCACCAGGTTAAAGCAGTAGGCTAATAACGTTTAAGTAATAGGTTCCCTTGTGAATGATACTTGCACCATACCATTGAAACAAGAAGCTTAATTTGGCATGCTTCGATATCCTCTGGAGAGTCATACTGGGAAATCCAAATTGACTCCGACAATGTCTCTATCCACTAGCAATTTCCATTCCAAACAGATGCCTTTCCTAACCTGCAGAGCACTTTTCCTGTTTCAGTAGAAACAATGGAAATACACAGTTTGTCCCATCCTTTTGGTACCTGCATTTCTCCAAACATCAGGAACAAGGGTGAGTGCTGGCTAAATAAGAGCAGTAATGAGTCAAACAAAGGCTGGATATATCTTTCATTTTATTTGTTTATTTGCACACGATACATGGAGCACAGCTCACTTAAGTCCACCTTTAGTGCAAAGAAAATTGGCTAGAACTGTTGGCTACTGGTTGAAGCATCTAAGTGCACAATTTTAGAGTTAAATTTAAGTCACTGCAGGCTATAGATGTTTCGATATCGAAATCGGTCTGTGCTAGGGTAGGTAACAACTTGATACTGGATACAGTACGAAACCGAATATAAATATTCAAATTTCAGCAGAACAAGTTTTGTACCTCTAAGTTTGTCATTACTAAGTTCACATTATTACACGAGCAAAGAAATGATAAATCTATCAATTAATGAGAAAGCATGATGTATGCTGTGCAGCTCTCTCCTTAAATTACCATGAAAGAAGGCAAATAGGATGATCATTGCATGGTGTTTTCATTCATTTTTTGCCATTTCAAAGATGAAAACTAACGATCTGAAACGAACCATCAATCATGCTTCACTATACTCTTAGTTGTATGTCTTTAGAACAAATTTCATTGCTCCCAAGAACCACAATGTATTATCAGATCCTAAGATTCAAGCACATAACACAAACACACACGAATTTGAATAGATTAAACTCGTATTGTCGTTTTCCTTTGCAGAATTTTGCTGTTAGATTCATCTTCCACCCTCTTCTTTGACTACGGTCCTCTTCGTTAATGCATCAAAAAAGTACCAAACTTTTGTTAACATTCATACAACCACATTTAACTCTTTGAAAATCCAACATTATATCTGCAATTCAATTCAAATATATATATATATATATATATAATGGTATCTTAAATGTTATACAAAAGAAAATTTAAGGAAAGAAGGACAAAAAAGAAGAAAACTGGCTAGTCCTCCCCCCATTAATAAGTCAAAACAGAAAGTAATGAAGTCAAGTCAAATTGTCAAATTATCAATGCAACAGAACATTAAGAATGCATTGAAACACAAAAGAATTAAAAGTTCATATAAAAATTGGAATACAAATACATACATATGAGAAAGAATTAATAGGTGAATTAGATGGATAGAGAGACCAACCTGAAGTGCCTGGAAATTTGAAAATTTGAAGTCAAATCTCTCTCCTACTTTATCAGACTTTTGCTTATGTAACTTGAACATGTTCCTGTCTAATGTGTCTCTCTGTCTGTCTGTCTCTTCACAGCTCTCACCAAGAGAAAGATAACATGTGTGCGAAAATGTGAGAGAGGAGAAATTCCGTATTTCATCATATGGACTGCTACATATTTCCAGAGTGCGAACCTGTAGAATGAATCAAAAGAACTATTTCAATATGTCATGTACTTGGGTTCTATGCTGAGGAGCAAAATAGAACCAATAGATGAATAACAGGACTAAAGCACAGCCCATAATCATTTGAGGAACTGACCTTTGCCACAAGATCAACTGAATCATGAGTGCAACGAACAAGAGAAGTATAACCAGCTCTTTTTATTTCTTTCAGCATGGACACAGGGAAGAAAGAGCATGCTTCAGTAGTTTCCACAACGGACTTGAAATGCTAGTAAAGAGGGACATACCTGCCGTAAAGCTTTGTGCTTGTTATCTATTTAAATCGAACCAAACAGGAAGGATTATAATTTACTGGAATGCTGGATTAACTTTTCTCAAACCCCAGAGTCTGGTGCTATATGACATTTCAGCCAAAAAGACGTATGATTCTAAATGGCAAAATTTCTTAACTCAATACTGTTATCAAATTACCAAATAAACGGAGTAAACATATAATGGTTCCAAACCAATCAACACTTCAAGGTCTTATATGGGGGAAAGCAAAGTGTGGTGTATCTAGAAGCTTAAACCAACAAGCTTAAACATCGAGTGCAAAGAGCAAATAGAATAAAATTAAAGCCTTAAAGGGACATCCATGTTTTCATTAGTTAGAACTTGCTTTTCCAATTCCCACATTTAGGCAAACAACATCAAGAGCAAATAGAATAAAATAACATCCATGTTCTCATTAGAGCATAAAACTTAACATTACAATGGCTAAAATAATACATTGACTTCACAATTTAACCATTCAGCAATAGGTGGATTGGTTCTACTATTTTCACTACATAATTCCAACTTCGTTTTCTTGTTTTCTTCTTTCAAGAAGGTTGTATTCTTCATTTTCAACCTCAGCTCAAATGGGACATCTCCTTGATGACAAAATTTAGAACCCAACCTCAGCTCAAATAGGCCAAATGATTAGGTCTTATATAAGAGTGAGATTCTAAATATAACTTAAGTTGTCTAGGTAAGGGAGAGGATAGGAGGTGCAGCCTTAGAGAAAGACTTAGAATATGAAATTTCAAAATGGTCCATCAGATTCCATATGAACCAGTCCTAAGCCTAATAGAGGCTACCAAAGCTGGTCTGCTAAAATGGTTGGGCTTCAATCGATCGAACTCTTATACTCTAGTCTCTTGCTAGTTCCTTTCATGTTTTAATGAAATTTTGTTGTGGTGTGTTTGTAAGGACTTGTGCGGTTGTGCCAATGTGGATAAACATTTTACTTATCTTATGACCAAATCCAATGGCTACTGCAGGTATGTGCTATAGCATGGTGATGGAGTGTGAGCCAATTTATTAACATGATTGTTCTAATACTAGAAGTATATATAACCAATTACCGAACATTTCGTCATTTTATTGATCAAAACCTACAAATATTAACCAATAAATATAAAGCTATACTAAATTTAACAAGTCTAAACTATTAAATCAATTGCTAGCGGAGTAAAAATATTTCAGACGGAACAGAATTTGCAGTGATAATGAAAACTAAATCATATACATAATTTCATCTACCTTCATTTATAGAGGATACGGAAATAGAATTGTGAGAGTAATCATCATACGAAAATAGTTCCATTTCAATCTTCACTAAGTTTCAGGTACACACCATCATGTTCTTTCCAAATTCCTAGTTAGCTCACCTCCTTACATTGTATTGTAGTTGTTGATGTCGTTGTTTCTAGAAGTTTCTTGGGTTGTCCTCTTTTCTTGTCTTGTGTATTCAAGATGGTTGGGTCTTTGTTTGTCTCCACCTACAGAAGTACTAAAAATGGTTTATAGTTGTTTTTTTTTCACGGAAAATGATGTTGGTCATGTTTCAAAATTTGTAGTTGTCTGTTTTACCTTATAGTGTTGAGGTTGACCGAGATGAGAAATTACGGAGTCGAGGCTGAAAAAGCGAAGAAGCACTGGGATTTACGGCCAAGCGGCAAGCAGAAGGGATAAAAATCCAAAACCTTTAGGAAGCGCGTCGTTTGTGGAAGAAATGATAAGCCTGGAGTTTCGACTTCGAGGATCCAAACGGAGGAGTGAAGGAGGAGGACTGACGATAGTGACGAAGTGATGAGAAATTGGGAAAGTAAAACACAAATAAACCTAAACGATGCTAAACCTAATTTGTTTTTGGGATGGGCCGACTGCCTTTAGGCAGTGAAGAATTGATAATTGATATAAAGCATTTTTTTTTAATTAGTAAAGAAGTTCGGTTCGGTTCGCAACTTCGAACCGAATCCCTATCTTCGAACCGAACGGTGAACCGAACCGAATTAAAAAAAAAAAAACCGAATTTACGGTTCGGTTCGCGGTTTGGTTGGTTTTTTTGCCCAACCCTAACTATAACTACCCACAAATTTAATTACCACTTTATAGACACACGCAGCACGTGGTGACTACTACTTACCTATAGTTCTTGCAATCATGAATGGAAAATAATTGACCAACTCATAATGGAATACAAATTAATATGCAATAAACAATAATATTAACCAACAACTTTGTAATCTAGTGGTATTTCCTTTAGTTTCTCATATGAGAGGTTTAAGGTTCGATTCTCTCATTTCTGTTGTAATGGTAAAAAAAAAGAAAAGAAAAGAAAAGAAAAGTAATATTAATATTTAATTACTTAAAGTTGTATAATATTTATTATGATCAATACTTAATATTTTATTAACCCTAGTCCATTTCGAAGTTGGAGCATTTTGATTTTAAAATCAAGCCGACCAACTTAATAAATATTTATGTCTTGTTATCTTTTATTGCCATGTCCCGTATAATAAAGATCTGTTCTGTTGAAATGGTTGGTTCAATCCTCAATGAACTAGTCTCATAGCGGTTTGGCTACTTAAATTTATTTTTTCCTTATTTTATTATTGTCAGTTTATTATATTTTTGAATAATTAATATCAGTTAAAGTGTAATTTAATTTTCATATTTTAGCCAAAAGCACAAATTTTACAAACTTAAGCTTCTTCAGAAAATCACTAAATCCACGATTTTTCATTTACAACTTCACTCTAAATTATTTTGTTTAATCTTCGTGATCTTAGGACTTTGATGGTTAAGAAATAATGTTAAGAGTTTAATCAACTAAATCAGGTTCATATCTCAAATCTTGATGAATAGGAAAAAAAAGATTTTTTTTATTTAATCTCTTATATGGATTAATGACACCTCGAGTATGAAGATGAACATTTTAATGTATTCAACCTCTTGAAGAAAATATTCAAATTTCCCAAAAAAATAATAACATGATATCAAGTAATAAAAAATGGCGAGCCTTTGGTAGCATACTAACATGAAAACTAGTCTCTCTAGTGCAATGAAAAAATTTTGATTCCACCCTCCATTCATCCTCAACAATTTAATATATATTTGTGTAGTTGATATATATATATTTGCTAGTAAAAATGAATTTCATTTAGCCAGACTATCCCACAAACACGTAAGGAATGAATATTCTATTAAGCGAATAAAAGTCTACCAAGTAGTGATTAGACTAGATGTCATAAAAAGATAACAAATATAAGGCATGAAAACAAATTAGAAAACAAAAACAAATATTGAAAAAATTCGCTTATTCTAAAAGCTATCGATAAAATATTCTTGCTTTGTCTCCACAATCACCGATAATGTTAGAAGTAGTAGATGTGTGGTTATTGAGATTAGCAGTAATAAGGGGTGGCTATTAGGATTTATAAAAAAGCTTAGAGTGTGTGTGTGTGTTTGGTTTCATATCAGTTTGATATATGTTTTATATCTATTTTAATTAGAATATTTATTAAAAACATATATAGATGAAAAACAAACATTTTTATTCATAAATAAACTTTATATATTATACATACAGATGCGGATCATATATTAAATAAAAAACAGACCATTTAAATAGATCCAATAGAGGTCTTCACTTTAAATTTAAAAAAAAAAAAAAGTGGTGAACTAAGATTCAGAAAATTCAAATTTTCATCTCCGAATATTTGCGGCATGTAAGAAGCCATTGTCAATAAGTATGAGGTTCGGTTTGGAGGCCTACTTTTAAAAGCTATGTCAATCGCCACAAGGAAGGCTGCACTTGGTGGACTTATTGTTAACAACAGCAAGGCATAACTGTTATATATTTGTATGATCTATTTTTTATCTATATATGTATTTATATTTAAATAATATATATAAATATGTCTGATTTATATTTATATTTTATTTATATTTGATCTTTTTATAAAAACTATCATTTTTTTTGTTTATATCTATTTTTTTTATAAAATATTATTAAAAAAATATTTATATTTACCCAAAAAGCTAGCAAAACAGAACAGGTGGCAATCCAGGTGTTTTATAAAACCTATCTTTCCTGGAAATAGAACTCACCATTGATAGCTGTGAAATGAGGCTGCAATATTGAGATGTCAACTATTATTAGGATTATAAAACTAACTACTTATCAAGTTTATTCACCTGTTAACAGTATAATTAATCATGATATACATTTTTGCAGTATTTTATCATAGCTAAAAAATTTGAACTTAAATTATTATTAGTTTTAAAGTCCATGAATTGAATCTGGCCCTTTATAATATTAAAGAAGTGAAGTAACCTTGATATTCTCTAGTAAAATTAATGATGCAACTAAACTGTAAGGGGAAATTTAACATAATTAAAAATAAAAAATAAAAAAAGAGTTCAAGCCCTGAGTTGTCTAAACATCGCTAGTTTTTAATTCCCCCTTCAATCTTTAAAAAAAAATCAAATCAAATACAATAAAATATGAAGAAACCCAAAACAAAACGAAACTAAATTAACTAAAATAAAATTCACAATTATGGGTGTAATAAGTTTCTATGGATTGTCAAAAATAATTTACTTAAATACAAATAACATAATTTTAATTATATAAATATTGATATACACCCGCATCTAGAAAATATAATTTTTTTTTATAAAGAATTTGTATGTTTTACATGCGATTTAATATAAATAGAAAGTAAATCACATCTTCATGTAAATGAAAAGTTTAGTAAAAATTACAAAAATCACATATAAAAAAGACAACACGTGTAAGAAAATTTTCGATATTTATATAATTATTTTTTATAATTTATATCTATATAATTGAATTATTAATGATTGTTAAATAAAAAAGAATATCTCCATAATTTATTATATTCTTCCTTTTCACTAGATTAGGCACAATTCTATATGTGTTCAGTTTTTATGGTTAATATCAAATGGGTAAATAACCCCAATAATATGTAAATTTAATAAAAGATATATAATTGCGTACATAAATTTTAAAATTTATCAATTTAATAGTTTTTTTTTTTTTACCATGTCAATTACATTGGACTTATCTTATTACAAATTTTTTTCAGTGGTTGAACCCCTATAATTTTATATGTTTATTTGGGGAAAGGAGTAACATATTATTATTTTAAAAATAATTACGAAAATGCCACTAGGATAAAAATAATCCTAGATTTAAGCAACAAGAGACGATGTCTTAAGTGTCTGACATCATCTCTTTAAGAGATGAGGTTAATGCAACCTCCCCCCTATCCTCTTTATTTTTGGGAAAATCAGTCCTTTTTACATCTTTAATGAGACCTGTCAAAATCATATGTAAATAACTATATAAATCATTCGATAACTATCATCAACCTTGGCTAAACAACTTCAAGACTACATAACCTAATCCATCTAAACACAACTCCAATCCCAATCCATGTGTAAGGATCCACTATCACCCTATAACCTAATCCATCTAAACACAGCTCCAAACCCAATCCATGTGTAAGGATTCGCTATCACCCTATAATAAAAACAAGTGATAACAGCTCTCCAACCACATATAACCTGTAAAATTATATGTAAGGTTGTCATAGAATAAGTGTTTGAAATATTATTTGCCTAAATCCTCAATACTCAGCTAATAAATTTGAAAACTATGGATTTTCTTTTAAACTTGTAATAAAAACACAACATCATATTTATCATATATTACAAGGGAAATAAGTTCAAGAAATACATATAGCTAGGTTTAGATATTACCAACAAAAGCTTCTTACAAGCCTTATACAAAAGCCATAAAAGGTAATTCTACCTATATCATCTAATATAAACATCAAAAGATTCCATAACTAGTCTATTACAAAATAGGAATTCCATCTTGGTCCATAGTCATATATAATCCTCCAGGTCATCTACGAAATCCTCAAAGTCGGTACAATAACCCATATTCGAGTAAAACTTATCTTGATCATCACTTGAAATAGTTAAAATATGAGCCAAAGCTCAGTACACAAGTAACGAATACAAATGTGAAGTGATCCACACATACTTAAATTAAATGCAAATGCAACAGTCATTAGATTATTAGTTAATCTTTAGTTAACCGAACAACACTGGAGCATTCAAACTCCGAACAACAAGGATTTCTAGGGGAACCTGAGTAACTTTCATGATGTTCAGTGGGTTGATATAGGTAGCTCGGATACTCATATCTCCTAGATAACTTTATCCAAAATGAAAAAGTAATCTCATTTAGGGTTGTCAGTCGTTTCTTGACTTTATTTAGCTTAATCCATAATATCATCTAATTCAAGTGTTTCCATAAACATTGAATTAAATTATATTACATCCTTTCAAGAATAAGCAAGTGTTATACTGATATCGAATACCCTATCAATTATCCACTAAACCACTTATGAAAGTCATTTCAAAATGATAATAGTGGTCTAAACACCTAAAACTATCATGCCCCCAATCTGAGTAAGGTACCGCTCTATGAATCAGATTCAATGGTGTAAAAGACACTCATACAAGCAATTATTAAATTTCCTTAATTTAAAGTAGTTTCAAAGGATGTCTATCCTAAATAGAGAATCAAGCAAGTTACTGCGTACCTGAAATAGCTCAGGAACTAATAAGGTTAATCGAGTGAGGATTTATCACTGTACAAAGAAAATATTAAATTTCTTACTTAGTTCAAGCACAACTCAACTAGTTTCATACATAACCAATCAAAGAAATTCAAATAAATTATTACAAAGTCATAACATAGCATTTAAACATAATATATTATCATACAATACTCAACAAATATTCAATTGATCATAAATTAAGCTTTGGAAAATATTGGAGGAAGTTTTTGAAAATGAAAACTGCAAGGGACACGCCGGCCTTCAACGCCGACAAAGTTGGTCCGGTGTACTCTGTACTAAAAACTCAACGCTTTTCCATCACTGGCAGTGTTCAACAATACGTTGGCCGCATTGTAGTCTACACCAGCGGCTTGGAGCCGGAATAGACTGCAACTCCAATTTTCCAAAATTTCTGAGAGTTCCAGGAGATTGGTCTACTCCCGTGGATGCCCCCAACACCGGCAGTGTTGCCGTGTACGTCAAAAGCGTAGACCCCTACGTCGGTGGCGTTGGGACAGCGTACACTGCAGCACATATTTTTTCAAATAATTACAGACCTCCCTGTTTCAGAACATAAAATTTTACCACATTTCTCACTTCCAAACTTCCTCCAAACTCATTTCCAACTCCAATCTTCAATCCATATGTATTCTAACTTTTTTTAATACACAAAATCTTCATTTTGAACTCATCAAACATCTATGTTTACCATGTCAAACAAGATTCTTCATTTAACCCTTCACATTACAAAATTAACTACTTAAAACCATCTCTACTATACTCATTCTCAACTCCATTTACTCCAACACTACATATTACTTACTTAGCACAAATATCAACTTGTAAACCATCAAGATATTCATTCAATACCTAACCAACATATACATATCATCAAAATTCTTATTAACATAAAACTCATATTCTAACCTAACCTTAAACTGTCAAATATGTTCTTAAATTAACAAACATATACCTTTAGAATCTTTGGCTTGTCTTTATGGTCTTGCCACAAGGAAATGAAGGTCTTGCTTAAGAAAAATGTAAGAAATGTTTGGACATAGGTTGGGTGAGCTTTGGAAGGCCAAAAATGGTTTTTTTGCTTCTATTTTGGGTCACTTTGGCTTATCTAATTTTTCACACAAATTAGAATTGATAATTATCCAAATATTGACTTTTATGGCTGCCAAAAAAATATGGGCTTAAATTGGCTTGGGTTTGGGCTAAATTTTGGCCTATAATTAATGCAATTAAGGCTTATTTGGGTCCAATTTTTTTGCTCAAAGTGGAGTTATGTATTAAACATATTTAACTTGTTTCAAACAAATTTTCATACACTCACTACATATATAAATTTATAAACTCAATATTTAATTACATTAAGATATATCAATATTTAAACACACGAACACAACACATATATCATATACTAGCATAAATCATATTCATCATGCTTCATAATCATGCATAAATTCATTAACACATTTATAAAATATAAATTGGGAAATTTATGGCTATTTCACCATGCAAACACAAACATAATAATAATTGAACAGCCAATTGTTTCTTTTTGAATACATCAAATGTATAGGAAAAATTGATGCTCAAGAATCATAAAAGCTAAGGATCTATAGACAATAATTTGGGAAAGAGAAAATCTACTAATATCTACTGTTGTTGCTGCTGTTTGGCTCGCCTCCCTCGTCCCCATATGACAAATGTCAGGGGAATGGTGTATGCAAATGGGGGTGCTGTGTAGAAGGATCAATCTGTATAAGCGTGCCCTCATCATCTCCACTACTAGAATTGTACTGACCAAATGCGATAGGGTCTGGCTCAACCCCCCCTCCCCACAAATATCATGTGGTAGTGAATAATGCCTCTTATGTGGAGTTAGGGGTGTATGAAACTCATTGTATGACGGGTCTAACATGGGAGTGTCTTCCAGATAAGTGTAGGATGTAGATGACGAACCAGGCTCGTCATGAAGGAATTGGGAAGGACCAGGAAGATCAAATCTTAGCATGTCAGACGGCTCAGGCTCGTCTCGGATCTTTACCTGTTGATTTTTACCTCGCTCTTGACCCCGTCCCTGCCCACGCCTCTCTTTATTTGTGCGTCATCTTTGTGCTGGTTGAGGCTGTTGGTCATCCGGTACTGGTGGCGATGGATCTTTCAAATTGAGTCCCATGAACTCATTCAGTACATGGATGACATCTTGTGCAATGGTAGAAGTGTTCTCTGGAGACATGTGGGGGACTCTATGAATAAATCTGCCTGCAAGTAAGAATAAACATATACATATAAGTAAATTTAAAAACACACATCACATTTCATATACAGCTTATGTAGCCGGTTTGCTTATCATGTAGTGTATAATAGCCCTTTTATGACGATCCAACGCTTGATGATCGCATAATACCAATTGAAGTAATCATCACATGTACTAGTGGGCATATCTGGCATCTGCACAATGCGCTCACGCCTGCCATCCCACACAAGATTGACATGCAAGGGAAGTCGTAGTGGAATTGGGTGGTGGAGCACGCCTACCATCCCACTCAGCTACCCAGCTGGCGTGCTCTGTCGTCCAATTCCACTATGACGTCCTTCGCATGTCAATCTCGTCGATGACTCTCATGTAGGTAGGAGGAGTAGGGATGCAATCGGGGCGGGTTTGAGACGGGTCTTTTTGAAACCCGAACCCTACCTGAGTCTTAATAGGTGTCCCAGAACCGGAGAAAAACCCTATGGAGTTTTTTTTATCATTCCCAAAACCCGACCTGATAGGATTTTAAGGAACCCATAACCCGACCCGACCCGATTCTAAGATTTTCAATTTTTTTTCTTAAAAAAAAAAAAGAAAGAATTTTGTTTTAAGTTATTAATAATATAAACACTTATATTGAAAGAATGAATTTTAGACAATAATATCATATAAAATGATGCAAACACTTCATTTCCACTTACTTTCACATACATAGAATATAAATGGATCTTTGCTTTAAGAACTTAGTATTTTTAATATTTTGAATTTATGCCGAGTCGGGTATTCCCAACAGGTTATATAATAAACCCAAAACCCGACCCGATAACTTATTGAGTTTTTTTTTTTTTAATTCCAAAACCCTATAGGGTTTTTAGCGGGTTAGGCGGTCGGGTACCCTATAACGACCTGCCCCGCTTGCATCTCCAAGGAGGAGCTGGGATCCACTAGAAGCCACCAAACTGTTTGAGTATTCTGTCTCGGTAGTAGTGCTCAACAATATGGAAGCACACCAATGGGACCTGTGCCAACCAAATGTCATTGCTCGCCCGACAGTATGGAGGCAGGGAGTCCATGATATCAATGTAAGGCTCCCAAACGACCTGTTCAACAAAGAAAGTAATGTATAAATTAATGGAAGAATATAAACGTTGGAAGTTGAAGCAAATAAGACATTGAAAATCATACCTGGCTATGGGTCTTGTTGATCCAAACATCCTTGATGCTTAATCAGTAAGTAGGTGGTTGGAATTGTATCATAACGCAACGTCCTATCTTCAATAGCTATCCTATGATATAGCTCCACCCGATGTGCACACTTATTTATCTTATATCTATTGCAAATGATGTATAATATTTGCTCATATGTTGAGTTCCTACCAACACTGATCACAACAACTGGGCGTTTATCATAACTAAAACCATCATCGCCTTGTACAACATTTCCATGAGCATACAGTATAAACTTTGCCTTATCCATTTCTTGATCTACCCTGCCATCTCATAAAATATAGTTCGAATGCATGAAAGTTGCATCATCAATTATCAATTGCACTCCCATAATACTTAACATAACTCTTAATACTATTATATCCACCTTCATCTTATATGAGTCTATTTAACACTATGTATTAGATGGACCTATCTTATTGATTTACCCCATATGCAATTCTTTATCCTATTTCAATTTAACAAATAATCTAATTCAGCTCTATTGGGATAAAATTATTTAAACCTACATTTTATTAAGTCTAAATAATGATGGGTTCAAACTAATCGATTTCGTTCCACGATGTACTCAATATTAGTTTAGCACATGTATCAAAAAACAAGACCTCAAAAAACAAGACCGGTTCGCTATTTTTTTTTTTTTTGGGCCACTCAAGTTAAGCGAGCAACTAATCATCTTATACACCTATACAATAATGCAATAACTAATCTAATATAAAAACCACATAATGTACTTAACAATTTCAATAAAAAAATACTTATGAGACCGAATATACAATAATACAACATCAAAAACGAAAAAAATTAAGGGAAAAATGCAATACCAATCCATTTCGGCGCGGAATAATATCGATGTGCTCATACGAATTGCTTCTCTTCTTTACCAAATTAACACTTCCACAACATCTGATGATCCAAATAATCCAATATACGAAGTCAATTACGTGAAAATCGGCTTGGAATTGGTGGAATGAGGGTTAGGGTTTCGAATGTGCGATTTGAAGATTTTTTTTTAATCCAACCAGACTAAGGAAGAAGAAGATGAGTTGGATAATATGAACGCAAACCTTGTCTCTTGAAGAAACGAGGTCTACTATGGAGATACCTCGTCTCTTAAAGAGACGAAGTTCTCGAAGATTTAAAACCTCGTCTCTTGAAAAGACGAGGTCAGGTACTTAAGACCTCGTTTTTTAAAGAGACGAGATCAAGTTATCTAAATCTAAGATTATTTTAATTTCAGTGCTATTTTCATAATTATTTTTTAAAATAGTAATATTTTATCCGTTTCCCCTGTATATTTTTTACATTTCATTTAATTTACGTACGAGTGATGGTGGAACGGTGGAAGCTTTGACCGTGTGCCCGGGCACTTTTTTCCATATCTCGCACGGGCAAGGAGAAACAGAACATCTTTAACCGTCTCACTCGCTGTGCCAATTGCTACTTACTGAAATTCTCCCTCTGTCTCTCTCTGTGGTGGCCATGTCCCTTCTTCACAGCTGCACCACCACTCTCTCCCACTCTTCTCCATCATCACTCTCCTCCTTTCTCCCTCATCGCTCAACTTCGAATCCCTACCGCCGCCGTCATCGTCGGATTGGCTTCCCCACTTCAATTTCAATCAGAGCCACACTCTCCACCACCACCTCCGTGGACGCCGTTTCTTCTAGTGAGGTCAACAATAAGGATAAGGATAAGAAGCTTCTACTTCAAGTCAATGACTTGAGAGCAGTTATCGCTGAGACCAAGCAGGAGATTCTTAAGGGCGTTAATCTTACTGTATATGAAGGAGAGGTTAGTCCTTTCGTGGAAGTTTATAATTATCAAACTCGAGATGCTACCTTGTATTGATACGTATATAATCATGTAGTATGTAGGGTCGTAAGCTAGTAGAGTGATTTAGGTAAAATTTTTATTCTACTAAAAGTCTACACTTTCAGGATTTTCCTTGCATTCTAACAAGGAAAAGCTCTATGAAATTGTGGACTCCATAGAATCGTAAGAGTTCGACTCGTGATTTTAGCAACCAGTGCGTATGTGTTTAGTTTTTCTGATGAATTTTCGATTTGTTTTTGGTTTGTGAACTCTAGGGCTTGTATTGGAATTTTCCTTTGTGTAATTTTGGAAAATTTTGTTTTAGGGCTAATACAATATTAGGAAAACGTCATTCGGTGCCCGAGCATTTGTTAACGATATACAAGAAGAAAGTTTTGTGCATTTTGATAAAAATTTACAGCTCTCCTTTGTGAGAAATATTACAAGACATATTGAATCCAATTCTTGGATTGCAATTTTCTTGGTATATGATTGCTAAATGAATGACAAACGAGTCACTATTCTCGTTTATTGTTGTGGTGGGGCTGGTGAGGTGATTGTGGTGGTGGTGGTGATGGTGGTGCAATGGAAAAAAGATTCATTAATATTAATACGCCATATGTCCAAATATGGTGATTATGGTATATAGTGTTTATAAATCTAGTCACATATCAAAATTTTACCAATACTTATATGCAACTAATCAATTTACATGGTGTGTTAGTATCATCGAAGCCTTTCTAATGTGCTGGTGACTGTGTTGGGAGTACAAAAGATTCATCGGTTGTGACATGCCGTGTAAGTGATAAGTGGCTGGGAGCAACTGAGAATAATGTAACATTTGGATGTTGGCTGGAAAAACTATCATGATTGATGGACGAAACTGCCACATGTCACATTATTGGCTCTTGCCCACCACTAATCATACCAAATGGCTCCTAGTGATCTATTTGCTCGTGTTGGCAGAGGCTATTACAGCAGTGGTGGTGATGTAGCGATTCTTTTTAAATTGAACACTACAAGAGTGGAATTTCTTTGAGTGAGATTTTTCTTTTTGTTATTATCATGGCCATCAAATAAAATAATGGGATTCATATTACTACAAAATATGATTCCTTGCAAAATAAACATGGCTTGTGTTTTGGTGAAGTAATTTTAATAATTCTCAGTTGTTGTTGACATGACCCTTTTATTAATATCAACAGCATATGTTATTTTTTAAGAATATTATTAGATTGTCGGATTTTTATCTGTATCGGTAATTTATCAGTATGGGTTCAATATTGGTTCGGTTTTGTCTATTTATGAGTAAAACTGTCAGTTTTTCATTAATATTATATCTATATCGATTTAGTATTGGTTCAGTTTAAAAATGATGCCAGAAGGATACTAGACTAATATATCCAAACAGTCCGGATGAATGAAACTGATAAATAAGGAAACCAGATATGAAGGTGTGGCTATCTTCCCTACACTTTTTGTCATGAAACAAACAAACCAGATTTTTTTTATTTTCCTTTGGATTGGGATTGTTTTGATTAAAAGTAATCCTCTCTCTTTTTTCTTTTTTTTCCTCTCTCCCATCCATGTGTCATGTTGCTGCTTTTAAAATGTCAGAATTCATTAACTGTATACTTATACATTGGCAAGCATTGTACTCTGTAAATGGAATACTATTTCCTTTATTAGGCTGGCTTTTATCCTTGTAGGGAAGCATGTGTTTTCATATTTGGATGAATGTATTGGTTATTCTTGAAGAACTTGTTGCATTTGGTTTAGATTCATCCATTACAATCATGACACGATTTACATTTTCTTTAATCAGGTACATGCTGTTATGGGAAAGAATGGCTCTGGAAAGAGCACATTTGCCAAGGTTTGTTATCTGCAATTAATTCAGGCTATGCATTGCACTACAAGCTCATGATATGAAAAATGGAATCGCTTGAGTGACCTCTTGTGGAATTAATTTTGGTTTTAACATGAAATGCATTTTGCATTGCTCAGTTTCAAGGGCAGTGGTGATTATTCTGAAGAATAGTTTCTGATTACATGTTCTTCTGAGAAGGTGAAGAATAACTAGATCCCCTTCATGTCTAATGAAGAACTTTGTATACACACACACACACACACACACACACACATATATATTGGTGGGACATGAATTCTTGTTAGAAAAGCTGTTCTACTAGTGCAAAATTGATAATTAACCCATGATATCATGCCATACTTGGGAAAATATCAAAAAGATGCTTTTGATTTGGATAAAGGGATGGGTTTTGGATGGCACTGCAAGTTATGGTTTGGTCAAGATAATTTGTTATTACTGTTGACCTGTAAAACTCACGTATAATTAGTCTGGTTTTTATTTAAAATGTGGAATCTATAAGTGATGGGCCAAATTCAAGATTTTGAATTTGGAGATGGATATCAGGTAGACAATTGACTAGATTGGGTTTTTTTATTTTGTCTTCTCCAAAATTCTGCACATTATTATTTGAGATGAAGTTATGCATTAAGAGTTTGTAGTTATCACACTATAGCAGATTTATAAGGCAACTAAAAAATTTGAACATGGGGCAAACCACCATGAGATGATATAAGCATGTAAAATGAGCACTAATCACTATGTCATGCTTTAGGGGAAAGAGATTCGATCGACAGTTCATAATTAAAGAGCTATGGACAGATTTTTTGCTGTATATGGGATTATGTTTTGCACAACGTCATATCTGGGATAAGGTTTAGATTTTTAAAGACATTCTGTATATGTGGATGCTCAGCCCCTCAGCTTAGAATTTGGAAATTTTGATGAGAAAGAAAATAATTCTCTTTGAATTAGAATGCAATACAACACTTATATTTATACAGATAAAGTCAAAACTTAGTCAAAATTCTAGGAACTAAAAAAGGAAGGCAACTAATTAGAATAAATGATAAAAAAAATTTCTAGCTAAACAGATTTCTAATAAAGGACACTAATTAATATACATGGAATCCTCTTCTATCTACGCTCTCCTTCAAGTTGGGTTGTATATGTTATATAATCCTAGCTTGGATTTGAATTCTTCGAAGCTTGTCCTTGGAAGAGCTTTGGTGAGAATATGAGCAATTTGCAACCGAGTAGGAATATAGCTCAGTTGGACAATTCCATTGTTGACCTTCTCGGATATGAAGTGTGTCAATTTCCACATGCTTAGTCTTGTCATGATATATTGGATTCCTAGCAATACTAATAGCTGCTTGGCTATCATTGTACATTTTTATTGTTTTCGTAACATCTACTCTCAATTCCCTTAATAGTCTTTGGAGTCACATTCCTTCACATATGTCTAAAGCAAGGGTGCGTTATTTTGATTCTGCACTACTTCTAGAAACCACTGATTGTTTCTTGCTTCGCTAAGTAACAAGATTACCCCACACATATGAACCGTAGCTAGATGTTGATATTCTATTAGTTAACTCTCCAGCCCAGCTAGCATTAGTATAGACTTCTATCTTAGGTTTTTCACACTTCTTGGAGATCAAACTGTAACTAGGTGTCATCTTCACGTATTTGAGAATTCGATTCATAGCTTCCAAATGTTCTTTACCTGGATTATTCTTGTATTGACTTACCACATTGACAGAAAATGTTATGTCTGGTCTGGTATGTTAAAGATAAATTAGTTTGCCTACAAGCCTTTGATAACTCCCTTTGTCAACTGAGATGATGTCCCTACTCCTATTTATTCTTAAGTTAGGGTCCATAAGAGTTTCTGTAGCTTTACAACTAGCATTCCAGTTTCATTTAGCAAGTAAGATATACTTTTGTTTTGATGTAACAATTCCTTTCTTTGATCGAGCCACTTCAATGCCTAAGAAATGTATTAGAGGACCAAGATCTTTAATCTCATATTCTGTTGCAAGCGTCCTTTTAAGCATGGCAATTTCCTTTGAGTCATCTGTTGTCAAAATTATGTCATCTACATTTACAATGAAAACAGACTTTTTGCCTTATGATGGAAATTTCTCAAATAGTTTGATCAACTTGACATTGAGTATTTGAGTGTAGCCATTCTTCACAACAACTTTAGTAAATCTATCGAACTAAGCCCTGGGAGACTGCTTTAGGCCATATATTGACCTCTTTAACTTGCATACCAGTTGGTTGTTTGAAGGACTTTCGAAACTAGAAAGGATTTCCATGTAGACATCCTCTTCAAGATCCCCATTTAAAAAAGCATTTATGATGTCAAGTTGATATAGGGACTACTCTTGATTTACTGCAAAAGATAGTAGAACTTGAACAGTGTTAAGTTTGGCAACTAGGGCAAAAGTTTCTTGATAATCAATTCCATATGACTAAGTAAAGCATTTTGCTACTAATCTGGTTTTGAATCTTTCAATACTCTCATCTGCTTTGTATTTAACATTGAATATCCATTTGCATCCCATTAGCTTCTTCCCCAGTGGTGACTTCGTGGGAGTCCAAGTACCATTACTTTCTAGTGCTCTAATCTCTTCCTCAATGGCTTGTTTCCATGCTAGGATTTTTAGAACTTCTTGAACTGTATTAGGAACTTGAACACTGTCAAGAGTTGAAACAAAGGCTTTATATGCAGGTTTTAATTTCTCATAAGCCATATATCTTTCAATTGGATGATTTGTACATGTTTGAACACCCTTTCTCTGAGCAATGGGTAAAGCCGAGTCATCAACAAAGGGAATAAGGGACTTATTAGAAGAATCCGTACTAGTCTGTATCTCTGAGATAGGAGGATCCTCTGAGGCAGGGGGATCCGGTTCAGGTTCTTGATAGTTCCTGATTTATGTAGTGTCCTCTACAAATTCAGTAGGTCTCCTTCTATAAACATGGGGTTCTTGATCATTTGTTCTCAGTTGGAGTGGAATGAACTTAGATGAATCATCATGAGTGGTCTGATTTTCTAAGTTGGAAGACAAGAGTTTTAGATTTGGATTTGATCATTTGGACTGGATGTGAGACTCGGATTCTTAAGTGACTCGGATGATGATAAAGTAGTTTGTATGACACTTGGATAAAGGAAATGTTGGGATTGGGTGTCTTGGAGTGTTTCCCAAAGTTGGTATTCCCTAGAGTTTTCCCCTTAAAAATGGCGGGTTTGGGAAAGAAAGATTGGTATTCAAAAATAGCGATGTCCATAGAATGGTAGAATTTTTTAATGGCAGGTGAAAAGCACTTGTACCTTTTTTGATTAGATAAGTATCCCAAAAAAATACATTTGATGGATTTGGGTTCAAATTTGATTCGATGTTGCTGGTGTATATGGACAAAAGATGAACATCCAAATACCTTGGGTGGTAGGTTGGAAGAAAAAACTTTGATGTGTGGAAAGACTTGTATAAGGACTTGGTGAGGTGATTGGAACTGGAGAACACAACTAGGCATTCTATTAATGAGATAGGTGGCAGTGAGTATAGCTTCTTCCAAAAGTGTTTAGGCATGTGAGTAGAGAACATGATTGATCTTGATACCTTAAGAAGGTGTCTGTTTTCCTCTAGCTACTCCATTTTGTTGAGTGTCAACACAAGAACTTACATGAATGATTACTTATTCTAAAAGGTAAGGACCAAGAATAGAGTTAAAATATTCTTTACCATCATCAAATTTAAGAATTTGCATTTTCCTTTTGAATTGGGTGTCAATCTTGGTGTGAAAGGATTTGAATATGACCGTAGCTTCTGATTTTTCTCTCATGAGGAATGTTCCTGTGACTCTAGTATGATCATCTATAAAAGATACAGTCCAGCGAGCCTATTAATATTTTTCACTCTTGAGGGTCCCCAAATGTCACTGTGTATTATGAAAAAAGGATGTGAAGGTTTACAAGAAATGCTGGGATATACATGCCTGGTATGTTTAGCAAGTTGACATATTTCACAATGATAAAATTTGGAATTTTTATTGATGAATAGATGGGTAAACAATTTTTCAAGATAAATAAAATTAGAACGACCAAGGTGAAAATGTCATGATATAACGAGAATCTCATTTGAAATAGAGGCAGAATTAGAAACAGACTCAAAAACATAACTTAAAGAATGAATTTGTTTATGTAGAGAGTACTTTCTTTGAGAAAGTAGAGGCCATCACACATTTTGGCACTGCCAATCATCTTTTCTGAATCCACTGCTTGAAATTCACAAAGATTTTAATAGAATTTAGTTACACAGTTCAAGTAATGAGTAAGTTTACTAATAGAAATTAGACTGCTGTCTAATTTTGGAATATAAAGGACGGATGAGAGATGAAGATCCTCTGTTAATTTTACGGATCCTATTCTTGTCACTTTTGAGAGTGATCCATTAGCTATTCAGACTGTAGAACGATTTGAGTAGGGACTGTATTTGTGGAAGACCCTAATATCTTCAGTCATGTGATATAAGGCTCCGGAATTAACCATCCAAGGTTGTAATTTTCTAGTGACAAGAAAATGACAATTGTCAGCAACATTAGAAGAGGAATTATTGGAGATATTGAAATTTTGCTCAGATTGGAAATCGCCTTCCGAGGAGTAGGTGATCTGAGGAGTCATGTTGTGTTTGGACACGATAAAGGGAGATCAGCAAAGAATTAGGTTTCAAATTATAGCTCTGATACCATGAGAATTTCAATGAGAAAGAAAATAATTCTCCTTGAATTAGAATGCAATACAAGACTCATATTTATAGAGATAAGGTCAAAACTTAGTCAAAATTCTAAGAACTAAACAAGGAAGGCTACTAATTAGAATAAATGATAAAAAATTTCCTAGCTAAACAGATTTCTGATAAAAGATCCTAATTAATAGACATGGAATCCACTTATATTTACAGAATTTATTCTTTTATTGTGAAGGTAAATGATCTCAAATATTTTCTTTATGGTTATGGTAGCATGGTAAGGCAGTGGAGTCAGTCATAACTCATGAACATGTATAGTCATTGCTGTTAGAAATCTACCCACAAATTTTCTTTCTGTTGTCTTTTCATCCCTTTTTCACTTTGTTCTTGAATGGGTGGGCCCAGGCTGCTATAGAACTCCCAGCATATTTTTGCTTCATATTTCTTGCTTGTATATGTTAGGCAGTTTTGTGACTCCTCTAGCTTAAATTTTTGGTAAAAAAACATGTAAGTATCTGTTCTCATGCTGCTGTAGGAGTGATGCTAATGCGTGCATTTCATTCGATTGATATTTTTCCTGTAGATTGGTATGACCTTTTACCTGGGAAAAAAGTTGTAACGTTAGATACTCTTTTCTGATGATAATGGATTTGGTCTAGGTTGAGAGATGTAATCCATGGTTAGCTCTTATTCCATGCAGGTTCTCGTTGGGCATCCAGATTATGAGGTGACTGGTGGTAGTATGGTATTTAAGGGAGAGAATTTGCTTGACATGGAACCAGAAGAACGTTCACTTGCAGGGCTTTTTATGAGTTTTCAGTCCCCAGTTGAAATACCAGGTGTCAGCAATGCTGACTTTCTAAATATGGCTTATAATGCTCAAAGAAGGAAACTCAATCAACCTGAGCTTAGTCCAATCGAGGTGTGAAGCTTTTCCACTAACAATGAATTACCTGTTTATATTGGGTCTGAATTTTTTTTTTTTTTCTACATCCTCTTGTGATGAAGTCAAAACTTTTCATTGAATGTTCTTTGAACATTTTGAGTTTAGATAATAAGACATGGGTAATAAAGGCTTGTAATTGAGTACATTTTAACTTTGGGATACAGTTTGTGATGGGTGTTAATTACAATATGTTTAGTTTGCCTGAATGTCTTGGATATTTCCAATTTAAATATTATAGAGATGTAAAATACGGATGGGGGTGGAAACAAATTGTACAGATGTAAACAGCTGGTCTAGCTACTTGCATCCATCCCAACCCTGTGAGGTGGTGAGAACCTACCACCTGTACATTTTGAAGCTTTTTGTTCAAAGATTTCTATCTGCGGTACCATCTCATTGCACTGTGTGTGCCTCAAACCATCAAATATTTTAATAGTTCTTTGGATTTAAATGGAATTTTAGTGTGTTTTACTTGGGATTTGCAATGAAACAAAGCAGTAGGTCACATTTCTAACAATATTCTCTTTTGCAGTTCTGGTCTTATGTATACCCAAAATTGAACCTTCTAAATATGAAGGCTGACTTCCTAAATAGAAATGTCAATGAAGGTTTCAGTGGTGGTGAGCGGAAGCGCAATGAGATTTTACAACTAGCGGTAAGGTCCTTTCTGTTTTTCTGAGTTTTACCATAGAAGACATCTGACATGTATCACATACATGACCACCAACAGACTTGTTTTAATTGCATCCATATTCTCCATGTGTTCACTGTATGAAGATAGCAGTTGAGAATTTTTCTTTTTATTGCAATTTGCATCAATATGTGATGGTAAGGTATCTCATTGCACTTAGAATTTATTCCTTTGTGGCATATGTGTGGTTGAAAAAAAAAAAAGAAAAAAAGGGAAAAAAAGAAGAAGAGATCACTTAAAAGAACCACTTGGGTTTCTCTTTGATTTTGTGTTTGTAAAACAATCTCATTTAGATCTCTGTTGTTGGATTATCTACAAGGTAAGTCTGCTGTTGCAGCTCTTCTTCCCCCTTTAGAAAATTCAAGTTGGTCCACTTTGCAAGGCAATCCATTAACATTATGATAGGGGGTTTCTTTTTATGTTGCTTTTATGTGAACATTTCCAATGGTTTTGTGTAAGCACCATTGAATTTACATCTTGATCTTAGTTCATGGGTAATGATGCATGCATCTTAGTGTGATCCTGATAAGGTGAGCCATCATTTGATGCTTGTCATCCTCTTTTATTTAGGTATCTTTGCCATGATTTGCTTGCTTAACTTTTATCTACAGGTTCTTGGAGCAGACTTGGCATTGCTAGATGAAATCGATTCTGGATTGGATATTGATGCACTACGAGATGTGGCATCAGCAGTTAATGGACTTTTGACCCCTACAAATTCTGTTTTAATGATAACCCACTATTTGCGTCTGCTGGAGTTTATACAGCCTAGTTGTATCCATGTTATGGTAGGTGCTGGAATTATGGATTCATTTTCTTTCCTTGCATTTTTTGTGCAATCGTGGGAGAATAGGTAATGTGAGAGAATGCCAACAGAAAAATGGGAAATTCAATTTGAGTTTTTAAGTGGCTTTGTAACGTGGAACTGCTCCAAAATAATGCCAAAAACTTTGAGTAACGCACAATTTCTCTAGTTTAGCAATCCACATCAAGGGTGCTAATTTTTATTGACTGAAAGCTGCCGAGAAGGTATTGCTAGCATTTTTTTTAGCTTTAGGAATGTTTTGTTGTGCCTGCAGAACCTTGCATGAGATTTCCATGTTGACCTGTGTGGAGTTCTAATAAAACCATGGGATTCTTGTGGGCTAACTGAAATCAATTGGAAAAACCATTTTAGATTTTCATAGGATAAAGAAGGCAGTTTTATCCAATTAAGAGGATTTTTGTTGTTGGGATAGACTGGTTCCATATTTAATTATTAGCAGTGGAATAAACTTGAAAGAGGCAGAAATCATATGACGTGACGTCTCCCTTTGAGTTATTCTTCGTCTCAGTTATATCGTTTGGAAAATGAATTAAGCACTAACCTAGCCATAAACATGTTATGTATGTTTGAGATAGCCTGATTTATTTAATAAATATTGATTATGTTCTTGATGGTGATGGAATATGCTTGTGCATGCTGGAGAGAGAGCGAGAGGAGTGTCAGTCAATCAGAGTCAGTTAGTCCTCCAATTAGAAGTCTTTTGATTTCACTATTAGTTTTTAGGGAAGACACTTGCCGAAGAGAGAACCTGCAGATGTAAGATTAAACTATTGATACGAGGTTCTCCAGCTTCTACCGGTGGTACTAAAGTTGTCTGGCACATTTTAGTTTTCTGTGTACAAGCTGAAAGTAATGCGGAGATGCATTTGCTCACAATGTCATTTCTATACATGCCTTTTTCCTCCTTTTGCTTTACTTGTACTCTCTGATTTGCATGTATTTGACCTTGTGTTTACAGGAAAATGGTAGAATCGTGAAGACAGGTGATATATCTATAGCCAAAGCTCTTGAAAAGGAGGGTTACAAGGCAATTTCGGATGTATAATATGCACCAAAAGGTACCAATCTTCATTGAAAATGTTTTAGGATATCCTGTTTGTGCATTCATATGTTGCTGTCTTCAGCTATTTAATAATAATAATAATAGAGAAAAAAAAACATAACCAGAAATTCTAGTGATCCATTGAAACAAAATTACTTAGTATATCCCGGAAACAAACTCTCACTGGAATCATACAACAAAGTCTTGAGCATGTAATTCTTAAAATCTGTAGTTTGTTACATAAATTTTGGTGCTAAAATGTCACTTCAGTGATAAAATTGTTTGTGCACCATTTCACTGTGGGATAAATCCATGTTTGAGAAGGAATGGCTGCACAATTCCGAGAGACAGTACATTTCATTTTAGCTAATTCTTTTTCTTCATTTTTTTTACTTTTTTGGTGGTCAGATTGCAGCGGCTGACGAATTGATAACCCAAGCTTCAAGCTTGAAAAGAATGAGAGATTCTGGATACAAACTGGTGGATAGAAGTTTTGTTTGTGGCGTTACAGAGATACGTAATAAGGTAAATTAAAAGAAAAAAAAAGAACTGACATTGTTACCCTGTAGTGATATCCATCATTCTATAGCTAACTGTAGGCCTAAGGACTCCCTATGTTGCTTTAAATGCTGGCACTGTGATTAATTTAAAGAGAATTCTCACTTTGTTTGGTGTAGGAACTCCTACCCATAATTTGATGACCAGCATCATGGTACATGTAGCATCACCCACATGCTAATAGAAAATCCAATGTTGTCCAAAATAGTTTTGCCTATGTACTTTTTGATTTCCATTGGTTCAATAGTCCATTCAGGTTGTCCATTGCTAATTTGTAATTTCTGTACTAGATGCTAATCGTTCAATAAAAGTTTACAATGATTGGATGTACACGTGATTATATCAAAGTTGATCGGGCATTAATAATTGTACTTGCCATCTTTTCTTTTCTTTATTGTTAAGGAAACGAGGGTGGAATGCCCGTTCCTGTTCTAGAAGAAGAGTATTCGTGCCAATTGATTTATAAGCCAGTGTTGATTATATGTTCTTGGGTAGCAATTGCTTCCAAAAATTGGATAGGAGAGACCGGATGGTACATCAAAAGAAATACTGAGCAACATAGTTTACTCGTTTTGTGTTGGTATGTATAGTACTGGACAACAATTTGTGTTGTTGGTTGTTTGATATATACGAGTACGTCATAAAAACGTTAAAAAAGGATTGAGATATCTAGGAAATTTGAATTTTTCAATGGAATGAATATGTCTTATACTTCAAATAGTATTGTTTTTCTTTCAAGTTATCTGGTACTTTGAAGATATATTATCAATCTATGACAATAATCAAACAAGAAATTAAGATTTTTGTTTAGTCTAGTCTTATAAATTTATGCGAACTAAATGCTATCACAATGTTCACATGATATCTATCTATATATTTGTGTATATATATGGTTTGGCCATGACAAAATCGGTGAGTGTTACTTCGGTTTATCAAGCTTAGTCGTGATGATCAACCATTTTGATGGAGGTTAACTTCACTTGAAGAAATCCCAAGTTTGTATCGTTGCAGTTTGGTCGAGCCTTTCGAGAAACTTTGGTTTCCAATCAACTCTCAAATATTCTTCTTCAGACCTAAATGAAAATTTCTCCAAAGTTGGTGGGTTCATACAATCTAATTTCCATCACCATTAATGGCTAATTAGATTAGACCCTTGTTAGACAATACCAGGTCAAGTCGGTCGTACTCGTATCATTATACTACATTGGTAATTAAGATTCTATAAAAGTGAAATCTTATGATGCAATCCATGTCGTAGCGTTCACCTGGCCTATAGTACTTGGAAACTAATTAAGCAGATAAGATATGTCAAGGAAAAAAAAAAAAAAACATCGAAAAGAGATTGGTAAATGATTGAATGGTTATAGATGGAATATTTATGATTGTTCAATTGAACAAAAGGCCCTAAATGCTAGGCAACAACTTGACCAGTAAGCATCCCACTATTTCCATACGAAACGTGAGGGAAGAAACAAGACACACCTTATCCAATGAAAAAGGTTGTCTCTTACTTCAGTAAAAATGTCAAGCCATAATTTTAAAAAGTCCAAACACATGAGTTATATAGGAAAGACATAAACTAAGGCCTTGCCCAAAAAAAAAAAAAAAAAGTACTAAAAAATATTAAAAAGTTAATAATAAATATTAGTGATAGTAAATAATTGGTAGATAGAGTTTCTAAATCGATGGAAAAATGGCTTATACTTTTTATAAATTGGAAGTTATTTTCCCAAAAAAAAATTATAAATGAGTTTCTATATTTCAAAATAAAAGAAAATATTTTGTAATAATTGTCCCACTTTTTTCAATAGACATGGAAAAATTGAAGGAATTTTTCTCAAAAATATTTTAGGCCTTAACAATCAAGTGAATTTATGTTAGAGCAAATGTTAAATTTGATTCTTGAATTTTACACAAAATAATTTGTCAAAAAAATTAATATATATATATCATGTCTTTACAAATAAGCTAAAATCTATACAGGATTTTTGTATTTAACCCTTATTATTATTACTTGGACATCTTCCTAAAGCAACACATATTCATTATTAAAAAATCTAGGTTAATAATTGTTTTGTCGAGCTAATCTAATTCTGAGGTCCATGTTGGATACTTTTTTTGGAGGTGCTAGATGCTTCCACTTAATTCGACCTGTGCAAGTACTATCTTGGAGTTATCCTCTTAATGTGCATGATACTTTTCATTCTTCCAATCAACATGTACTATGATGGAAAAGAAATAAATTCTAGTTGCAACGATTCAAAGGGAGGAACTATTGAATATTTTTTTTTTTTTTTTTTTTTATACTTCTTATAATTGCAACCATTTCTAGTTATCTATCTCTTATATCATCATCATGCCCTTTACCTTGTATCCCGATTTCTAAATTTTTTGTATTATTTATACTAATCATAAAATTAAGAGCATAATAAAAAGTTCTTTTGTTTTAATTCATGTTTACTTCTATTGTTTCTATTATATGTTAATGTTAGAAATAATATATGAATTTTCATAAAAAGTTTAATCATGTATTAAAGTTTAGTTTTAAATAATTTAGTATTTAAAGCAAGTTTGTGTATACAGTTTTCCTACTTGAAACAAGTTTAATCAAGTAGAAAAATTAGATAAAAAAATATACGCAAAAACTTGTTTCAAGTATCAAATTATTTAAAGTTAAATTTTAAATACTTGATTAAACTTTTTGCAGAAGTTCAGATATCAAACTATTCAAAATCAAACTTCAGATACCTAATTGGATTTTTTTGCAAAAGTTTAAGTATCATTTTTGATATTATTTCTTTCTATTATTGTTTATCTAATATCCTTTATCCAAGATTTGCCTATTAAAACTAACAACAATTTAGCACCGGCTTCTTTTCTAACTGACCTTTTAGTCCTATCTTTATCATGCCTAAACGTACTAATCTTTCACCTTCTCCTTTTAATTTTCTAATGGCTATGTCGCTTAAAACATTCACATTTACAGTTACTATTGTTACTGTGACTTAACTCTTCTCTATTTGTTCGTGGAAGTGCGCATATATGGCCTTGTTTGAGAGCAAGTCTTAACCTAAAGAATTGAGATGCAACAATTGTAACACATACTCGTACCATGATACTACCTAAAGGCTTAAAAAAAAAAAAACAAAAAGAAAAAAGCTTACTAAAATTCACAAATATAATACTACAAATATTCTCCACAGGTATCAATCCATAGTCCACTCAGTCTACAACATAATCTGATAAGCTTGACATGATAAAAACAACCCAATGGGTGGTTTTATTTAACAAAGTGGCAAACATAAATCCTCCATCTCGTCCTCTTAATATTCGAAACAACTATTGCCAATGCCACTTCCATAATATAGGTCAAATCCACTATCGTTATATATATATGTATATATCTTGGTCAAGCATGACTAGAAATCGTTTAAAAATTATAGAGCTAAAACTAAACTTTTTATTGAACTCGAAATTCATATTTGAACTTGGCTTGTTTAACTAAATGAGTTCTATTTCAAGCTCGAGCTCAAGTCAAGTTAAGTTGAGCCTTCTATCGAGCTTTTATCAAGCTTGGAATTTAAGCTTGAACTCGATTAATTTAAATAACCCATTTTCTTTTTTTTTTTAAACCTAAAGATAATTATACGAGCTTTAAATATATATATATATATACACATATGTTAATAGAAAATTAGTTTTTGTTGTTCTAATTATATACTTATATATAGTATATTATAAATATAAAACCTATAAATCTGTTAATAAACTTCTTCATGAGTTTGTTTACAAATCTATTCGTGAGTTAAATCAAAATTTGAGCTCAACTTATTTACTAATTAAGCTCGAGTTTAGTCGAGCTTAAAACAAGTTGAGCTCAATTAGCTCAAGAGCAGCTCTGCTTGTTTGTATCTCTAGACATAACATTGTTGCTTGAAAAATATGATTATATAAAAGGGTGAGTGAAAGAGTGCAATGTGATAGTTGTTACGCTTGGATGTACTAGTTAGGTAGAACAAAGAACATACATGGTAGTACCAATACAACAGTCAACCACTTACTATATCATTTAAGGTGAAACATACATGACAAATTTGGCATCTCGAGACTCTACAATGCTAACTTTTTCCTCAATGAGAATACTCTCCGGTTATAAAACGTTTGAAACGATTTTTCCCCCCGTTGATGAGAGAGTAGATTCTTCAGCCAATCAAAGCGATTTCAATGCACCTATGCAAGAATATTTATTATAATTGCTTATATAGATGATGTTTATTTGGACCTTCTTTAATAGTTTTGCTTTTCCATGTTTATTGCGTCCAACATATAAATAAAATAGATAAAAAAGCAAAATAGGTATAATATCCCATTTATGGAGCAAGTGGCAGGCAATAGTTAGTTTAATTCAATACTTGATGGTTTTCATCTGTCTATAAAGAAAAATATTTTAAGTGATTAAAAACGATAACAACTTTAAATATGTTGTTAATGAAATAAATGTAGGCATATGGATGCTCACTTATAGAAATAAGCAAGAATATACTTACTGTTGTCTTAATCATAATTTTTTACCTTTTTATTTGCATTATAAATAATTGTTTATGTATAATCATGTATGTAAATAAAGCAAATCTAGTTATAAACCACTTGAATTGGGTTTGGTGTTTATAATAGTCGGGTCAAGTTTGAGTTACTTGAATAATGTATCAAGTTGAGTTCAAGTTGTATGATTTTTTGTTTGATTAACTTGCAAATCTAATCAAACTTGTATTGAACTTAAATAATAAGCATGTTTAAGTCAAATTAAGATATTAATATTTTAAACATATATATATTTTATGGAAATATTACACCTAGATGAGTTTAATCAAATTGAGTTTAAACACAGATAATATCAAATTAAAACTGGATTCAAGATTTAAATTTTAAATCAATTTAGTACCTTAGCTCAAAATTGTATCATTTCAACTCATTTCTTACTTCAATATCATCAAGAAATGGCAAAGATTACAACAAGTGCAATAGCATGTCTTCACAATACACGGTGAAGAGAAAAAAGAACCCATTCAGCCTCATCAAAGCAAAACACGACAACAACTATTCTTAAGAAGAGTTCATGATTGGCTATAGATTTGTCCACCTTGAAAAGGAGGCAAGAGTTTGTGTAGACCTCAGCTGCAACACTCAAACGTGAGCAAGTGCACAAGGAAAAGCTAGGCTTGGTCCTTGAATGGTGGTGTCCTTTTTTTCGGGACATCGAATTGAAAATTGGATCTTAACATGAAACCAAATAAAATAGACTAATGGATTTTTTTTTCTTTTTTATCTTAGATAAATTTTATATTTGGTACTTGAATTTTACCAAATTATGCAATCAACTACCTAAAGTTTAAAAATGTCAATTTACTACCAATAAACTTTTCTATTCATTTATAATTCATAGATAAGATAATTAATTCTAATGAGTAAAGTTTAGGTAGTTAATGGGAAAATTTTGAAAAATTCGGGTAATTAATTGCAAAAGTCGCAAAATTTAGACAATATATTGACATTTTTAAACTCAAAGTACTTAACTACACATATCGACAAAGTAGAGGTACCAATTGTGACATTTACCAATTTCATTTTTAACAAAAAAATAAGCCTGCAAATCATTCCTATTGATAAGGAATTATACTATATTGCAATCTTGGTATGGCATGTAACTATTAAGTTGAAAACCCACCACCCCGCCCCCACCCCATTGATGCAATAGTATGCAATCCGATCAGGCGCCTTTTTTCCTTTAACAAAAGATAAATACTATGGTGCATGAAATGATATGCCTGGCGAGAGGATTGTAAGCATTTTCTTACGCCAAACACTTCATGTTTTTTCGACAGACATAATGTGGCCCAAACGTTACTAAAGCAGGAAGTGATAGCATTTATATAATTTGCGTTATGATTGCTGCATGTTGCCAAGGAAAAGATGACAAGCACATAGAGGCTGTATATTAAAGTACTTTTCACATGCATTCATGGGCAAAAAGCCTAATTTTGATAAGGCACTTTAGTTTGTCTCTTGATTTTGATTTGATGATATCATTAGATTGCTTGTGAACATCTCTCTTTCCTTCACAGGATTGAGTTCTCACTTTTTTCTTCAAAGGTTATTTATTAGTTATGTCATAGTGTTCTCCCCATTTGGACACTTTTTAATAATGATCTCGATGTGCTTGTTAAAAATTTACTAATTTGAGAACAATGTGTGATTTTAGCAAAAAGATTTTAGTCTAAATAAATAAATAAATGACCTCTTTATAGTCTCATTTAGAATCTATTTAAGCTTCAAAAATTATAAAACATGTCTTGGGACAAATATTTGCAATTTCAAATTATAATTCGACACCAATTATAAGGACACACGAAAAAATAAATGAATAAGTTGGTATTGATTTTTATGTTAATTTGATAAATTTGCTCTACACCTTACTATAATTCGCTTAGACATTATAAACTAGAAAAAAGGGAATAAATATCCATCCATGAATAAGATTATTATTAGATGTGTAGAAATTGTAAAAAACAAAGTCCTTAGCAACTAAATAATTTTTAGATGTAGTGGCCAATCAATTATGGAGTAATGTTTTCAATGCATAGTTTCTCTTAGATTGATATAGTCTAGAACATTATAAAGATTAGATCCTACAAGAATAGTTAATGACTTGATTTACCTTAATCAGATGGATTAAGTTAAATAATAGAGGATTAAGAATTATTCAAACTAATGTTATCAATACTCCCAAAAAAAAAAAAAAAACTAATATTATTAATGAACAATGATGCTACTTAGATTAGAATATATTTAATCGAATTAATCCTAAGATTTTTGTTTGACTTTAATGGACTTATATTGAGTAAATTTGAAATCAATGGTGGCTTTTAACTATAGGAGTTACATGAAATATATATATAAAGATTAAAGCTAATAAGGATCCACATATACCAAAACCATTTACTGACAGATGAGTTAAAGAATCAAATGAGGGATTCTCAAACTTGACTCTAACTTAGAAAATATGGAAAATTAGGATGGTTAGCTCAGTTTGTTTGGTCAATCGAGCCATGTAAAGTGAAGTAGAGTTTGAGTCTAGCATTGTTGGTTGTCTAAACTACAAGAACCATTAACCAAAGCACAAGAATGGTAAATGAAACTCCACTAAACATATAATGTACCTTTAAACTTAATTTAGTGGATAAAACTAGAGAATTTATGCAAATTAAATTTTTCAAAGAAGTTCAATCCTCTAAATCCACTCTTTTGAATATGAATTCTTAATTAGGTAAAAGAAACCCTTCAAATTGCTTAACCAAAGATGCTTGTAGGGTAGCCTTATCTCACATATTCTTATGTTTTTGAGAAGGCTAATATCACGTTTGGTACCAGAACTTTCCTTAAATATATAATTAACTATATGAACTTTAAAGTAGTCAATTTAATAGTTCATTAATATTACCTCAGCTAACAAATTAACTTTGTTCCTAAGCCGACACTCCTAATAATGGGGAAGTAACACATGTCAATGGTCAATAAAAAATTATAAAATTAGACAATTAAGTGGGTGGATTAATGTAGAATCATAAGTTTCTACTAACTATGCAAAATACCTTTAAAAAACTATAGATATATTAATAGAAGTCATAAAAAAACTAGTAATACATAAGGAATGTAAAAAAATTAAAAAATTTAGGTTATCTTTTTTATAGCAACTCTCAATCCATAATTTAATATACATAAAGAGTAAGTAAAGTCAAAATTAAGTTATATTCTATTATTTTATTTAAAAGAAGTTATGAATTGAAGGAAAATCAAACTTTTCAACTTGTCTCAAATTCTTAATTATATACATGAAAAAAAAAATTTTTTCTTATAAACTTTATGACTATAACTCCACTTGAATGAATTCTATAAATATAAGGTAGTTAGGAGGAGGGAGGGAAAAAAGAGATAAAGAAGTGTAAAAACAAATGCAATAAGAAAGATATATTATTTTAATAGTTGATGAGTTAGTAAAAACGTGTTTGTATTTCTTATATTTTAGCCTATTTAATTCAAATAGGTAGAATCAGTAAACTTAGTTAAAACATAAGATTCTATGAGTTTATGTGTAAACTCGATTGAAATCGTAATATTTTACAAAAAAATGATTCTATACACGAGTCAATTCAAAGGGTTTTCTAAAATCGTAAAAACTTATGGAATCATATGAGTAAAATTATAGTGCTGACAACTATGATATGTGGGTTATAAATCAACTAATAATAACCATTTAAGTCGAGTACAAAGTTGAGATGAAATGTTTGGTACGAGTTCAAGTAAGGTAAGAATGGAAATGACTCTAATTTAGGTGGCAGACGAAAGTGCTTGAGGTGAAAAATATTAGTTCAGTAAATTGTTTAGGTGGCTTAATTCTGAGGTGCACTGTAGTGTGATTAAATCAACCTCAAGTGAATATCACATACTTGAATGATTTGCAAGTAAATCAACCTTAAGTAAATATCACATACTTGAGTGATTTGCTAATAAGTTTAACATTTTTCAATCCTAAGGCATGGAATACTTATTTCTAATACGTTGTAGATTACATGGTATAGATTGATTAGAAGTGAGAATTTAAGTGGATTTTAAGTTAAGATAAAGTGATTAGGAAAAATAGAAGATATATACTCCTAGTGTAAGGTAGTTTAAACATGTTGAATTGACTATCAAAGAACGGATTGGGCCGAGAAATTGGGAGGAAGTATCTTCTAGTATTAAACATGTTGAATGAGATTAAAAGAAAATGTAAACTAGAACATAATCATGTCGTGTTGATTTGTGAACTTATATTTATATATTTATGTTAGTGAATGTTGCATAAGCTTCCAAGGGTACATGTTACCAATTGGTAAGTTATTCATTGGACTATTCACTTCTCCTTTGAGGTCCCTTTTGTTTTCCAAGCATCAATTAGATGAAAACACATGATGTATTTCCATGTCTATAAACTTGTAATGTGATATAAAATTTCATAGAGACTTCCTTTTACCACCTCAATTAATATAAACACCCATATATTTATATAATTTTTTCTTTGATTTGAAATAGAAGTAGATTTAAAAAAAGGATCTAAAAGTTTTTAGGGTCTTGTGAGAAAGAAAAGAAATCATATTAATGATTTCACTTTTTAAGTTGTATAGTTGTCTACGCATTCATGCAATACCACAATCCAAAAAAAAAGTAAGGAATACCATGTCTTCGAATGGAAAAGAAATCTTTTAGCTCTAGAGAATTATTTATCCTAATTTGAATGATTGCATTCCATATCCACATTGTTATCTAAGAAAAAACTTTAGTAAAATAACGAAATTGGTCCAAATCATGCCACGTGAGACGAGAAACGTGGGCCGACCTCCATTGTCCATAGTAATTGTCGTCCCGACAACAACAACGCTGAGCTAAGGGCCTGCGTCGTGTCTTTTTCTCGTAAAAAGACGTGGATCGTGTCGGCACTGCCAAAAAGAATTAGAAAATATATATATATATATATATAGAATTAAGATACCTATCCGATTAGATTGTTTGATTTATTTATATATATATATATATGGTTTTATATTTGATTTATTTAATTAGTTTATAAGTAAAATATATATTTTTTATTTATATTTATTTTTTTATAAACATTCAATTTAAAAATGATAAAAATAAGAAACGATTGAAAAAAAATAAATCAAACATACCTTTATATATAAACGTATTAACAATATTTTATTATATTATTAACAAATTATAGCTTTTTTAAAACAACTATTACTCATGTTTGATATACTTTATATATATTAAAATTTTATTAAGATAATACGTTACATGTAATATATTGTATTACTTTATTAATTTCTCACTGATGAATGTAATCCTCACCTTTTTTTTTTTTTAATTTCTTGGAGTATTTTTATTAATTAAAACGCCATTTTGTGCGCTGAAGACACAATTTTCGCGGTTTTACAATCAAATTACTTGGGGATCCGCATCAGTGCATCATAATATTTATTATTTGAATAAAATAAAAAGAAGCAGCATGTGCATGATATAGAAGCATAATAGATCTGATTTCGTAAGAAGTTTGGAGTTCTGATTATATTGTATGATTTTTTTTATCATTTATTTTCCTCAAACAGCATTACTTTTTATAATTAAATAATGTCTCAATTTTCTTCAAACAAATTAAATTGAATTTTCTTCATTATATGGATTATTGTAGAGGAAATAAACTAAATTGAGTATGGCAAAAAATAAATAAATAAATAAATAAAGTTGAGTAATTTTAAGCATTTAAGATTAATTTAAAGGGAAAATGTTCATTTTGATATTTGAACTTTGATGAAGTAGATGATGTAGTACCTAAACTTTTAAAATGTCCAATTCATACTTAATTAAACTTTTCATGCCCGTACCTAAATTTTTAAAAAGTTTAATTTTATACACAATTAACCTTTTCATACCTCTTTTTCACTACTCCCACTCTTTTATTATTTCTTGAAATAGTTAATATATATCAGCCAATGATTGAGTGGGTAATGTTTAGGGTATAAAAATTTCATTTAGCTATGAAATTAGACTTTTAAAAGTTCAGATACCTAATTATCTATTTTATTAAAGTTTACATATTAGAAAAGACATTTCCTGTAATTTGGAAGTTCAAATCACAAATTAAATTTTTGAATTTAAGCCCAATTGAATCTATTTAAATTTGACTTTTATTATTAAAAAAATTATATTTTCTAGGTTACTCACCTAAACTATGCTTGACTAGGTAAGTTCTGAGTGGATATTAAATGTCAATGGGTAGGGTCTAGGTACTGAATTTTTGGAACCTACTCCCATAAGGTAAGGTACAAGTATAAACTTTCTATACCTTGTACTCATCCTGGAATCTGCACTCTTGTAAGTATAGGGTACAAGTTCCTACCTACCATGTGTCTATCCTATAAAAATTGTATAAAATAATGTTAGGTTATTAACAATTAAATAGTACTATTCGAAATTATCCAATATATGCTGAAACGATTTATTATCAATATAAATCAGAGCGAGGATAGTATGATATTGTGAATGGAAAAAAAGTACTTAAAATTTTTTTTTTCATTGATGAAGACATATTAAATATTAACTGAAGCAAAGAAATAAGTTGCATTATGATCGAATATTAAAGAGATGAATGTTTTAATACTTTGCATTTTAGATATTAATTGTAGAGACAAGTTTCATTATAAAAATATCAGTTATCTTTTCATGCTAGTTAGTATAGAAATGTCTTCAAGTTATTACATTGTAATTTAGGTTTTTGGTTGTAACTTGTGTGTTTGAAATTTTATATTATTATTTCTATTATCACATAAACAAATTTTGGATATCATAGAATTTGTGATATTGAAAAATTATTTTTAGATTTCTTTTCACCCTCCAAAAATAATTTTGCTATAATAAAAACTTGAAAAACAATGTGACTTTTCATGGTACATAAAACTTTTTATGCCACAATAATTTTAAAATTCTAAAAGAAAAAAAATGATATGTTTCATAGATTACTATATATCCTATAGGTTTCATAGGATATAGAGTATATGATGAGTATAAAGTAGTTGCATGATAGATTTCGAATATAAAATTTAAAATTTTATATCTTACAAGGTAAAGTACCAATAACACTTTGTAACCTACACAGGCATGCCTAATTTTACTTTTACTTGATACACCAATATATTTTTAAGTTTAGTTCTACTTTAGTATTTACGTTCATGTGCTTTCATCTGAAGTCAAGTTTAGTTGCAAAGCTCGAGTAAATAAAAACGTACTGGCCAAAGTCAAACTGCTTATCCTCTCCACCAAATCGAGGAATTTTCGGTTACTTGCAATATAAAACAATTAAATTTACACACTATCAGAACGTATGTACTTACTCATATCTACTCTAATATATAATAATCCAAAAAAAAAAAAAAATACTAAACCTAATAAATTAAACGAAAAAACAAATAAAACAAATAAATATCATATTAATAAGATTTTGTTATGTATATATAATATAAAAAATTATAGTTTTCAAAATAATTATCCATACTTACATATCTTATACGTTCTGTATTATAAAATTATTATTGTTTGACATATCAAAGAAATAATAAATCATTTTTAAAATAAATACTATTCATGATTTATCAATACAGTTATGCATAAAAAAAATTAATTATTAATATTTACTTATCATTTATATATTATACATGGCATATAAATCTTTCTCCCATCATACCAAATAAATACCTTATTTTAAAAAAAAATCCCTATAAATCTCTCACCCCCAAATTATATTTTCCTCCTACCCACCGTTCCGAGACTCGCACATCTTCTAATCATCTTCTTCACCTTTCCTTCCTCCCCTCCTCCTCCTCTTCTTCTTCATCCGCACTCCAAACCCTAAACAAACACAAACCCACCAACCATGGCATCCTACGGCACAATCCCAGCATCATCTTCCCCGGAATACATGTCCCGTGCTAAAGACCGCATAAAGTCAAACCTAGCAACACGCCGTCCATGGAAACAAATGCTCAACATCCACTCTCTATCCTTCCCACGTACATTCCAAGAAGCCATTTCACGTGTCCGAACCAACACCGCCTTTTTTCGAACAAACTACGCCATGATAATCCTCCTTATACTCTTCCTAAGCCTCCTTTGGCATCCTATATCACTCATAGTATTCATTGTGATGATGGCCTTGTGGTTATTCCTCTATTTCCTAAGGGATGAGCCACTTGTGGTTTTTGGTAGGGCTATTGATGATAGGGTTGTGTTGGTGGTCTTGGGATTGCTTACGTTGTTATTTTTGTTTTTAACGGATGCCACGGTTAATATATTGGTGGCGCTTTTGATTGGGGTGGTGCTGATGGTGGTGCACGCCGCCGTGAGGAAGACTGATGATGTGTTTGTTGATGAGGAGGGGGGTGAGAGCCAAGGGCTGATATCCGCCGGTGGTGGTCGTTTACCATCTTCCTCGTCTTAGACAGCATGTGATTGGAGTAGATTAAAAATTTTTACATTGAAAGATTTCTTGAAGAAGTGATCATTTTGTTTGTGGAGAAATTTTGCTTGATTAATATAGATTTATTTTTGGATTATTAGTAGAATTGATCATGTGATGTGTGAATTCACTTTTGATGTTCTTAATTGACTCTTTATTTTATTTTTTTTTTCATCATGCATTTATTTTTCTATCAATTGGGTAGGTTTGATTACAATGTCGAAGCTTTTGTAGATGTTATGATAAATATTTTTTTTTTTAAATTTTGCCGGTAATTAGAGAGAAAAAAAAAAAACAAAGAGGAAAAGGAATTATTTTTTAGATTGATTCAAGTTTAATCGCGTTGAACAGATAGATCAATCCGAATTTTACTAGCTATTGGAGGTGTGTATATGCAAATTCAAATATTTTAGAATGAGATAGGATAAAATGATTGTACGTGAGCTCAACTCCTTTATATTTAAAGGAAAAGGAGCAAAATTTGGCTGTGAATTGATCCGTTAATTATTCTTAATATGATAATTAAGTTTTTCTACGAATTATTATGGATACTTTAGAAAATATAAGTCTATGTCTATGCTCATGTCTCCCGTGGGGCCAACGTCGTTTTGTTCCTATGTACGAGAGCCTGGCTACCACCCGCGGGGACACTCCAACGACCATTCAACGGATTAAATGGTATTACCTAGGTATATAATACAAAGGACGAACATATTTATCGTGGATCTGATCCTCTCGGCCGTTTTAACTTTGATTGTCTAAATTCTTAAGGTAAATTTTTTATAAACTAATGATATCTGTATTTTCATAATATTTTATTGGTTTTAAATCTATCTCATATATAACATTTTTCATGAGTTTAGAAATGAGGTGACGGCAATTCTAGAATTAGAGATAAATGAATAAAATGAAGTAAACAATGTTTTAGGGTTTTTATAAATAATGAGCTTGGGTTATAACCTATTATGTTCTTTTCATTTTTTTTTTCATTTTTGATAAAATTTGATGGTAAAATTTTAATATGGATATCGTTATTTTTTAATTGATAATTTTTACAAGATATATATCAACTAACCTAGAAGGCTAGAACCTATACTTCCTGTGTCTCAAAGTATTCGTTTACCGTGAGGATAAGGTATGGAGATACTGTATCTATAGGCTTTCCGACGGCAACAAATTCTAGTAGATTATATTGACAATAACTCTATAACATGGTTACCAACTTACTCTATGTGATAACATCTTAAAATAATAAATTAATGAAAATTGAGAGAAGGTAAATCGTATGGATCGGATGATTTCATCTCTTTTGCCCCATCTAAACAGAGAGAATGGAACAAACGAAGATATTACTAATTACTAACAATACCATAAATCATTGGAATGAAGACTTACTAGGTTTCCATTTTGTAGTAATGGTTAAAAACTTGATAGGACCTATAGTCCTACATTGAAACATAAAGGACAAAAGGGAAATTGGCCCTAATTCAAATTGGAAACAAAAAATTTGGGAAATATACTAAAGAATTAAGCATAAATCCCCTAAAGAAACTTGTGATCACAAATGGTGTTGGACTTGGAAATCCTCTTTCCCACCCAAATTCAAGTTGCTCCTATGGAGAATTTGTCATGATGATCTGGATTAGAGGATTGGATAAATAATCGATTGGCGATTAAGCGCTATGGTGGATCAAATTACATAAAGAATGAGTGTATTGATGGGGACCCAAAGGAATGAAACCCTAGACGTGCAAGAAACCCTAATCCAAGACCTGATATAGATTTTGAAGAAGCAAATGACGATTCCTCATTTGTTGATGAGGGTAATTTTGAGGAATTACTATGTAGGTGGGATAGGCCACGTATTGAGGAAGATCACAGGAGTTGGGAAACAGGGATGAGGACAGAGATTCTAGAATTTCAAGATAGTCTACAGCTAAAAGAGTTTTTAGATAGGTCGGCCATAGTAGAGGAGATCGTGGAGTTTAAAGGTGTTCCAGATGATGAAACTATGTTTGAAGCCGTAGGTGATGGAGGATCTATCTTCAGCATTGAGTATAATGAGGAAGATGACGAAGATATCTTTGAAGCAGGAGGCAATGATGAACTGGTTTACACTGAGAAACATGCTGAAGAAGAGCTTGTGATTGGGGATATATGGAAGGAAAAATCCGATGGTTAAGAGGTCGTGTATGACTCTTAAGGCAATCGAGGAAGAGTATCTCAGAAATAACATCTTCCAATCCACCTGTACCATTTTAGGAATGGCATGTTGATTCATGATCAACTCTGGTAGTTGCGAAAACATCATATCCATAGAAGTTGTGCAGAAATTAGGCCTTCAACTGGAGCAGCCCCTGGTTTGGTTTAGAAAGGGTAGTGAAGGGGTGAAGATTGTATTGGTACGGAACAGGGATCTACTAAGTCTATGCCTAATAAGCAGGGTGATGGTAATAGTGCCAATTTGTTGTCATTAGCTAGATTTGAGGAAGAAAATAGCCAAGGACAAAGAAAATATCGATATTGGATCAACTTATTTGAAGCTTACCTAGCTAACTCCATTTGGTTCCAGCGTAACATGGTAAAAATTCAAGGGCGAATTTTGTCCAGCTTGGACAAGATGATGTAGTGAAAGAGATGTCAATTGATGCAATGGAAGAAATAGCATAGGATGGAGAGGTGGAATTCTGTATCGCCTACTTTACACTGCCGGCCTTTCCATATAAGCCATTGGCATTGGATCATAAGTCACTGGCATTGAAGCCAGCGTATCTTGCTCACATTTTTACAATTTTTGACTTTTTGTAAGTTTAGAGATATTCTAGATTTTTCTTTTTTTTTTTTTTTCGTTTTCCTTATAAATGTATGCCCTAGGGCAAAACAAAAGATAGTTTTGGACATTTTGAATGATATTTCTTTGAGCATTTTGATCTATTATCCCAAATATCGATCTTCTTACATAGAATTTCGAATTTGATGTCAATTGTCGAGGTATTCTCAAAATCAATAGGCTTTTGAAGATCATAAGATGACATTCATGAGCGAATCAACGTCTTGCAATAAAGTCTAGATTGATTTCATGCTTTACGCTACGTCATAAAGGATAACACAGCTATCACTAAGAAACAACTTGTAGTGAAAGCCCCCACGAACCCTAAATCTTTTTAATTATGCTATGGAGACTCTATTATGCTAGGAATAAGCTCATTTTTTCTCCAGTTGACAGAGTGGTGAACCTTGACGAAAACATACATGTTGCAGTGCATGAAATGTTGGCAAATATTAAGCTAAAGAATCATGTTTTCAAAATTGAGAAGATGAATGTTACCCAAGAACTTCTAGCCTGATCCTTGTACAAGCTAAACATAGATGGATCAATTAACATTGTAATGGGAACAAGCTTAATAGGAGTTATGGTGCGAGATGACAGGGGAAATTGGTTAATTGGATTATTTATGAAAGTTGGATTGACAAATATCTTGGTAACAGAACTCTAGGCAATTTATTGGAGCTCTAAACTATGCCTACAAAACAACATCCAAAATTTAGAAATCAACTTAGACTCACAAACAAAAATAAAGGCATTGATCAATAACATAAACCCTAGATTGAAATATGCTAATCTTATCTTTTCTTGTAAGGTAAACTTATTGAAGCTTCAGCAGGTTAAAGTTTTGTACTGTTCTAGGGAAGCAAATTCACTTGTAGATATGTTGGCAAAGGAGGCTCAAATCATGGAGGAAGACATTAGGATATTTTGCTCGCCACCACAGGGTTTTTGGAAGAAGGTAAAAGAAGATAGACACTCTTGTGGCAGGTATAGGGAATCTCATAGGAAGCAGATCCAAATCTCGCCCTTAATGTACCTTTTGTAATTTGATGAACTCTCTTTTGGGCCTTATCGAGCTAGTATGCTTTATCATGAACTATTTTCTTATGTTAATAAGGTAAATTACATTAGAAGGTCATAATGTTTGATGGTTAGTTCATTTGGGATCACAATGTTTCAAATGATTTATTTAAGTCACAACGTTTAGAGAAGTGGGTCAATTAACATCACCATTGGCAAGTATCAATAGAAGAAACTTTTAATTAAAATTTAGAAGATTTGCCACATTGTGACACATATCAATGCCAACCTCATTAATAGACTACAAAAGTCCTATGCATCTCCTTCATGCATTTCATTTAAAAGTCTAAAAGTACATAACTATATGTGCATATCATTAATGTATTTTCAATTCTCATGTAATTTAAATTGTATGATAAATAAAGAATGAATAATGTCAAAACTATTACTTAATTTTTTCCCCTTTTTTTACATATATAGTTGGAAATTGCTAAATGTCATAGTCAATTCGACTTTTGCTTGTTGAATTATATACTTAAAGTTGTTAAATGTCATATTCAAACAAACTTTTATTTTCCAAATACATATTTAAAGAAGTGTTTTAGCAATAGTTATTAGTCAAAAGATAAAATAGCCCATTCACTTAGGGGGAATAATTATTCATTCACTTCTTTATTATTATGGTGTTTAGTTGAGGAAAATGATAATTCATAATAAATATCTATTTCGCAATTTATGTCTCCATACACACATAAATAGTTATTCAATGATTTATTTATTTATTTATTTATTTCATAAATGTAGTCCTTTCTTCAAAATGTAATCTATATAATTATCATCTCTCTCATAATTACAAGCGGTGTTATAAAAATTTTATTTTTATTCCAATAATTATTTATTTCATTCTTCATACCAAGTGAACATTGTTACATGGTGAAGTAAACAAGTTGTAAGTATACAAAATGGTAGTTAAATTGATAGTACATATTTGATAAGTAATTCGTAGTTTCAAAATTTGAGTTCAAGAGTTAGAGATGCATCAACTAGTGATTTAACATTATCCTAACAAAAAAATGATTTGTCACACAAAGCCTTTAAATAATAAAATCATCGATTGACGAGTGAGAAATCAGTAGAAAAAAAATTGAGATCTTCTGAATATATTTGAATAAATAAACAAGAAAACAAAAGCAATGCAATCATACTTTCACGTGCTATTGCTTCGAAGCTCGCAATGTAAACCATTATTCAGTCATCACTTTTGGAGAACGGGTCCATGGGCCATGGATGATGGTGGGGCGTGGAGTCTTTATGGAAGAATGATTCATCATAACCCCCTTGCATGTTGTCATGTGGGTGGAGATTGGATCCTCCCACAAGATTATTCTATCTAAGTAACATCAATACAAGTACCATCTCCCATGTTTATTCAATTTCTTGATTTTTAAAATTGCTAAATATTATATCTAACCGTATTTTAATATTAAATTGAAATAATATTAAAATTACCACATGAACAGTCAACATCAAAGGTTTTTCTAATTTCCCACCTAGAGTGTAAATTTGCTAAATTTGATCCCCAATAGAATTTTTAGTTACCACATTTACTACCCCACCACTAATTGATGACACTTAATATATTTATCCAATGAATATTTGCCATGTTATCTTTTTTTTTTTTTTCATTATGATGAGGATAATAAATTTGATAAGTGAAAATTATATTGATACAATATTTAACTTCCAAATTTAAGTATGTAACTTGATAAGTAAAAATTCAAAGGGTACAACACTTAATATCGTAAATTAAAGGAAAAAAGCAAAAACATTATTCCTGTTAGATCACCACATTCATGTATCATGGTTTAAATTTATACTCATCTACTGATAAGCACCTGTCTTCACTTCTTTTAAATTAAAAATTTACAAACAAGAGGAACGAACATTGAGTTCTAGATTTAAATTGAAGACAAAGATTTTAACAGTGGAGAATACGAGAAAAATGTTTTTGACTGGTAGAAATAGAAGGTGTCATTAGATTGATGATTTGCTGTTATAATGCCATTTATGTACTATATAAGTAACTATTGGAGGCTAATGTGGATTGTTGGTTTGTGTGGTGAAAAGTAGTACTCAATGATTAAACATTTTAAACCCTAATAAAAATCACCCGAATTGCTCCTTACTTCCTAAACTTTGAACTAGACTAAAAGAATAGAAAGGATGCTTTTCTTGACAAATCTACCACCTTGGAATGGAAAAAAAAAATTAAAAAAAAAAACTCTAAATTCATACGCAATGATGAATTATTAGAAATCTAGCTTGAAACCTTAAATATTCCATAAGAATAACCCGCATCACAGAATACAATTCTTTTTCTTGCACAAAGTCTAGGTTGTAGTTCTTCTTATTCACAAATCAACTTTAGTTATTGGTTTGGAGGATAAAAAGAAATTACTGGAGAATGCAAATATATGCAATTTTTTTATAGGGTAAATGTTAAATTTGGTCCCCAAAATTTGTAGAAAAATTTAATTTTGATACCCAAACTTTAAAAAATAGTCAATTTAAAACAAATATAATTTTTTGTGGCTATTTTTATTGCATTCTCAACACCGCTTGCTCTATTTGCAGACATAGAAGTGGTAGCATATCATTGAAATTTTACTAAGTGCCCCTAACACTGTCTAGCACTGATAAACTGCTTTTTCCATATTAGGATACAAAAGAAGCAGTGTTAGCAAGATAGTAAAATAACCATAAAAGTTTTGATTGAGTATTAAATTAATCACTTCAAAGTTTAAACACCAAAATAAAATTTTATACAAAATTCATGTACCAAATTTAACATTTTTTCCATTTTCATATTATAGGAGTCTAACGTTGCTTTAGAAGTATCTTCACTAGTTTATTTTAATTACTAGATGCCACACACACAACACATTGGCATCCAAACTTGGAATACAATATTAGGATACATAATAGATAGGATTATCATAACAACAAAACAAAACGACATCCACTATTTGCACTATTTATAATAACAATTAGAGATTATTTCATGTTTAATCATTATTTTTAAGAAATTATATAAATATAACTTGAATAAAAATAATTACATATATAATTATCATTGTTGTATCACATGTTGAAAATGTGATATAAGGTTCTTTATGTAACATGCAATATAAGTACAATTATTCAATATGTATTGTATAACTAACATATGATACATGTTTAGACCTATATCGCATGTTGGTCATAGGATATAACTATTTTTAAAAGTTTATCAGAGTATATCACTATATCATATGCTACAAATACGATATCTGCGCAAATCTTGTATCACATCTTCAACATTTAATATAACAATGGTAATTTTATAATGTTTTTCTCAAAAATGATAGACATATTTTTCAATGATAATAGTTATATACTCTTTAAATTAGTGAAGTCTTTTTGAATTTGGACCTCCAGATTTGTTCTCTCTTGTTATAAAGAAGAACAGGAAAGTAGCATACAATTGTTTGATCAAGAATAATCTTTAGATTTTTCAAGTTTTAAGTGTAAATGATAAAACAAAGATTCCATTGAGTATGATAATAAAAGATATCTACTTTACACATAAGATTATTTTTTGAAAAAGAAAAAATCATCATCCTTAACGCGATTCAGTTTTCGTTATTTGATAATGGAATAGAATTATATCCTGGAAGCTGGTTATGAAAAATGTTATCAGAATAAAATATTTTATAAATCTGGTGCAATCCATAAAAGATTCTTTCTTCGATGTTTCTCACCTTAAGAAGGTCGAGCATGTAGCGCAAATAAATAAATATATATTGACTCTATGACGCAACATGGTGGAAGTTGAAAGAAGGAGACAAGGATTTCCGTTGATCAAGGAAAGTAAAATGGAGTTTCTTGGTAAGCATGTCGAGAAAATTTCGCTCGTTTTGGCTTGCATCGCTGCAAGAAAAAGTAGAAAATGATTGGTAGTGGTTGGATATGGTATGACATGAAAAGGGTAAAGGATAAAGACTAATTTTGAATCTTCATTCCATGATTAAGGCAGAGGGAAAGAGATCGTCCATAGATAAATTTGTTAGGCAGTTTGCAATGGAAGATGGTGGGAAAATCTTAGTAGGCACTTTTTTTTAAGTAGGTAGGCTTACCATCGCTACATTCATGGTTTGTTTTTCATTACTATTTTCATTTATATCTTATTTGTATCTATATATTATTTATATCTTATTTGTATGATAATTACTTTTGAAAACTAGTATGATCAAAATAGATATGAAACAAATGTCAAACTAACGAATTAAATGCGCTCATAACTAGTATTTCTAGCTAATTTTTTCACTAGTCAATAATTCCAACTAATTTATTTATTAATTCCTAATAGACACAACATTTTTCCTCTCTTCCGTGAAACAAACCTTGCCTCAAGGTTCAATCACGACCAAATGGAAAAACATAAAAAGAAGCATCGTTGCATAGATGCCATTGTGTTGCCATTTATTGCAGTCAAAATCGTAAATTTATGTCCGTCCTAAGTTCATGTGGAAAAGCACAGCAATAGCAATGTGAAAAAAAAAAAAAAAAAACTATTATCGATTAAAATTCCCAGCACAATTTTATTAATGGTACTGTTATTAAAGTATGCTAAAGGATATGTCTAGTGTGTACCATCAGTATCATGATCACATATCTTTATCCTTGTGTATATTTATAATTGTTTTGTCATCTATAATAGCTTTGGCAACATTTTTGCTAAGAGCAAAAGATAGGTAAACATATCTTAGGTAAATCCTGACCACTGCGATACTATTTTTCACATGACAAACTCTCAATAAAGGGTCAACGTAAGATAGGGGGACAGTCCATCTATCTTTTTTTTCTTTTTTTTCTTTTGAGCGATTTTGAGTTCATGTGTAATCATGAAGTCATGAAGATCATCATTAGTTGCATTGAATTCACCACCATCTTGATGCACAATAAGGACCAGTGAATTGTTTTTGTCTATTTCCAGTGTGTTTTACAATCAATGTTGTTGAATGGTTATGCATCATTATGGAAATACGTTTCATATATTAAAACAATTGTATTATCATTTTGTCTAACTTATTATCATTTATAATGGTCGAATGTTCGGATTTATGCCCCATTGAGTTCGAATCAAGTACCGAGAACACCAATGTTGAGTGATTTTGCTTATTTTAGCCGAGGTTACTTTGAGAAAGGTAAAAAAAATAGGCATTAGGTATGGTGAGAATAAAGCAGAGATTAGGGAAAGCGGGAATTTATTTAGAATTTTTTTTTCTTATTTCATGATTGAATATCCTTGTGCAATGGGAACTATTTATAATAATTTCCTAGTGTCATACTTTTTAACTAATATTTCTAACCGGTTAGTACTTTTACTAATTACCAATATTTGAAACAAAGTGCTCCTAAACCTTAGTCAATCTATTTTTAACTTTTTAGTATCATGTTGGTATCATTTTCAAATTGTGTTCTAGCTAGAATTACATAAACTTTCACTCCCCAACTTGACACGTACTTGGACACAATCTAAAAAACTCAGATAATTGATTTTGGTTTGTTGTATTTGTAGGAGATAACAGGGATAGATTTGTGTATTTTAGAATTTTTATACTTATGAATAAAGGAATAAAAGAAAAGGTATGAACATGATAATTGTACTATACATAATCTTGAAGACAAACCAGGTTGTGATTGGATAATAAATTCATTTTGCAACAATTTTTGGAACTTTCACATGTGTTAAAAGAAATCAATGTGTTGCTAGCTCACACTTAATAGAGGTGAAATTTATCGTTTTACTAGACTCATGTGTGGAAGGTATGTGTTGGGCTCGTAAAACAAAACTTTGTTAGAAGTACAACGAGATTTGGTTCGACTTAGCTAGTTTCATGTTCAAGTTAGTAGCATATTTATGAAAATATGCGTAATAATAATTGCAAAAGTGCAAACCCCCAAAGTTTTGTGATCAGTTAAGCTAATACCCTAAATAGTAGGTCAACCGGAAATCATAAAGTCAACAAAACCCTAGTCAGACGTAACCATTCAAGTCCAACAATCCCGTGTTGAAATCCTAAGTGAGTAAGTGAGAGTTTAGTGTGTAGAATAGTTCATAATAACATGCGAAATATTAAAAATATCATATTAGTTAAACCGTGATTCGTTTGAGCACGATCGGACACAGTTTTCAAAAAGCATGTCTTAGGGCTCAAAATAGTAAAAATATTCCGAATATATCGTTAGACTCGTAAGAATATAAGGTTTTCAAAAATACCAGATTTATAATTTTTCGGTAACTAAAAATATCAGATATCGCAATTATACGTGTATTTTCTTACTACCAGTACTTTAGTTGTCATGTCTACTTTACATTACACTATTTATTACTATTTTACACTATTTATCTATCTCTACTTTTTCTTACAACCTACTCTTACACTCATACACCTATTTTCAACAATTTTCATTTCTAATACAACTTCACATCTCTCATATCTTACTTTTCATGAACAAAAATACAAAAAAATAAATTTCCTCTCTCTCTTTCCTTCATATTTGCGTCGGCCACTCCCTCTCTCCTCCTCAATTTGTTTCATTTTTCAATTATTTAATTAACATAAATTTTCCTCCACTTTTTTCTATAAATACCACATTTTCCTTCCATTTCCTTCACCTTCCATACACTAAAATTATTCTATCCAAATCTCTCCATAAACTCTCTCAAGTTTTCTCTAGGTTGTACTTCTTCTATAGGTAATAGTTTTAGCTTTTTATATATTCATTTACTTAGTATGAGCATAGTGTCTGTTTTCTAAAACCATGGAGGTTAAGAAAGCAACAATATGTTCATACTTTGTTCTTGTTCATGAATCTATTTTCCTTTATGTTGCTTTCATATATATCTAGCTAAATATATCTATATAGTTATATATATCTTTTAGAGCATATAAGCTCATTTGTTTTGCAATTTATTTATTTACATTGCAATTTATTTACTTTCAAGATGTTTTGAGACTAGTCTTTCTAGTCTTAAACTTGTCATCATCAAGTCAAAACAATTTTCTTTTTCTTTTGGGACTAATCTATTCTTTGTCCCGGGATACCTTGATGAAGCTAAGGTTCCAATACTTAACATATTTCTTTACTAGCTTATTTCACTAATTATTATGTCTTTCTTATGTTTTTATAAATTCATAATCTCATATTCATAATCATACATGAACATATTTATTTTGTCTCAACAAGATAAAGGAGAAAAAGTTTTCTTAAAATATAAGTTCTTCTCTCAAAATAAATGTTGTTATGAAGAAAGTAATTTTTTTTCATAAAAACTTAGGAATTTATCTTAACAAACCTTTTCTAGAAATCTAGAGGAGTTCATTATAAATTTTAAGGACATAGGAATTTTTGAACAATACATACATACACTTTACAAAGTCATAAAATGGAAAGGAATTCTTGATTAAACAAAAGTTTGCTAAACTTCACTTTTCATCAATACCTTGAAATTCAAATAGACTAGTTTGAGAAATACCAAGAATTTCCTTTTATAAAAATAGAATGATCTTAAAAAATAAGGAAATCCTTTCTTTAAAGATAGAATTATTACTACTTTCAAAAAGTATTGGAAACTAAGCTTAGAAAATGAAAATCATTCTTTTGAAATTTAAAAAGAATAATAAAATCGAATTAAGGAAAAGAAAAATACTCATTTATAATAACTTGAGATATTTTCTAGCAAGCTAAGAAGAAATTTTCAAAAGTCTCACTTTTTCAAAATCCTTATAAGACTTTACTTTTACCAAAAGTTCATGGTTTGAGACAACTTCATTAATTTCATGCATTTGATATAAGTCAATATATATATATATATAGATATATACATTTCAAAGATCTTACAAACTATTATAATATCTATCATTTGGATATAAGTTTTGTGAAATTCGTGGTAAATCTAATCACCACTATTTCGGAGCTCTAACAACTTAGTTTGATTAAAATAGTTTTAGAAATAGATAGATCTTTTTGAGTAGGCAGAAAACGATATATAATATGCGAAATTCCGAGTTAAAATGAGCAAGTTATGCCCATTTTAAGTTGGAACTTCTTTCAAATCCGATTTTACCACAAATTGAAGATAGATTTAGAATCTTCAAAGTGGAAATTCTATTAAAGACTCATTTTGAGTATTTCATCTTGTTTAGGTGAAGAAGGAACTGATATCGCCTTCCCAGAAGATTACTTCGATTAGGAGCGATCATCATGGAGTGAGTTAATCCCTTACTAGTTTTATTTCCTTGTTTGTGCTTGTAAGTAGTAGTATTAGAGAATAAGGGAAAAGATAAATGAATAAATGTTGGTGATTTGGATTCATGATTGATTGATATCGTTGTTGAATGAAAGCTAAGAATATCGAAAGAGGAATGGATGAAAAACTTATGTTTTCTTGCAATGGTATGATGAACATTATTTTAATCACCTTTAACTTGAAATTGACGATAATTGAATAACTCTATATTGAAACCAATTCATGCATATCATATTTTTAAGTCATATTTATTTTTTTCACTACTATTCTTCGTGTGGAGAAACGAGGAGCTGTAGTGATGGCTAATAGGAGCTGAAAAATCTACATGGGCAAGTAGGAGCCAGAAAGTCTATAGGGCAAGTAGGAGCCGGTAAGTCTGCAAATATTGATAGTCGTATGGGCTGGTAACCACCTAATCCTCGACATGGAGGGCGTAAAATCCATGCTACACATAGTTTTCGGTTAATCGTGTGTGTTTTGTTCGCTTATGTGATTGATGCATTCTCATATGATTATCTAAATACTTGTATGTTTTATGGAAATGTTTTGTAGATGAGAGTTATCTCACTAAGCTAGTTTTGCTTATACCCCTATAGCATTTTGCTACAGTATGATTACTTGTGGTTGGCACCAAGGAGCCCCTTTTGTCAGGTACGAGCCAAAGCTACTAGGAGTTTTTGGAAGAAGTTTATATATATTTAGTTTTGGATATAGACTTCTAAGAAAAATCTCTATAGTAAACTTATGTTATATTTATGTATTTTTGGAAGATGGCTTAGTTGAACAAGGTTATTAGAACGGGCAAATGCCCCTAAGAAGTTGTAAGAGACTTTTATTCCAATGAATATTACATGTTTATCTATATAAATTCTTGCATGTTTTTATTATATGCTTAAATGTAATACCCTTATGAGTCTCCTACTATCTTAAAAGCACGCCTTACACGTGATATCGAAGCTCATGTGTGACTAAGGTTGTCATTCATTAGCTTTAATATTATGTCCGGCGGACTACCACGTTTAGGGTACCCTCCGGGGCGTGACAAAGAGTCTATGCAACATTATCACTCTCATGGAGTGGAAAGAGCTATTTATAGTAGGTTGATTCCTGGTAGTTATACGATTTATGGAATTATGGATGAGTGAGCAGCTAGATTAACTATAGAATATACTATTAAAATTACTGTTTTAAGGATCTAATTACCATAAAATGAGTTTAATGGACTAAGTTGAATATAAAATGAACTTGATTGATTAATTCTATCCAACTTGGCTAAATTAATTTAATACATATTTATTGACTAATATTAGCTTAGTAAATTCTTCAGAAATCAACAACTTATACATAGCTATTAATCGAGGTAATGAACACTTATATGATCATATTAACTTGTAATTGACTTAGATTAATATGCTAGGTTAGACCATGAAGAATAAAGAGAGTATGTTGTCTCAAATGGATATTTACTGGAAAAATGAGTATTTAATATGGGTTGATATAAGTCGATAATTGATTTAAATGCTTATATGGATTAATGTCTTAAGCAGATATTTACACACATAGTAGCATCTTCTGCTTTACCTTTTGAAGCATCTTCTACCCTATCTTCTATTTATTCAAAGTACAGACACTATATCAGGTATGCAGTGATTTGTGTGTTACTTACTAGGATATGCATCTTAAATGAATTAATACTTAAAGATAGCCTTAATGATTGCTTCTTGTTTGTGCAGGGTCGTTTAACTCTCTCTCCCCCTCTTTTACTTTCTTCGATTTCCTATATATTTTCAAATAGTTTTCCAGAGATTACAAATTGCGGTATAAAAACCAAATATATATATCCATAACCAAAAACGAAAGTATATATACTTACCCAAATATATATATATATGTATATGTTATATCTATTGAAGAAATATTTTCTTCGATTTCCTATATATTTTCGTAATTTTTTAAAGATTATATGTTATAATAAAAATACCAAATACATACATATATATAAAAAACTTATCTAAAACAAAATGCAATTTGAATTCATATATACTTCTATAATATAGTGTATTCTTCATGCTACAATTAGAAGAATATTTATATATTTATTAATCCATAATAGCTATCTTACAATTTGTATCCACAGTAATAATAGTTGTCTTCCATACTAATTCAATAGCCAAATATATTATTTAAATTATTTATACTCATATATCCTATAGGGTCGAGTTTTAAAATAATTTGTGAGATTTTTTTTAAAGCTCCATTTAACCCATCTAAACTTGGGGGAGCTCCCTCACTTGTTGGGATTTAATTATCTTTAGTTGTGCATGTTTCACAAGGCATTTATATCATCAAATGCTTGCATATTTGAACTTTAATTTTTTGTTGGAATTTAAATCAATGGGTATTAAAGAGGGCCCACCTATAAGTTTTTAGTCCAAATCATTTTCCAAATGATAAATTGCACAAACACCTTTGAAATCTTTTAAAATTGCATGGACCCCTAGTTTTTTTAAATTTACTATTTAGGATAAGTTGCACAAACACCTCTCTACTTTCTAAAAAATTCACCATTTGAACCCCTTGGAAATCAAGTTTTAAGGGGTCCAAGTGTTGGCCTTTTAAAAAACTAGGGGTCTATGTAATTTTGAAAGATTTTAAGGGGTGTTTGTGCAATTTACATTGTTCTAAAATATCACATATCAATTTTATTCTCCTCCAAACAAGAAAAAAATTTAGCTAAAATCATTGTAATTTAATAATATGAACACCAGTCTTTAAATGAGATAAATATTATCCAGGTTTCCCTTTCTCCTCCCCAAAGTTGTAACAAAAACATTTTAACAAGAAAAGCCTAAGATAGCCTAATGTAATATCTTGTGATCATACAATTAATCAAAACAATTCCTGAATTCATTAATATGTGGCGGCATGCATAGACTTTTAGTTATAGGCCCCCACAACATCTTAATTTTATGTTTTTTATTTAGTAGCTAGATTATTATTGTATGCTTTTTATTAATATTTTGAATCACCAAATTTTTGTAAAATACACTACGAAAGGCCATTAAGATACTTGCTCAAATGCTAAAAAATCCAAAACTAAACTAATGTTGATGTGCTTTATGTTAAGCTTTGCAGTTTTGGGATAATAAAGAGAGATATGGTCATCATACTTAACTCATGTCATCATATTAGCTTGAAAGTTACTTAAATTGAAGTCTTGATGTCATGTTAAATTACCACAAACTAAAATAAGACTTACAAATTAGAATATAAGCAAAGGCAAGGTATTATTTAGGGTTAACACCTATTATTTGTGTAATTCTTCATTTAGATTGCTTAACTCCTCATGACATATCAAATCACCAAATATTTTAAGGAATCACTAAGATATGTGTTCATTTTCCTTCTCATGGTTCGAATGGACTATATATGTATACATTCTTAGGGATTCATCTATCAAATCATCAAATGTTTTACACTTCAATTTTTAAATCATCATGATAGTTACATTTATGGTCTTATAGTTCATCCTTGGGAATCCTATTTTTAAGGGGTAGGCCCTCCTTTCATCCATTCATGTTGCTTATTTGCTTCATAAATCACCATACACCTTCATTTCACACTAATTTAATTAGATTTCCTACAATATTGAAGCATTTAGTTTCTTCCTCCTCCAATGTGCCAACCTCTTCCATGGGTCCTTTAAGGATTATTTTTCTCAATTTAGTTAAAAAATTCATGTTGCTAATTTGAATCTTGTAGAAGCAATAAAGATTACTAGACTAGAATCATATGTATGATTGGCCTGCAAAACAAAATACGGCTAGTGGTGCATTAAGGTGGGCCCCACACAACGACTCCTATGCTTAAATCAATAGACATGTTAGTAAAGGGATATAGAATAAGGAGGAGAGAGAGTCTAGGCAACATTACCATTCTTGTAGAGTGAAAGGAGATATTTATTGCGAGCTGATCCTAGACAAAAGAGTTGTTGTGGGATCATGGGCAGGTAGGGACAATTACCATGGACATAGGGCAAGCTCACTAATTTACATTTGAATGCAGGAAGCCTTCCAAGTGACCTTAGGTCGGGTGCCATCTAGATGTTGCATCAAACAGTCAGTTCCCCTAAGTTAGAAGGAGTGGCATCTTAGTATGACTTTGGGTTTTGTCAAGGTTGGTCGGGCCATTTTGTTAATGGGTTGGATTGGATTTTGGAAACCCATGATCCATAACTGATTGTCAACACTTGTCCCCCCACCCCACTTTCTTGTTCGAAGACCAGCGAGTGGAGTGAGTCTAGTGGATGGGTTAACCAGGGTGAGTGTGAGCCTTTAATGGGAGTTTATACGAATCTTTTAATTGAGAAGCATGGGCATTATCAAGTGTTTAGAGTAGTCGAGTGAAAGATTATTATTCATAAGCTTTATAAGGGGTAGCTTGGTGCTATCTGATCAATTCATTCAGTTGTTTGAGCTAATGGGTACCAAGAATCACATTGGTTGACAAGTAGTGTAACTTTTTATTGAAGTATGTTAAAGATACTAAGACATTTCAAATTCTGGCAAGAGCAATTGTGCATGTCCACATCTCATAATATAAGAGGATCTATCGTCACATCTATACTATAACAGGGGTGCATCATTCTGTATTATCATTTCATTTCCGTCAGATTAGGATAGGCTTGCATATGATGATCAAGGATTGGTGATGGCAGGATTTTCCATAGTTGTCATATAGCTTGAAAGATCGTCACGATCATGTGTGAATGTGCATATATTTTAGAGAACATAACAAATGAGTATGGATTTTGGTGTTGTTGAATTTAGAGATGTAAAATGGTGAGTTCATGCATGTTGTTTTGTAAAGTAATAGACAAATGTTGGTCATTGGAGTTGCTATCAAACTTAGGCAATTGTAAAGAATCAATTCTTTAATTAAACATTTTTCTAAGGAATGGTGGATCAAAATAAACATAGATTAGGATTGCATGTGATCCTTTAGCTCTTTTGAAACCCCCAAGGTTTTTTAAAAACCATTTTCTTCGAAAAGCTTGGAATTAAGCATGGAATTAAACGACTTTAGAAATACACAGTTGGTACATGAGCTCATGTACCAGACTGTGTAACCCTTTAACCTTAGAATTAAAGGTTTTCCAAAAATACAAGACCAGTACATGATCTCATGTACCAAGTTGTATAACTTTTGAACCCTAACTTCATCTTTCCCTAGTAACGCACGACTTATATATGGGCCCATATACTTGCCTATGTACCTTTTCAACTTCTCTAACTTGATTAATCCTCAACCAAATTGGTTGAATCTTGATCAACCTCTTTCCTTAAGCTACAGTAACCTTCCAAAAACCTCGAAACATAAATTTAAGAAGTTGAATCGCTCATATAAAAGCAAACCTCAAGTAACCACATCAAGCTCCAAGTGTATCATTTACACTAAATTCCTCCATTTCTATAAGTCTAATAATTGGAATAGGATGTTAAGGACCATAAGAAATTGGTGGACTATGGGAATCCATTATTAGGAGGCCAAGAATTGGAGCCCACAAAAGTATATCCTATTAAGGATTGGTTAACCTAAACCCTATGACCAATCTTAACCTACATAATTAAATAGATAACTTGGCTAAATGAAATAAATGACATAAAAACTTAGGAAATATCATTCAACCATAACTCTTTGACCCCAAAACAATGTTTCCCTAAGAATGCATGAGCAATGCAGGAAACGACCATGACATACTTAACCTTGGAATTACATGATTGATACAAAGGCTAGTGTATTAGGTCATGTACCTTTTTGACCTTAAGTCTTCTTCCCTTAGAGATGCACGGTCTCATGCACTTGATAATGCAACTTTCTGACCAATTATTTATAGATGGTGGAGATTAATGTTAGCCATTAGATAATTCCTGATCAAACGTACGAGGTTAAGAATGCTGATCACTGTTAGATCATATCTAAAAAATTTGACAGCCGTCATTGAAGCCTTCTTTTCTTTAATGGTGGGCTAGCTTGGGCTTTGTGAATGAGCTATAGGGATCTATTTATATTATAAAAGGAAGCCCATTATAATTAAAATAGTCCATTATTTAAAATGGAATTAAGACTTATTTTATTCTACATAAGCCCTAATTTAGCCAAACAAAGCCCAAATTAACCTAAGAATACATTTTTAGAGTATACTTTTCATACACAAGAAAACTGAATTAAGTCGAGAGCAGAATGAATCAGTCCGACAATCCTTATTTCAAGCCTACCAAGTTGAATCTCCTTGCAACATCTCTTATTGGACTCGACCTTCTAGGCCCTGTCACTAATCCAGAAGACTGATCCATAGCATTAAATTGAGCTAAATGCCTAATTACCAAAATGGTTGTCTACAATTTGCTCCTTAGCCAAAAGCTCTTTTAATGAAGTCATAAAGGGGGTTTTAGGCATTTTGTTAAGTGGATGTTGTTTTCAGATTTTTTGTAGAATACTAATAAGAAGCTGCACTTTACCTTACATCTTCTATTGCATTGGTGAATTAATACTTTTGATGCTTGTCAATGAACCAAGATAAGCTGAAGTAGTCTTCTTCAAACTAAATGTGGAATATCTGATGAATCAAGTTTGTTGTCGCATAAATGCTTTATGATATTGAGCAGACTGATATGTGTTATACTTTTTTCTAAACCTTTGTTGAGAGATAATTGTCTTTTAATGCTTAATAATGGAATAAAAACATTAAATGAAGCTCAAAATCATAGCAGTAAATGAGGCATATGTTATCTCTTAAGTGACACAAAGCTCCGAAGCGAAGCTACTATAAATCGATCCAAATAATCTCCGAAGACTCGGGAAATTCTTTTATTAGCGTTGTGGTGCGAGGGCAAAGCCCCCACGGTATGGACTAAGGTTAATTTTATCCTTTGGTTCGCATCTTCTCATCAATTACTTTCCATATTTTTTGCAATGTCATCTGTCAATATTGTATTAAATTTATCGTCAACCTCCAGCTGCATATATATTATTTACTTAACATATGTCCATACCATTCTTGTGCCGAATTTGGAAATTTGGATATTCAAACGAGTACAAGCAATAAATCCTTTCCATAAGTATGAGTTATTGCCAAAACGTTTCCTCTCCTTTGGTAGTTTCAGTTTCATATTGCCATTCTCGTTATTCTTCCATCTTTGAAAGAGATTATTACAGTAACTATTATCGGTAGTGACCCAACTCCAACATCGATAAGGTGGCGATTCAAATACATATCTCCAGTAATTCACAATCTCGATGATCAACCTAGCAATCGTGGATTAATAGCAGATTTTCCTTCAAGTATTACATTTATTTATATATTCAGTTGTTGTTATCTCTCCTTCTCTCTCTCTTCTTTTTTTTTTTTTTTTCAAGAAAGTGTCATTGCCTTATGATGAAATTGGTTGTGTAGATATTGGCTTCCTCACATTAGCTTCGTCGTCGTGGTAGTTCTGTCGACAACAACAAATCAATAGCCACAGGGAATCATTTGGTGCAGGTACGAATAGAAAAAAAATTGAATTAAATTCCATATGATGCATATATGTACGTGTGTATATGTATATGATATGCATGATTGTGGCTGATGCTGTTAACCATTTTTTTTTAATTACCATTGCAACTTCAATATTTATATTTGAGACATGCGTTGATGCTATGCTTGACTCTTCCATGACTTTTTGTTTGATGGTCCAACAATAACTTTGACGTTTGTGGGTTTCGTATTGGGCTTCTCCGTTTTTCCAAGCTCCCTCGCTCTCTGCTAAGCTTGGCATGGGCCCACAAATAGACTTGTATCGTTTAGTACCCAACCTTTGCCATGGGCCTACAGGCAAACTTGTGTTATTCTAGTACTTAGCCTCTTCTAACTTTGATACGAGCCTACGGATCTTCAAGTCTATTTATACCAGGCCTTATAGTTGGCGTATCTACCATCTTAACCATCTCATTAACTACCAGACTTGGCACGGGCCCACGAATAGACTTGTGTTGCTCTAGCACTCGACCTTTGGCATGGGCCCATGAGCAAATTTGTTTTATTTTGGCACTCGGCCTCTTCTAGCTTTGATACGGGCTTGCGGATCTTCAAGCCCATTCATACTTGGCATCATCTCCCATTTTGCTACATTCAAGGGACTCATAATAAATCCTTCTCAATCAACGAGCCTAATCCATTAGAAAAATTTACTGGCTCACTAGGGAGGACGTATACCTAAGGTCGCATCTCCTCATGATAGTTGGACCAATAGTGTGATAAAGGATGATTCTTTCTAGAAGAACATAAGGACGAAAGGGTTGTGCGTGCCTGTACCTGCAAACGAGCATTGCATCATCATTTTGGAGGCTTCTCTAGAGTCGAATAATTTCATCAATGCTACTTCTATACTATGCTTCAGGAATGAAGGTAAAGAGTTGCCTTTATTTAAAACTCACTTAAATTTCCCTAAGCCAATTGTCACTGAATGGTCCACATGGGTATCACACATTGTCAAGAATAAAGATCATGCAGTGCTATTGAAGCAAGCTAACATCTATAGCTCCATCACTGTGTCTATGTTGTATACCTTTAGGAAGATGGAGGGTCCAACAACGTGGAGCATACTAATGTCTAGGTAGAGTACTCAAACTTACACCTTTATATTGTCATAGGGTGAATTTACCCCAACATTAGAAGATGTTTTCCTCCTATTAAAGCTTCCTTCTTTTGGAAGTACAAACATTGTTATTACCTCACACTCACCTAAGCATATAAGAGTGTATGATAGTTTGATGGAAGCCTACCATGGAATCAAGAAATCGAAGAAAAATAGTTTCTCATCATGGATCAGTTACTTCTTCAGATGTAAGTTAGGGAAGCAACGTGCTACCAAGGGACCCAGTTATGATAGCAAGTAAGTTTCACCTTCTCTTATTTTGTTCTCTAAACACATGTCATGCTCAATCTATTTGTGATACTAACTTAAGGTATGTCTTATATATATATATATATATATATATATTTAGGTTCGAACTTGCAGCATTCATTGCTTTGTGGCTATCGATGTTTGTCTTCCTTGGAGGATCCAAGGAAGGTGTCATCCCTCGACTATTCATATTGGCAATATGCTTACCTAAGGGGCGAGAGTTTGCTTTTGTGCCCTTTTACTTGGGCTCACTTTAATATCGCCTCGATCTGTACTACCCTGCTGCAAATAGATCTATAGGTCATTTTTTCATTTATTGTTATGTGGATGTTGTCCTCCTTCATATCTTCTTTTGTGAGAGGTTCAGAAGACATTTTTCTCTACCGATCGCATTTGAAAATTCTAGTTTGAACCATCCCGTGCATAGGCATGGTCTCAGAACAATCCTTGTTAGCAACAATAGATAACTGCTCTGAGTTCACATTCTACCCATATGTCAAAAAGATCACAACATACCGGACCTGCAATGGATATTATCCTACTGAAGTACGTGAGCTTCCATTGTGGGATCCACAAAATGTGTCATTTAACAATGCGCATCTCCCTTAATGGTGCATCCCAGGGAGTTTGCCATCAATCCTTAATGTCAAGGGTCAAAAGGACAACACATTGAAGTTGGAAGTTATGATTTACTCTCCCCATAGTGTGGCATGCCAATTTGGGTACAACCAAGGTGTAACAAGAGACGTACACCCTATAATAGACTTTCAGTCATGTTGCGCACTTATATCACCGATGGATTTCAAGCATATACATCTGATGCTTAGTGAGATATATGTTCCTTCAGAGAAGCCCCATGTTCCTCCAGTGGGTTGTTGTACTGGGCGAGTTGCATGAAGAGATTTCAGAGTTATACACTTGCTCAAGACATCAAGCCACTGGCGAAGATACTTATTCTATGCAATGTGTTCTACCTTCGACCCCCTAAGTTAGATAAGCTTGAAGGGAAGCATGATGCTGTAGAGTGCACTGGAGAGATACAATCTCTAAGCAAGTATCTTATGGGAAGGCACCATCAAAATATAATCATCTTGAACATTCAAGTGAGGATTAGAGTACCTTAAAGTGACCACATCTCCAGGAGGTATTAATAGATCTTTTCTTTGAGTTATAAATATATTTCTTCAATCACTTGGTCTCTAAAATTTTAATCATTCTCTATTTTTTTTTCTTTTTGTAGGACTGTTCAATCAAGTTGTAACCTCGAAGAGAGGCACAGGTGTTCTTCTCCATTAGGTGGGGAAAATTATGGTGACAAACCTTTTGATTATGGTAGAACTCCTAAACACGGCAATACGATTGATGATGAGGATGCATATTATTACCTCAAGATGTCGAGGATGAGTTCATTAATCTTGTTGATGACAATGATGTTATTTTTACTGCAGAAGATCTTCCTGAGAGTGATCGTATTGATGAGGATGTTACAACTGGTATGCAGGAACCTTCCTTAGATAAAAATGCAAATTTTGAGATAGGTAAGGACTCTATACATCCGATAGGGGTTCAGGTACCTTATGTGTTACAATCTTGGGACCTTTGAATTCATCATCGTCATTCCGTGAGACAATGTTAACTCGATATTAAAGATGCTATCATTTATAAGATAGATAAATGCTTTATATATGATTATCATGTATGTTGCATTAATAACTAGTTTAAACTCGTGTTCACGACATTTCAATATCAGGAGTCTAGAGATCTGCATCGATTCAAAACCGGCTTAAGCTAGAACTGAAATAGAAACCGAGAAGCCTAGCTTTGAAACCGAAGAACAGGATAAATTTTTTTCCCTAAAAAATTACATTTCCAAAAAATTTTTTTCCCCTACTCCGATCCTTTTTCTTTCTCTTCTCTCCCTCTCACCTGACACTTGTCGCTACCGCCTGCCTCCCTCTCTTTTTTTCTCCTTCTCTCCCTCAATCCCTCACCGTGACGCTTGTCCCCTCCCCCCAAAGAAAAGCTCCATCTGACTTGAATTTGAAGGTCCAAATTTTCAGCTACTAATTGCATTTGTCTTCTGTTTTTTTTCCCCGATAAATACGTTGTAAATGCAGCAAGCATTCAACATTCCCTTTATTATTATTATTATTATTATTATTATTATTATTATTATTATTTGTCTTTTCATTTTTCTCTATAAGTATGCTGCAAATGCAACAAGAATTCAACATTGATTTTTTTTTTTTTTTTTTTTTCTGTTTGAAACTGAACAGTACCCATATCCCGTTTGAACAATATCTGGATAGTAGGTTTCACAATTTACTCCTTTTGAGATTTAAATCTTGAAACACAAAACCATTTAGAAGTACATATTGTATTGAGAAAGATTTGAGAGATATACAAATAGAGTATTCAGTTCATTCTAAATTTAGAAATCATAATTTAATAAATAATAAAACTTACATTTTGAAATTTCCTAAATTGATAGGTTTTGAATACTCTTCGTGAATAAGTTGTATAAATAAAATATGTAATTAACAGATTGTAATGGTGAATTGAAATTTACTTATAAATTTTCCTTGAATTTAATTTATGTGCATAATTGGACATTACAGTAATATCCTATAATTATTGTTAATAGTTGAACAATAATATAATATTTACTCACTATTACACACACACAACCACCCCCCAAAAAAAAAAAAAAAAAAGCTTGGCTGCATGTTTTGTATAACTAGAAATAGTCATACAAATATATCAAAAATCTCATGAATACCAAAAGTCTTTCCACTTGAAACATACAAATTGATATAAAGAGGTTTAATATAACCATATTACATTTACAAGCATATCTAAAAGCTGAAAATCATTTTCACCTACTTTATGTGGCAGTGCTCTATCCTGGGTTTATTTTTTATTGCAGCTATCACCGCATTTTAGACACTTTGCCATAGGTGGAAGTTCGCTTCTAAATTTCGATCAATGAGGCCTCTTAATAATATGAAGTTTAAGTGCATTACGTATATATATATATAGTTCGCTTTTCTCATTATTTGGAGGTTGAACAAATTGAGTGAAACAGAATTGTGGAAAGTTCTTTTTCATTACATATGACATCCATATCATGCCATTACATGCTATTACGTGCCTCTAGTGAGCAAATTAAAGAGCCTAATTTCAATTGTTATGCTTAATCTTTCGTCCTACTTTGATCTATTTTTATCAATTTAATGAAGTTACATTGAAAGATATCAAAGCTTGATGGTAAGATCATTTGACGTATCAACATTTCATAAAATTCATCTAAGATATCAATATTTAAAAATAGGTTTATTTAAGGTATCAACATATCAAGTGGTTAAAAAGAGAAATTAACATTTTGTAAAGTGATTCAAATAAGATATTAATAATTAATGATTGACAAAAATTAAGAAAATTTAATTGAAAACTAATCCAAATATTAATACCTTAAATGAACTTCGTAAAATATTAATACCTCGTTTGATTCACTTTGTGAAACGTTAGTTCTCCTTTTTAACACTTGAACCTAGATACCTTAAAAACACGAACCTCCAAACATCAATATCTCGTAGTGTAATTCACCCTAACAACATAGAGGAAAAAAAAAAAAAAACATGGTAACAAGTACTCCATCACCAATAGTGAACATGTTAGTCTTATTAGCAAATCCACCGGGCCTAATTGCATTGAAATGAGTACCACCAAACTAAAATGTTTCCTCAAATGGGTACTCATGAAACAACTTAAGTTAGTCAAGCGTTTTGAACCTGTAAGGAACTGATTCTGTAAAAACAAAACTAGGTTGTGTGACTTTGCTTTATGCTATGTTTTTCTTGCTTGCAACTTGGGAATCAATTTGAGAAGCAAGGAACTTAATAACTTTTCATTTTTATTTTTTCCTTTTAGCTTTTGCTAAAGTTTGGGAATCCATTTGAGAAGTAAGGACTGATACATTTGTTGGACTTGTATTAGGAGGAGTTTCCATTATACAAATTGTTGGCTCATCAAAATCATGGCATTGACCCACACTCCTTGATTATGTAGCCAAAAATTCATAAAGTTGATCCATCTTACAATACTATAATTTCCTTTCAAAAACATTGACCTACACCCCTCATTTATCAAGAACGTAATCATTCCACATTTGTGTTGTAACATTGTCTCTTGAAATTTCTCTCAATCTAGCATCATCTGCATTATTGTCTTGTATAAGACCATGGTCTTTTATTTCAACGTTTAAAAGATCATAGTCTACTTCGAACTTGCCTCATCCAGATCAACACCCATTAGATATTTATGCATTATGCAAGAAACTAAAATGATATCATAATGGGTTTCAAACGTATAATGCTTTTCTATGGCACTTGATATAATGGTTAACCACTTTTTCAATACACCACATGCTCTCTCAATGGCATTGCATAGCAATGAATGTCGATAATTAAATAGTTCACGTAGCTTCTGGTACTTATGTTGAATACTCTTTAAGGTGACACCGCACACCTCTATAAGGAAATATTAGTCTACTTCTTAACATTATGAGGAATTTTACAATTAAAAGTCATTATGTAGTTAACATTTTTACCTTAGGGTATTAGTAAGCTATCTTTTCTAATATATATATATATATATATATGTACGTACGTACGTACGTACGTATCTTTTACATGAATGTTTATACCATCAATTGCACCGACAGAATCCTAATACATTAATAAAAGGAAGTACATAACAGCATGAAAATCATAGATTTTATAATTATGAAAGAGTTGATAATTGTTTATCTCTTAAAATATAGATAAAATCTTTTGTTGTTGAGGATTTCACGTGATAAATCCTTGCCATCGGTTTACTTAAGAATTTTGTCTTTAAAATAGATGAGTGATCTAGGGACAATATGGAAGTGCCTACACATAGTTTCACTTGCATGATGAAAGAAAAAGGATATTTGTGCAGTTCTTAACATTATGTGCTGAAATATGTCAAAATTTAGCAACATGCTCTTCAATTGATGCCCATTGCATATCTTTAAGATGATCACTACTTGTTGATATTCCACGTAACATTTCAAAAGCTATGGGTGCAACGTTTCAACATCTATTATCATTTTTCGGTTGAGGCAAAAACTCTGTCTAATTTGATTAATTTCTAGTGATGTCATAATGCTAGGTCTTGATCTTCTTATAATATATGGATGATCACATCCAATAGATGAAATTCACCTTACTAGCAGCCAAAAAAAAAAACATTCCTCTAATAGTTTCATATTCTTCAATTTGTACCCCAAGTATCTTCATATTTTGATTGACAAATACAAAGGCGCCATTAGGACAAACATAAAAATTGGAATAATGCTCAAGCCCCCACTCCCCTCTACCCTTACTAAATAAACTTTCATGTAATGTAAGATTTATGTCTTCCTTTCCAAATAAAAAATGAAATGTCTCATATGCCTTTTTTTTTTAAGGAAAATTGCAAACATCCCCTCTAAATATATAATTTTTCATCTTTTATGAAATATATAATTGAACTGAATAAAAAGATAAGTATAATTGTCTATCCCCCACCCCCCACCACCCAACCCCAAAAAAATAAAACAAAAATGGGGAACAAAATCATGCTACTGCACTAATCCTCTTTATTGAAGGTCTCCAAACAGACAAACTAAGGGAAGGTTAAAAATCAAAAGAAAAAGGATGCTATTAACCTGCACTCAAGTGATAAGGAAGAGATATTATAATGAGGAACATCAACACCGCACATTCTTAAGTAGTGCACTGTACACTTGTTATTTGACAAGGAAGAGATACTACAATGAGAAACATCAACACTGCACGGCTAGCCGAGCGGTATTATTTGACACATTTCTTCTTCTTTTTTCTTTTTTCAATTGCAACCTGCCAGACCCTGGTCGGCCGATGGGTCTTGACCCGTAGGCTGGGGTCATGAGGCCCAGCCCATCTGTGCCAGGTTGGGCCAAGTCACAGGTCCAGCCCGACCCACGCCTAAGTCTAGTACATGTAAATGACTAAGCCCTGGCATTTGAAAATACTTTGTGATTACAATGCTGATGACCCTAAAATTCACTGTGGGATTCTGCTAGATGCCTAAATTGGTACTCGCAAAAAATTTCAACCGAATTGTAGAAATGATGGTGAATCTCCTTTTCAACACAACCTGAGATTTCCTTTCTACAACTTTCAGAATGTGAAAACATCAGGATGAGAGACCACAAATAATTGATCACATGGAAAGATCTATCGAGCAATTATGATTAGCACTGATCTGATGAAAATTTGCAAGGGCTTGCCAGCCTTGACAATTTAATCCTTATCATTTTCACATTTGAAACTTTGCATATCTAGAAAAAATAAAGGAATTCATTATCACCATTATCACAGATTAATAATTTCAGGTCATAATTAACCAAAAAAAAATAATAATTTCAGGTCACGGAAACAACTTAGGAGGAATGCAAGAGAAGAAGAAAAAGAAATGTAAGGTAGAAACATATTCAATATGCATGCCACCCTGGTTGGATGAGGGTAAGCGGAATATCTGAAGTCCTTCCATAGTCTTAGGGGCTTACTCAATTTCCTAAAAAAATGGAGGAAGTACAAAACAAGGGCCATTTTAATCCTTCTTATCCAAAGGAAACTCATGCTGAAAGCTCATGCTAGCCTTGGAAAAATTTTAACATGTAAATATTCAAACTAAAGCAAGAGAGACACAGGGGAAGTCATGTGCATATTCATGAGCAACTGGAGCAAAGATCCTCTTACAAAAGGAGAATACAAATGTACAGCTAGTGTTCAAGTTCAAGCATTGCTTTGCCATGAAACAGATGTCCTAAAGTTTAAAACAAATTGCAGCAGCCTGTTATCACACATTATAGTTTTTTATATTAAATTTACATGTTACATTTGTCCTTGCAACTCTAACTTCTGTTCAACTTACAAATTCTTTTGAAGAGACAGAAGGAAATAAATAATCTGTGCGATCATTATTTCTTTCTTTGTGAAATTCATGATCTTGAGCTTCTAATATAAAGAAAGCATGCAGATGAACTAGAATACCTGAAGATCAGCAAATGCAACAGGCACTCCCCCCCAGCACGTACTTCAAGTGTATTGAAACCAGGGTACCTATAGAAAAAGTAAGTTAATCAGCTATCCTCTGACAGTTTAACACACTGAATTTCTTTTTTTTTTTTTGTTTCCAATCACATTAACCAATTTGCTAGACATTATTTAGAGATGCCTGAAGTATGACCAATAACTTGAATAATTTATGAGTGCAACTTAATGAGAAGTAGTTGCTTTGATCCTTCAGTGCAATTTAGACCCAGTTATACGATAAGCAGTGAAATGTGCATTACCATTTCCTCTATCAACCTTCTCTAAGTGTAGAAAAATTCTACTAACATAAGCATTTTTAGGCAACATTAAAGACTGTCTAAACATTAAAATATAGTGATTGACTGGAGAACAATATTGCGTACTGAGCATCAAGACGATTACTATCATTGCTTATAGCAGGCAAATGTTAAAAATAAAGCAGCTAAGCAGATTGTTTAATACTAATAAAAAAATACTTGAATTTAGCAGTGAAAGAATCAAGGATGACCATACGTGAAGTTCAACAATTCCAATGCAGGTAATCGGTATTATAAAAGCCAATGCAGGGCAGTATCATAAAGAGGAAAGTTGGTGCATTCTAGATGAATAAGCAAAATGGCTTAAAACATGTAATCAACAATCATGTTAACACTTACATCTACAGATGCTTCGGTACCATCTTGCCCAGCTGCCTCAGCACTGTAGATTGCCATTCACACTAATTAACTTAAGCTGAATATACATATCCATTAAATAAAAAATTTGCTTTCAAAGGGACGAGTAGCTTAAAGTTTGCTTTTTCAGCAGTTAGCTACATTCGCCTGTCTATCATGTATCAGGTCTACTACATAAGATCCAAGATGGCAGAGGCACATTCCACGGTTGCAATACTGGAGTCTGGACGGTTGCAAGCAGGACAACATTCCTGAGGTGTTAGTTCATTTAAGTGCTTGTCTCCTGCAGAAGCATCATGGGAAATGGTAACTCAATTTACTGGCCATTATCCTTCATTTGCACTGAGACTGAGGTCAATCTTCTTGAAGAAGGGGAGCAACGTTACCCTACAAACCATCAAACATGCAAATACTCTCTTGACTATCAATCACAGTTCCCATAGTAACAAACACTAACCATCTGCTATCACCAATTGCTCTGTTTACACGTGAAGTATAGCATACAGCAGCGAGGTTGCCATCCATTCATCTATATTTGGAATCCAATCAGCGGTCAATTGATGAGCTGTGATAAGCACAGGTGCCAGAATTATACAAAGCAAGTGGGCAAGGATATATTACAAAGTCTCAAGGGTAAAAACTCTAATTTTCCATTCCACAATAGTCAACTGAACAAATTTACAGGATATAAGACAGAGAACTTTCATCCAAAATATGCACCCAGAATGAACTGAAACTTTCAGAGGGAAGTAAAATGAATTCCCTATCTCATTTCAAAGCACTAGTATAGGATTCACTATTTATGCGCTGATTCATGCTTCAAATGCAACCTTCAATTATCATATATATTGTCAGAGTGGAAGTCTCCACCCTAGTGTCATTCCAAGACATACAATCTAGCGTTTCAAGTATTGTTTTCAGTGCCATGAATGTTAAGGGTATGCATCTTGCCCAAATGGCATAACCTATCAAAACCAAGGTAAATACCCAAAAACATGTTAGGATATCCAACTGCGTCCAGGGACTTTTTGAACTCCCCTCTCCCTCATTTTTTCCCTAAGAAGAGATACATCCACCCAACGGTCTGCAGCAGCATATATGTTTGACAGCAATACATAGTTTCCAGCATTTCTAGGTTCAAGCTCCAACAGCCGACAAGCAACCAACTCCCCCAACTCGATATTGCAATGAAGCTTACATGCCCCGAGAAGTGCACCCCAAGCACTAGCATGAGGATCCACAGGCATCGTACTCAAAAGATCATAAGCTTCTGCCAGTCGACCTGCTCGACTAAGAAGATCAACCATACACGCATAATGATCAGGAGAAGGAACTAAACAGAACTTGCCAGTCATCAGCTTAAAGTAATGCCAACCTTCATCCACAAGCCCAGCACGACTACATGCTGTCAGTATTACTGTGAACGCAACCTCATCAAGCTTAGGCCCTTCTTTTAGTAACCTATCAAAAAGTCTAATAGCCTCTACCCCACGGCCATGCATGGAAAACCCCTGAATCAAACTACAATATGTTACAGTATCATGTTTAGGCATTTCTCCGAACAAAGCTATAGCTCTCTCCAGGTTTCCACACTTAGCATTCATATCTACAAGTGCAGCGAGAACATGACTTCCACGAAGATGATATGATCTTTCGCTCACATATAAATCCACCTGTTTCGCTAATTCTAAACAGCTCAACTGGGAACAAGCCGACATTAATGCAGCTAATACATAGTCATCAGGCTCAAAATTTTGAGACACCATATCTCCAAAAATACGAACAGCCTCATTGGGCAACCCATTTTGAACGTATCCCGATATCATGGATGTCCATGCCACTACATCCTTCTCGGGCACTTGCTCAAACAAAGCCCTGGCAGAAACCATATTACCATTCTTAGCATACCCATCAATCATTGTCGTAAAAGAAACCACATTCCTCTCAGGCATTTCATCGAACAGCTTTCTAGCGCTCTCTAAATCACCAAACATCACCAACCCACGGATCATCGCATTCCACGACTTCACATTCCTAAACGGCATCTCACAGAAAACCCACTTTGCCTCCTCCACTTTACCCAAACTCACGTACCCAACAAGCAAAGCAGTCCAAGACACAACATTTCTCACAGACAAAACATCAAACACCTTCCTTGCACACTCAATCTCCCCACATTTTCCATACATATCAACCAAACTAGTCCCCACAAAGACATCCTCTTCAAAACCCATCTTAAACCCTAACCCATGAACCATCTTCCCTTCTCTAACCCTAATCTCACTCGCACATCTCTTGATAACCAAAGGAAAAGAATACCTATCAGGCGCAAACCCACCAACACTCCTCATACGATCAAAAATCCTTAACGCATCCGATAGCGAGGATCTCTCGCAATACCCTTTTACGAGGGAGTTCCAGAGAACGATGGTGGGGTTGACGATGCTGTGGAAGAAGGAGGTGGCGTACGAGAGAGAGGAGGAGGAGGAGCAGAGAGAGAAGGAGAGACAGATGAAATGGGAAGCTATGTGGTGGTCTTGTTCGAGACCCTTTTGGATGATCCGAGCATGGAGTTGGCGGAGATGACTAGGGGTTTTGCAGAGTTTGAGGAGAGAAAGGATTGAAGGAAGATTGCAAGAGGAGTTGGAGAAGAAAGGACCATGGTAAGGCATGAATGTGCATCATTGGCGGTAAGTCAGCTCGCGGCTGTCTAGTCCAATACTATAACATCGAGTTCTCTCATTGATTGCATATCCGCAATTTTTTTTTTTTTTTTTTCTAAATATAGAATCTTTTTTAAATTATTCGCCAACTTAAATGAAGGGTCTATTTGGATTGTTTGTATTTCATCTGTATCTGTATCTTTTTAAAAATGATATGTGTAAATATATTTGATTTGCATCTAAATTTTATCTATTTTTATTCTATTTGATCGTTTGATAAGAACTGTCAACTTTTTTTATCTATGTCTATTTCTTGATAAATAATTTGTTAGCAAAAAGTTTGAAAAAGTGTCTGTATCTGTCGGAAAAAAGCCAATCCAAACAGACCCGAAATTAATTACTAAAGTAATTTATCTATATCTTAAATAAGTGTAATTTAAAAAAAAAAGTCTCATGTTCACAATACAAGATATATAAAAATTGCAATGTTCCCAATATAAGTATCATCTAATACTATACATGCAATTTCAAAATGCGAATTTAATGATTTATTTTAATAATTAATTTCTAATGTATTCCATTTAAATAATTTTTTCTCTAACACTGGTCAAATTCACATATCACTCGCATATTCACTAATATTATCTCCAATATCCGAATATGCTATACAATACTATTAATTATCAATTGTTTGATATCGACAACTATAACTCAACATGTGATTTGTTGATAATTATGCCTTATATAAACTATAGTTAATTAATTGATAACTTATATTATTCGATAATTATAATTGAAGCCGAGTAGAAACTTCGAGCGTCGAAGAGATATTGGTTCAGGGTTTTTGGAAAAAGATTTTATTTGTTCAAAAATTTAGGTTTCATCCGCATAGTATAATTTTATCCAATTACTAAACAGATAATAAAAACCAAAAAAAAAATTTAGGACTTTTGGTCACGGTGCCTCAATTTATTTATTATTTTATTTTTGACATCCAAATATCATTTTAAAGAGAAGTGAGTGGTAACTCTATTATATAAGATACTAATAGCTCGACCCAGTGGAGATGAGATGGATATTAAGAATCACCAAGTAGGATGTAGATTTTCAAGAACCTACTTTTAATAAGGTAGGGAGTATGTGGTATTTGTTTTTATCTTTACCTTGTACCTTGTACCATGTACTTTAGGTACAAACCTAATCTATTAAAAATTAAAATAATTAAACAAATATATAACAATACTCTATTTTTAATTTTGTAATTATTTTTTTCAGAATTATCATTTGTAAAATGTTTTATGAAAATTTTTATTTGGAAACAAAAATGCGTGCAAAGTTCATTTTGGAAGAACTTTTAAAAAAGAAAAAGAAAACTTCAATTGTTTGTACTTTTACTTTTAAATCATATAGTCGATCTTTTTCTTTAATCTTTTGAGACTAAACAAAAGTGTCTCTAAAAGTTCTTAATTTTGAACTTTGCTATTTATAGGTGGTAAATTCATACATAAAGTTCAGACACCTAATTGTAAAAATAAGAATAATTGAGTATCAAATCTAACATTTATTTTTATCTACATGCCACGTTATATTTGGTCAATTATTGATTAAATTAATTTAATTTACTACTCTAAACACACACAACAAACAAATTAATATAAAAAAACAATTTAAAAAAGTCTAAAAAAAATTTATATCAAATAATTCTACGCTTTTATTTTTTAAAATAATAAATCACATATCACGCACTACAAGAAAATTGGTCTTTAAAGACAAAAGTTCTTTAATGAATTTTTTTTTCTAAATAATTCAATTAGCATCAAAATTGTGATGCATTTGTGAGAAAATATAATGGAAGAATTTGTATTGTTCATTTATGTTTTAATGACGGAATCTGCGACAAATTATCTACGAATTTGCTAGAAAATAAATGTTGTCACAAATCTATCTCTGGTGTTACAATAGGAACAAAAAAAAAAAAAAAATATTGGCACTATATATTTACCCTATGGATTTTTTTTTTGGAACTGATATATATTATGCTGAATGAAATTTTTAAGGAAAAAATATATAGTCATCAAAAAATAAATATGATGAAGAATCATCATCAATTCCTAGCTTTGATTCGGATGTGTGGATAGAAGCAACTGGATGTCCTAGTCATGGAAGGTTACATGGATTTAAAGTTAGGGAAAACTCGCAAAAAGTAGTTGAAAATAGGACTCCATTCTCTTATGGTTCAAGTTATTGTGATTCATCATCATCAATTATTACTCAAGAGAAACTTGAGTGATACTACAAAAGATACAGCAAGATATGCAAGAACCAATGGAAAAGAGAGAGCAGAAGTTACAAGGAACAAAAGAGAAAAGAGAGCAAGAACAAATGAAAAAAAAAAAAAAAAAAAGAGCAAGAGTTTCAAGCAAAATTGGAGAGAAAGAGAAGAAGAATTAAAGATAGAATTGAGAAATCAAATGAAAAGTTTGTTAGTTGAACTTGTTAAGCTTCAACGAAAATGATCTCGACACACTTTTTATGACATTTTATATGCAAACTTCATAATTTTTGTTGGACTTCTTGTTTGTTTTAAAACCTGTGTTTGGACTTTTTGTTAGATTTTATGTTACTGGTAAAGATATTGTGCTACATGTATGAATACATTTATGGTTATTTTAATGAGAGTGTTTGAGTGAATATTTAATATTGTCTTATTAATTTTATGTATATATAAGTAGGTTTGAGATTACTAAAGGAAAGAAGTCTCTAATGAGTATATAGTTAAGATAGATTCGAAATGAAAACGATGAATAAATACGATTTTTTATTATAATATTGTATTAAATAGAGATGTAATCTGCAACAAAATTTATAAATGAAGAATTTTTAGTTACGTTAATGATTATCATAGAGATGGAGTTGCAACAAATTTGCTAAATTAAAATATTTAATTATAATATTACACACAAAAATTAAAATAGATTTACAATGGCAATTTAAAAGAAAATAGTGATAATTAATACATATTTTCAATGGAAAAACTATGTCTGAATTTGTTTATCGTAAATTTTCGTGACTGATTCGCAAACAAAAATTATAAGTATCAGAGATAGATTTTCTATTGTAAACAAAATTAGCGATAATGATTTTTATGATATAAATTTGCAACAAATATTCTATATTTGAACATCTTTTGAGACAAAATTTCTACTTTTAGAGATAGAACTTTTTGTTTTTAAAGTTAAGTTTTTTTGTAATTACGCACGCTATTACTTAGTTATAAAAAAATTGCTAAAGATTTTAATAGCAATCTCAACTAATATCGAATTCCAATTTGATGATACTTATTAATTTTTTTTTTCTTTTCTATAAGTATTATAATATATTGCTTTACAAAATTTAAGGAAATTGATTTTAGTACTGAGATTTAAAAATTAAAAAACGTTTCATTTGTATTAAATAAGTTTTAAAATTGTTGTTTTGTTCCAATTTGTTTTTACTTAAAAAAAAGTAAATTTTTATATTTGAATTTATGCATATTTAAGTTAAGAAATCATTGTTTACCGTAATATATTTTAAGAGAATGATATGTCTGGAAAAAAAAATAATAATGTTTTATTTATTTATTTTTCTCTCCTACTCTCACTTTCTCTAAATAACAAATAGAAACACAAGACTCTCTTTTCTAAAGTAAGAGTTATTTAGCCAAAAAAAGGGGAAAAAAAGAAGAAGATGCATAATCAAATATCATAAGTCTTTTAGTATTGAAATACATCACTTCACCGTCATAATCAGTCCTCACTCAACGTAGATGTTATCATCATTAATCTCGAGTCTCATTTGCAATAGTGGTTGAAATCTTTATTATATACAAGGAGATGATGCATCCACAATGCGTGTATAAATTAAATAACTCAACATCTATAAATTAAATAGATATATTATTTTAATATGTTGGAAGAGAACAACCTTAATTAGTCCTAAAAATTAAGAAATTAATTACAAATCATAATTACAATTATATTTTCCACATGTTAGGTAACTATCATGCAAAAATATTATATTAGAGCTTTAGATCGATATATAAAGATACATGCTTAGGCTAAAAAAGGAAAATACTATGTCTATTCAATCCATATTTAATTCTATTCAAACCCTATTAATTTCATAAACCAAAAATATTTTACACTCTTAAAAAAGAAAAAACTATGTCTATTCAATCTCTATTTAATTCTATTAAAACCCTATATAATTCCATGATTTCAGGGATGCCAAAAATATTTTACGTGGAAAAGACTATATCTATTCAATCCCTATTTAATTCTATTCAAATCCTATTTAATTTCATGACTTCAAGGATACCAAAAATATTTTATGCCCATATGCTTAAAAAAAAAAAAACTATATCTATTTCACCCCTATTTAATTCTATTTAAAAACCTTATTTAATTTCATAATTTCAGAGATACGAAAAATATTTTATACCCATATACTAAAAACGTTGTATTAAAAACATTTACACTAAAAATATATTTACATTAAAGACACCAAATGGAGTGATTTTGCTTTAATAATATAGATAATATAGCTTCTCTAGCTTGTTACTTTTCTTATATATATATATATATATATATATATATAATTTGTTGTCATATAAAAGACATAAATATGATTATATTGATTGTCTTATCCTTTTTATTCTTCTTTTTTTTTTTTTCCTTTTTCTTTATCTTTGATTAAAGCTTCTTTAATTTGGCTATTCACACATGACACCTATACCATATAAATTTATGATTGATAATATGTGTTACATTTTACATAACACATCTTATGCATTATATAGTGTAACACTTGTAGTGTATTGTATTATCAAAAAAATTACACCTAAGTACTTAGTAAATAGAAATTTCATACGAGTCATGAGATTTCAATACAAATGTCTAATTGAATATAAATATGACTTAATATATAATTTTCACTTACAATTATTTATTTGTTTGCCAGTAAAAATTAATAATCAAATTTAAGTTATGGTAAAGGGGGTAATAATTGAGTTATTCTTCACAACAAAGACTAGAAATAACTAACTTCATATCTAATCCCTCATAACCTACAACAAGTACCACAAACAAAAATAGCTAGAATTGACAAACAAAGCCATGATATCCCAACGAGTCTAAAACATGCTTACCGTTGTTATAAAAAAAAGTACCAATATATAAATTTGAAATAGCCACAATTCCCAAATTTATATTTTTACACATAAGTGTTAGAGCATTTATGCATGATTTTGAGCATGAAATATGTGTTGTAATTATGTGTTTAAATATTGAAATATCTTAGTGTGAATAAATATTGTGTTTATGAATTGTAAGTGTAATGAAGTATGTGAAAATTTGTTTAAGACAAGTTAAATATGCTCAATGTGTATTCCTAAACATAGCAGAAAAATTAGACCCAAAACAAGCCTTAAACTCAATTATTTTAGCCTAAAATCAAGCCCAAACCCATGCAAATCAAAGCACATAATATGACAACCCCTAAAGTTAATATTTGGATAAGAATAAACTTTATTTTTGATCAAAAGAACACTTTCCAAAACAGACCCAAAATCCATACGAATTTCTTCATCTTCTTTATCAAACTTTGTTCTTTTGCCTCTCCTAATGAAGCACCCCATAACCTTAACAAGAATAAGACTTAGGCCCGAGTGTCTTCCATCAAACCAAAGCTTCCTAAGGTAAGTTTATGCATGTTTGAAAACTCAATTACTTGTTTTAGTTTCTTTAGACATGTGAGTTCCATGTTATTATGAATATGCATATTGAAATGAGTTATTGAGGAAGTGCATTTGTTATTTGTATATGAGCTAGTATTTTAATTGTTGATTTCTCTCAAAAGATGATTTTGATAATAACAAAAAGAATTAAATGATTTGTTACATATTTTATTTAGTGTGCAGTCTTAGATGTTAATGAGATAAAATTATATCAGAAAGTATATCAGAAGGTTGGAAGTTTTACATTGAACAAAATTCATATATTAGAAGGTTACTCGGAAGGTGAGATAGTGAAATATTTACTCATCAGAAGGTTACTCAAAAGGTTCCAATGAGAATTGCAAGTATTTTTTTTTATTCATCAGAGGAAACATTAGAAGGTTAATGAACTATATTAGAATCACGTGTTTTCCAACTCAGATTTTATGAAGACCTAGCTCCAATGTTGAGTATAATTTGGGTATTATGCTCAATGTGTTCCACAAAGTCGGTTCAAAATCCACAGGGATTAAAATTTGAACATATGTTCTTTTTGAAGTTCATAAACACACTATTAAAGAAGGATGACTCAGATTTGAATTTCAATTTACACAACAAATTACATTTGAGGAGAAAGTTAGTGTGCATAATATGAAGTACTTACAAAACACAATTCAGATTTTTATGGAATGTGTCCAAAGATTTTTTGAAAGATACGAAGAACGTGAAAGCTTAGATAAAGCATAAACCGTACCAAACAATGAAATTGTACAACTACGGATAAATTGAAGTATGAATTTTTAGTATAAGATAAACATACAAGTTGTTAGATATTTGATTTATCTTCTGAAGCTGGGATTTCGAAGATTACCTCAAGAATTCAAAAATTCAAAGTAAGTCAATAGTATGATAAACACAAGCTGATATTGTGAGAATTTCGAGCAGATTTCACACACAAAAATCTGGGACAAGTTTATCCATCTCTTCTTCTAGCCGTTAAAGTAATTGGAATAAAAAGACAAAATACAAGATAGAACAAGCGACACTTACTTGCAACGGTGATCAATTACGTGAACAAAAACTGTCATAGTTTACTGTCAAATTTACTTGAGCGAATTCTTTTGAGGAAACTTACTTTTATTCCTCTTGATTTGATCTTACTCTTTTAGTGTGAGTTGAGAGTTACAAGTAGGCTTAGTTGATTGATTGTTTAGGAGAATCAAGCTAAGTGAATTGTAGCCAAAGAGAATTGGCAAGAACTTATTGTAACTTTGATAAACCAAAATTATTCCTATTTTATGAATGCCAAAATGGATTTTTATTGATCATTTTATTGATAAGAATTATGAATTTGGCACTTAAAAATAGTAATTTATGTTTTCAGGCCTTTAAAGGAGTTATTTTATGAAAAGAAAGCAAAACGGGACAAAAATGCAAAGTTTGGACCAAAAAGTGGTTAACACAACAAAGACAAGCCATGTCTATCAACCATGTCAAGGAAAAGAAGAATTGAGTCCTAAATCTCAAGTTTTGAAAGGACAAGCTCAGTGAGATGACTTGTCACAAAGCATGTCAAATTAGAAATTTTATCTTGCAAAGATACGACCATGACATGGCTTGTCGCTGGGCATGTCGTTTTGAAGATTTAAAACAGGAAGTTACACGACTAAGGGACAAGCCATGTCCCCAGTCGTGTCAATTACATAGTAAAGAAAACAGCCAGACATGCTCAAGTGACACGACTTGTCTCCAAGCATGTCAATTTGACAGTAAATTATTTTTTGAGAAACGGCTTGTTTAATGAATAGTACTCCCCTATTTATTCATTGGACATTAAAGAGGGGTGTTACTTTGGAAAGCCAAAAGACCCATAACTCCCGTAACGTCCAAATTCCTCCATAATGAGCTTTCAATTTCATTTATGTGAAATCCATTATAAATTGAAGATGGAGGAAGAATCAACAGCAGCAAGGAAGAAAGAGGGGGCACATATAGAATTCATACACAAGTTTTTCAGAGTTTCAACAAGTCAAGATGATCTTAGATTGAAGATCCACAATTTTGAGCTTCATTTTCTCAGGTGATATCAAACTTTTATTGATTTGATTGGATAGTTGAATACAACCGGTGAGAAATATCGGGACCCCGGCTTGGAGCTGGAAGAGAGGATTGATGCTTAAGGCAGAACCTCTATAATTCGACTTTGCACCCTCTACTCTCTTATCTCTCTTTAAATTCGTGCAATTTTATTTATTATTCATAACCGTGATATATGCTCAGAAGGTTGATTAGAGAGTAACTCACTTATATTTTCTTAATCAGAGAGTTAGTCAAAAGGTTTCTGGGAGTAAGAAGTTTTGAATTTGTAAGCCCTGGAAAATTTTAATAAATAATTCCAGAATGAACTTCGAAAATAAACCCTAATAATCACTCCAAATTAAAACCGAATTTCGACCAGTCCTAAATCACGAACGAATCCAAAAATTTCTTAATCATGAGAAAATGAAAATCCTTAAAAATAAAATAAGAACTTAGTGATCTTCAAATTCAAAACCACGACGTACAAAAAATTTCATATTTAACTCCGATTTATAAAATCGGGTAATATAAAGCCCAAAACAAATTATTAAAAAAATAATAAATAATGATTAACTTTCGAAATGAAACCCAATTCAAGAATTCCGAAAACATTAAGAGTTATTAAATACTTACAAAAATAAAATTTAAAATAAATTTCTCAAATTAAATATGTTATATAAACATAAATATCATTTTCCAAATTAGCAAAGGTCTAAACTGGAAAATCACCCGAAAACCCTAACCGGAATACAATAGTGTAAGTCCGGCAATCTAGCGCCCCTAACCCTGGAGGCCGAGATGTAGTTTAAATATATAGAATAACTCATAGTAATATAAGTTCGTTTATAATTATCAGATTGGTAAATTTTTGACCTATTTCGAACCCGTTTGGATACAGACTTCGAAAAGCGTGTCCCGGGGTTCGAGATATCAAAAATATACTATTAGTACCGTTAGACTCGTAATTTTATAAGATTTCTAAATATATCAGTTATATAATTTTTCAGGTTATAAAAGTTACAGTTAGAACCTTTTTATTGTATTTTCATTTCTACCGGTAATTGATTAGTCTTTTGCATTATTCTTTTTATTTCATTACACAATTTTATTATTTTTATAATGTATACCCCGGGTTTCCTAGTAATCAAGTAAACTTCGGAAACCGAAAAATGAAACCCTAAACCGGTTTAGTAATCAAGTAAACTTTGGCATGAATTCTTGTTGAGTTCATCATCATACCAAGATTCTAAGTTGGTATATCCAACAGGGTCGCGATTATCATATCAAGGTTCTTTGGGTCACTTAACCATAGGGTTGAGGTCAATTCCATCTTATCATGCCAAGGTTCGTAGAGTTTCAGATCCAGATCTAAATATTTCATCGAGTCAAAGTCCACCTTCTTGATTCTTAAAGTATGGGAAATTTAAGATCCGTGCCGAGCACGCATCAGGAGTTGTTGGTATGTGCTATATAGGTAAAAAGTAGTTTTTGAGTACATGAAGTTAGAAATGAGTAGGGTTAAGATGGTCTAGAGAAGAATAGATTGGCCTAATGAGGGTTGGATGATGATTTGTGTTTGAAATGGTAAATAAAGATGTTTGATGAGTTTGAAGTAAAGATTTTGTATGTTAAAAGAAATGAGAATACATATAGGTTAAGGTTTGGTGTTGGAAATGAGTTTGAAGGAAGTTTAAAAGTGAAAAATGTATTAAATGTTGTGTTTTCGAATAGGAGAAGTCTGCAACTTTTTCGAAAATCTATGTTACAATGTACGCAGCCTCAACGCCGTCAATGTGGAGGTTAACACTGCCAACGTACATGGCAACACTGCTGGTGTTGGGGATATCCACGGGCATGAACTAACCCCGTGGAACTCTCAAAAAATTTGATAAATCTGAGTTGCAGTCTATACCGGCTCAACGCCGTCGGCTAGACCACAACACGGTCAGCGTTTGTGTTAACGCTGCTGACAAGCGTAGAATTTTTTATGTAGACTTCACTGCCTGAACACCATCGGTGTTGAAGAGCGACGTATCCCCTGTAGTTTTCCATTTTCAAAACTTCTTCAATCCATTTCTTTAGCTTGTTAATTTGTCTTGTGATGATTCTATGAGTTTAGTAGATGTATAAATGATATGTTATGACCTTGCTTCAGATTCATTTGAACTCCCATGAATGTTAAGCCTAGAATTAGTTATGTTCTATGTATGATCTAAAGTGTTTATATTGATTTGAATTGAATTTCCTTGCAACAGTGCTAAATACTCCTTTGAGTGCTTCTATTGGTTTCCTTTCATAACACAGGTATGCAGTAACATGCTTGATTCTTTGCTTAGGATAGGCATGCTTTAAGTCTAATTTAATTTAAGAAAACTTAAGAATTGTTTGTATGATTGTCTTTTATGCTGTTGAATTCGGTTCGGGGAGTGGCACCCTGCTTAGATTGGGGGTATGGTAGTTTAGGCGCTTAAACCACTCCTGTCATGATGCAATGACTTTCATAAGTGGTTCAGCGAATAGTCGATAGGGTATTTGGTATCGGTATAACATTTTCTTATTTTTAAAGAAAAATAATATGATTTAGTTCAATTGTTTATGAGAACATTTGAATTAGGTGATATTATGGATTAAGTTAAGTAAAGTTGTGACACGACTAGAAACCCTAGAGAAAGCTACTTATTCATTATTGGATAGATTTATCTAGGAGATATAAGTATCCGAGCTACTTATATCGACCCCTTAAGCATCGAGATCATTACTTAAGTTTCCCCAGAGACCCCTGTTATCTAGAGTTTGAATACTCCAGTGTTTTTTGGCTAACTAAAGATTAACTAATAACTTAATGGTTGTGGCATTTGCATGTAGTCTAAGCTTGTATGCCATTAAGCTTGTGTTTTGTTACTTGCGTACTGGGCCTTTAACTCATATTTTATCTATTTCAGGTGGTGATGACAGTGGTGAGTTTTATGCGAGTATGGGCTATGGTACGAGCTTTGAGAACTTCTTAGATGATCTGGAGGATTAGATGTTGACCATGGACTTTGATGGATTTCCTTTTGTAATAGACTAGCTTAACGTATCTTTGGATATATGTAATAGATGCTATAGTTTTGTCTATCTTTTATGTCTTTTGTATAAGGCTTGTTAATAGCCTTTGTTTGTAATATCTATACTTAACTATGTATGTTTTAAGTTTATATCTTTTATTAAATGTGATGATGATCATGTTATGTTTTTCTTAAAAGTTTTAAAAGTCAATAATTGTCAAGTTTGTTCTTTTGAAGATTTAGACAAACAATTATTCAAACACTTCTTTAAGGACAACCTTGCATATAATACTGCAGGTTATATGTGATTGAGGATCTAGATTCATCTATTTTAAATATAATTAGATAAAATTAATTACCAAAATCCTATTACAAAATCATATTTATAAAATGAGATGTTGAAATTTATACACAAATCACATGTCATATCCACGATATAAAACTCGAGTATCATTGCTACATCACATTATAAAGAAGCAATATTATCATGCCCCTACAAAGTACCTTAGTTGTAATAATACATCATGTAACCAACTGAGGCCTCCAAGGGGTTGCATAAGTATTTCACAGCTAGCATGCCCCATAGAAAGCGAATGTATAAAATAGGATCGAAAGTTGATTAGAGTTAGGAATATTTTATATATATATAAGACATAAGCCGAGATAACAAAATTGAAAAGACTAGGGCGTCGTTTAGGTATTACGTCCATGGTCATCAAAGATTTCGCCTGAGCATTTCATATAGAACTTACCTAAAAATAAATAAAACATAACTTAAACTATTACAAAACACAAACTAGGTCTCTATTACATATCAAGGTTTTCTTTGCAAAATGAATACATAAGATCCTTTTCTATCTTAACTCCCACACCAGCCTTGGTCTTGGTCATCTTGTTTATAAACCTATAAAGCAACAATCTAAAGGAGCGTGAGCATTGAAAAGCTTAGTGAGCAAGAAAATCTTAATATAATTCATTGTTTTCCAATCATGGTTATTTATGAAGCATATGCAATGCATCAATCAAACAAATGTAATAAACATGATGTAGAAAACTAGAATCCAAACCAATGGGAATTTATGCCCTCCCAGAGGGTTGAAGGATTAATTAAATAATTCATGTCCATAAGAATCCCAAAACTAAAAAGGGAGAATTCTTTCAATTCTTTTTACTTATTTAAAATTAGATATAATATACATAGTCTCCACTTCATGTAGAACTTGGAAACCCCTACTAAGTAATAATACTCTATAGCTAACTCCAACACAGGCGACCTCCTTGGAAGCCTGCCTAGTTCGTCTGAAGCTGATAACCCTATGGTAACCTTAACATATTTACTGGACTCAACAAGTAATACCACAGAATCGAAATATTAACATATGACATGAAATACCATGCTAATGCAATTATGATGTTATGCAATGCATTTCAGTTTGAGTTTAAGGTCCAATATGCTTTAATCCGTATTATATAGGATCATCTCAATTTTAAACACTCATCAATTCAAACTACACCACTATTATCAAATAATAAGATTATTGCTTTGAATATAAGTGTTTATCACTCATTCATAAACATACAACAAGCAGAGTTCCCAATTCCCCATGCATTTTGATGATTTCATTATATTTAAGACAATGTTCATATTATATTTGTAAACCCCGAAAACTTCCACCATATGATACGACCCTAGATTAGAAATTATGGGTTGACTAGTAACCCTAGGAGTTAATTAGAAACTCTAGTTTAGATAGATACTTTAAATTTGATCGGTTTGGGACTCATAATCTTTATAAAAGGACTTCTTCGACCCTAATTGATTCCAAAAACAAGATTTCATATTCCGAGTTAATAATTCAAGTTGTGATCAAAGCAAACTTCAAATCCTAAACCCGAATCCTTATCAAACAGACAGATTATATAGGAAAACCTAAATATGGATATTAAGTGATTACCTTAGTATTCAATGGGGACCGGGAATTGAAACAAGGTATAGTAATGAACCTATATTTGGATTGAAACCCTAAAATTTGAGAGTTTTAGTCAGGAATAAACTACATTGATAAGATTTCATAGTGAGTATCCAAATCTAATATATATAACTAATATAGCCTATGTATTAGTAGTAATATTACGTAAATGACCCAATAGGGTTTTAGTTAGAAAATTGTGATCTTAAGATAAACTGTTAGGATTATAAATACCCAATAAAAACATAAACTGATGTATAACTTGAGATCTAGACCTTCAATACAGAATTGAATCATACTAATATTCGAATTAGGGTTTTCTAAAGCTCTTGGAGCCTGAGACGAAAATTGACCCGAAAAGCTTATAAAACCTAAATCGCGTAGGACAAATTTTTCTTAAACAAATAGATACGTACTATCAAGACTTAAATTTGTACTTTTTGTTAAACTAAACATCTTGTAGGATCCATTAAAGACCTTTATATCTATATATTTACATATATAAGCTAAAATATACCCTAATAATGTAATAAACTACCCGAAAACTTAACTAAATATTATCTAATTACTATATAATTAATATATATATATCTTCAACTTGCTGGAGACGGTTTCCACTTGTTTTGGAGGGCTGTGATTCTCTTGAAGGATGTGAGCCGAATTTCTTCAATAATTTGTATAAAAGTCAATCCCAATCCTCTCCTAAGCCAATCTAAAATGGACAACTCACTCCTGCCTTAATGACAATCAAACAAAGGATCAAATGGACAACAAACAAGAGCAATTCGTTTCAGATTCGAGGAAGAAACACGGCCGGAAATCGCACTACGTTATATATATATATATATATACATATGCAAACGAACTCGGATGGACAAGCAAACAAATTCCAAACCTTCTCAAACCTTCCAGAATTCTTCTACACCTTATTAGGAGTCGAACCAACCCAGAAAACAACTTTTAAACCCTCGCACCAACTCAGTTCGAGAATTCGAACAAAAACCTAGGAAAAACGCTAAAAAATAAGCTTAAGGTAAGTCAATCTTTTTCCGCGAATTTTCTTTCAGTTTTAAGGATTGAGACTGACTCTTAGACATCTTAGGAAGCTAACCAAGGCTACTAGGAACTTCAAATTTCATCGAGAGGTCACAACGAAGGTAAATTTCCTAAACCCTAGCTGAGGTTGATGATTCAAAATCATGGATAGCATATTGTTTTTATGTTATTATTCTTGGATATTTAAGCTAATGAGGTCCATAGGAGTCATTTGGATCCAAAATCCCGACGTTTTGACGTCGGGAATGGTTTGAATTGGCCACAGCTCATCGGGGAAGACGATGAACAGTGCTCCCCGATGAGCACGGGCTGGGTACACGGGCGTGTACAACCCGTGTACCTCTCGGCCAATTTTAAAAAAAAAAAAAGAAGAAAAGAAAAACGAAACTAAATAAATATAATTATATAATAAATATTAATATAAGTAATTCTGGAATTTTTAATATTTTTCCTGCATTTATTTATTTTCTGGAATAGTAATAATAATATTATAAGTATAATAATATTAAATCCGAAACTATTTATTTATTTATTTAAATTTAAGGATAAAATTATTTTTCTGACTTTATTAAATATAGGACGTTTTAATACTTAATCTATTATTATTAATCTAAAAAGAATTTTTTTAAATATGAATTACTTAATTAAGTAATTTCCGCATAATAAGTTTTAATTATAATTATTAATAATCTTAATGTTATTAAAAGAATTTTGTTAAAATTTTCGAAAATATTATTTGAAATAATATGAATATAAGACTAAAATTACTTTAGTAATAATATTAATTAAAGTATAAGACAATTAGTATAATTCTTAATGTAATGGAAAATAATTATTCTATCTAATCTATTTTCGAAAATTTTATTATTATTATTATTATTATTATAATTGTTATTATTAATATTGTTATCATTATTAGTATTATTGATATTATAATTATTTTAGTGCTATTATTGATGATAATTATTAATGTTCTTATGATTTACGAAAAGAGAAAAATAATTTTGAAAATAGTTATAATTAAGTTAATAAATTCTTTTATTAGTGAGTATGTTTTCATAGAAAGGTATATATATGTATAAATTATGAGTTAGTGAATACTAAGTATATACTAGAATATTTGTATATAAATAGATAACAATGGAAAATTAAATAATCCAAATTTGTGAGTATACGAACATCTATACTCTATAAGAAAAATTTATTAAGTCATTAAAAGAAAACTGATATATTTGGACAATAAAGATGAATTAACCAAGTTATTAAACTTTCCAAATACCTAATTAATAGATTCACATATCCAATCAGAATCAATAAAATAAGACTGTGAGTACAATGATTTAGAACTTAGAACTATTTCGAAAGAAGTAATTAAGAATAAAATAGAAAACTGGCAAACCATTGGAACACTTAAATATTTATAGAAACTAAATTGTATAGTCTGGGATCTTAATATTTATATTATTTATCTCAATAGGTGACCCGGGTATTGGGGAGGACCTACCTGAAGATTACTACAATTAAATAGAATGGGCAGGTGAGTGACTCAGTCTTATTACATTGGTTGTGCTTGTACTAGTAGTGACCCTTAAATAAAAAGATAATAGAAATTGGTGAACTGTTTGAAATATGAAAGTTGTGTATTGTATTTTATTGATTGCCATGTCACTCTAAATTAAGTGATAACACAAATGCTTGTATTTTGATAATGTATGTAGTATCTAATTGAGTGTCTGTATTGGTTGATCACCCTCAAATTGATTAAATACTACTGGTACCATAATGGAAAACAATCATGCATTACATACTATGCATAAAAAGCATTGGAGTAAGTGGTAGCCTACTACGTGTTAGTTTCTCGGATCTCTGGTAATGCTTGAATTATCTAGGCCAGAGAGCTAGTGGTTAATTGCAAGATTACTTTTGTTCTGTTAATACCATAGGAACTACATGGTAAATGAAGGACACCGCTTATGGTATTACGTGGGAATAACTAACACTTAGTGGAGTTTCTAAAGCTAAACAGGAAATAAATAATGAAACATGATAAGCTTAAAGAGATAATTAAATTTGAGATTGTTATTTCCTGAAAGCTTAAGTCTCTCTTGGGTAGGTGCACCATAGATTGTGATCCTTCAACCCCGATGGGAGGGCGTAAATCTCTATCCTGTTTGGATTTCGAGTTATCCAAGCTTGTAATGTTCACTTGTGTGATTGCTGCATTTCATATGACTGATAAACAACTTGTATGTTATATGTAATAAGTTCTGGTTATTCACTGAGCTTGTGTTTTAGCTCACACTCCCACAGTCCTTTCAGGTTCACTCTGCGACCCTGGCTCATTACTAGCAGGAGCATGGTCTCGGTAAGAGATTAGAAGTCAGAAGTTTAAAGTTTAGTATAGGGTTAGAATATCTATATCTGTAATAGACTTGTGATGTATTTAAAGTGCATTAGAATCATCAGCTATAGTTACAGGGACTTGTAAAGCATACGATTTGTAATATTATGGTTTGTGAAAGTTGTTTACTAGTTTACATCTTATATATGTTTGTTTATTCCATCCAAGCAACTAAAAGATCCTGTTTTTGGAAATCATGTCATTCCTAGAAGGTAAACTAATAATGGTAATCGAGTGGTTCTTGATTATTATTATTAGAATACCCTCGAGGCGTGACAATATTAGAAGCACAATCAAAGTGAAAATATCTAACTACTCACCCGTGCATGATAGCTAATTGTCGTAATAATCAACTGAAAGATCCAAGTCTTCGTCAAAAGATCCTATAAAATAACAAATAAAATTCTCTAAGCATATGTCTATGCAAAACTTTTATTGACACTTAAGTATTCTAAACTTTGGTTATTATAATTCTAATTCGTTACTCTTGAAGGAATAAAGAAATCATAAACTCAACTACTTTCGTTAAATAAGAAAAAAAAAATCATACATATTAAAACATATATATACATTTTATTTAATTAATTAATAAAGAAAATATTTTTTTTAACCAGCAAGTGAAACACATAACCTTAACTTGGGAAAGCACTCTATAGGTCGGAGCTCAAACGAACTATACTAAGATTCTTTCCAAGACTTACCTTCGATTTCTTATTCTTTTTAAGTACAATCTACACACATCATATTAAGCCAATTTTTTTAATAATGGGGATATAATCATGATAGAAATTGTCTTTGAGAATTGCATAATCTTTTTGTATTCAATAAATGGAAGTAGAAGATCATGTTTAATAATTGACATTGTCAAAATATCACCAGCACAGTTATAATCTACTTATCTTAACTTCAATTTTCTAGATGGATCAATGATCATATCACCCAAACCATGATACTCAAGAAACAAACTAACACTTTTCCATATGCCAAGATAGAGTTGATGTTCATCTATAAATCCACCAATAACATGTTCATTTCCATTTACATTACAATTTTGCACTTCCTTTACTATTTTATCCTTCTATCTTCGCAATTGTTTTTGAAAAAAAAAAAGTATTTTATCTAAATCTTTTAACCCTTAGTTCTCCAGACTCAAGAAATGTTTCCATACTAGTATTGGAATGATAAACCAACATCAATCCCACCAGCTTCGAATTCATCGTTCACATTATATATAAAAAGAATAACACTAATAATACTTGCTCTTGATAATACAAGAAAATGGATTCATAGACAACACAAAAATATTGTGCATATTTTTTGAATAAAATTGATTATTATATTGCAACTTTTAAAGATCCCATTACGTCCTAATTTAGAAAAACTCTTGTTTTAAAACTTATTACTTATGTTAAAAAAAAAATAATTATGAACTTCCTGTAGGAATTAACATCAATATACATACATGAGAGATTCCCTCAGATATATCTGAGATTTCTTATGTTAGGTGATAAATCCAAAACGTATAAACTTTTCATCTCCAATTGATGCTTAATTGTGTAAATCTTTGGATATAAATATGATGATTTGGTGCTTTGATGAGTTTATTTGTGCTAAAACAGGTCATGGAAGGATTAGTAAGTGATTGAGAAAAGAATCAGTGAAGAACAGAGCAAATAAGGCGAAAAATGTTGCAACACCGGCAAATATTTGAATCAACACTGTCGGCCTTCATGAACTCCACAGAAGTAAAGTTTTTAACACTGCTATTGAATGATGGCAGTGTTCGTTGATGAAATGCGGCCTTTACAAATTCATCTTACACCGGCAAATTTTGAACCTACGCCGCCGGTGTGGAAACTGTTAGGTTCTCTTTATTTTATTTTGATGATAACAAAAGAAAAATAAAATATAATGAGATTTATTAAGTGTGCAGATTCTCAAACAGTAAGTCAGACAGTAAGGTTCTGATCTTTTGAACATCAGACACTAAGAAAATTCAAGGGTGAAATATTAATATATCAGACGTAGGTTAGACTTTCTGGTTCAGACAATATAAAGAAGCTGTCAAGTTCAGATCAGGTTTTTCTGAATCGGATTTATTGGATTGATTTCTTGCATAAGTAATTGATTGAAGGCCTAGCTCCAATTTATTAGATATTTGAGAATATATCTAATACGTTCCACAAGGAGGATTTAAAATTCATGGGGATTTTGATCTTTCAAGATGTTAATTTTTTTTACTGTTCATCTTCTTCAAAAAGCTTGCTGTTTCAGACGTGCAGTGATTTCTTCTAACTTCTTCATATCACGTGAATTGTATCAAGCTGAGGATTTTTCTGGATAAGATACATATCTAAATCTCGGATTTTGAGGGAAGATTTGAATAAATTTCAAATCTATTCTAAATCGGTAAGGATATGGATCTTTTTGAACTGTGTGATATCTTTTCAGTTACAGCAACAACTTATATTGTTGTTCAAGATTTTATTCCACAATATCAGGAAAATATCCCAGCAAGGCACCTTATGCGGATTTCACTCCAGATTTGTTTTTCAAAATACGAGATATTTTCTCTTTCATCTATCTCTCTCCTCGTATTTTTTATCAACCAGAAGCTGTGTTTTTGAATATATTACGGGATATCAATATACTCAGTTCTTCGAATTATTTTGAATTTTGAATCAGCTCCAATGGCAAATTCTGTTTTGTTGGATAAGGATGAAGTTGTTGAAGTCCGTTGAACTGAAGGAAAAAGACCAGGATATTTTATATATATATGTATAATGTTTCAGGAAAAAGAGAACAGAAGATACGAGATTGAAAAAACCCAGAATTACACAAGCTGAAATTTTACTTTCAATATTATTACTTCTACTTAATCAGACGTTCCATCAGACACTAGTCAAACACTAGTCAGACACTTTGTGCAAAGCTCCAAAACTTACTTCTTCTGTGTTTTTGTGCTCAAATAATTAGAGTGTCTATTGTAACTCTTGATTGAAGATTCTCTACTCTTGTATTGAGTGTGTTGAGAGTTGTTGAGAGGATTACAAATAATCTTGTAGTCTGTGTTTAGTCAATGGATATAGGCTTGTGAGACAGAACAAGATTCGATTGGTGTTTGTAATCTCATTTTAATTAATTGGATTAGTGGAACGACCCGGTTGGAAACTGGATCCCCAGCAGTAGAGCTGGAAGAGAGGACGTACTCTCAAGGAGAAACCTCTATAAATTTCTGGGCTCATTTAATTTTTTGCACTTTATTACTCAGCAATTTTTATTGGTTATAATTGTTTATATTGTTGTTCAAATCATTTTTTTATTAAGTTCTACAAAGCAACAATATTTATCTAAGTTATAATCTGATTCTCTAAATTATTTGTTAAAAGAAGTTTTCAAAGTTTTTAATTTACTAAGTGTTTTCAAAATTTTTTTAAAGCAAACAATTCACCCCTCCCCTCTTGTTTGCATATTTGGGACCAACAGAAACATGCTCTCAATTATCCAGATTGCATTTCTTTAACGTTGGCTTTCTATACTGCCGACGTAAGAGAAGAAACTGTTGGTGTTTATGCTGGCAGTTGAAAAATTTTCGTATTTGTTCCATGCTTAAAAAAAGATTTTGGGGGGGGGGGGGGGGGGGGGGGGGGGGAATAGAGGTTTGGGGAATCAGGTGAGGAAGAGTTCAGAGTTCTTAGTTTCTTTTAGAATAGAGAGAAAATATAGAGTGGACACATAGATATAACTCCCTAGAGTAGATCTAGCATAAATTATTCGTGATTAATTGTAGAAGACTTAAACTGTGCATTTAAGACACTTTGTGCGTTTGGTTTGAATTCTAAATTCTACGATCTACTTTTGGTTAAGTGAGTATTATTTTATATTTGATGATAAATATGTACTCAGTTGTGATAATTATCATGTTATTAGTTGTAATTATTATGTTGTGCTAAATCTTGTATGGTGAGAACGTGATTAAAACCAGATTTGCTAAAATGATTGTTGAATTAATGATATTTGGTTGTTAGAATCATGTAAAAATTCTTGTTTGATTCCTGAAATGAGCTTTGTATTCGGGAGGATCTTGGTAAGTGAGAAATTAGTTCAATCGGGAGAAACATCTGATTTCGTTGGAATTAATAATAGAGTTTTAATATCTAAATGTGAAGGCTGAGATATTATTTCTATTTAGAAACTTTTGTTGTAACTAATGCAATTAAAGAGCTAGGGAAAATTTGATTTAGGTCATTAGACAATTACAGAATCGGGAGATTCATAATTATTAAAGTCGATTTCTTTGATAATCTAAGTAGCAGAAGCAACTAGATTGTTTTAAGATTTATAAAGATTTTTAAAAACTTCAGAAAAAGTTTTAAATCATGTTAGTTTCACTTGAATTTTCCTGAATCTAATTATTATAATAACATAAGTTCAATTTGATTAGCAAATATTGGGATTTGATCTTAGTCCTCACTATTGGGTTATATGAATTTCTATTATAAAAACTTAGTTGAGTAGATTAACTTAAATTAGAAAGTAGGTAATTAGTGTAACTTATCAATTAATCTGAATTACATTGCCTAAATATTAACTGGAATCAATAATAATTGGTATTTAAGCTTTCCTTGTGGGAACGATACTCACTCAACACTTTACTATTTGATTCGATCTAGTACACTTGCTAGAGAATTCGCTTTTGAAATTCAAAAACAGTTTTAGCGAATCATTAGGTATGTAGCAAATTGATTATTCCAATAATTTCCTTATGCCGTTCGAATATATTTTATACACATCACGACCAGTCAAATGCAAATTATGTAGAAGACACCTAAAAAAGATAAATAAAAATTTAAAGAGAATAATATCAACGGAATGAGCTATCTTTGATTATGCATGCTAAATCCAGCATTCAATATTACCAAATAAATTTAAAAAGATTAAAAGAGAGGGTTTAAGTAGAGGTGATACCAAACATGACAGATCAAACTAAACAGAATAATAGAATATACTGAAAGTATTGAACAATACCATTCAAGTTATGTGATCCAGAATTTTGACCAAGTTTCCCAACTTTGAGAGCAACGTTTTCACATCTTTTGTCATGCTCCCGAGTGAAGATATCATTATCCTGCCACAACCAATAATAATTTTCAAGTCTAGCATTTATCATGTCACTTTAACAACCTATAAAGTCAGTTTATGTGACCCATTAATCAATTTGTACAAGGAAAATACACTCCCTTTCTTCTTATCCACAAACTATATAAGTGCTGAATAGTAAACTTAAAAAAAAAAAATCTCCACTAATTTTAATTATCGTTATTGAAGGTCAATCTTAACTTTGAAATTTTTGTTACTTTTCAACCAAAGACAAAAAATCATGAAAAGAGATCAACTTTGTCGCAATGGACAGCAAACCAAAAGAATATAAAAGCAAATGTTTTCCAAACATTCTAAGATGCTTATAGTAATCTAAGCATTTCGAGTATTAAAAATGTAATTTTTCTTATCAGATCATTTTTTCCAATTTAATGTTGCCTCACATTACCAGTTACTACTGTTTCGAAATCCTTTTCCCAAAAATGATTTATTCTTTCATTGGATAGAATTCTTGCATTTTTGAGCAGAGTCCAATAATTGGAAAAAATTACAAAATAATCAGCAAATAGGGTGAAAAATAGATGACATATACCCCATATTATAGATATACACAACCCATCCCAAAAGATACAATGCTTTTACAATGCTCCTAGAAAAAAGACCGTATATGGTTGTCAAAATCGCGATTTTACTATTCACTACAATACACAAAATTGGTAGAATCGTAAAAATTATGCAAAAATAGTAAAATCGTAAAGGTATAGAATTAAACACCTAAATTCATAATTTGACTTAAAGTCTACACCTAATCAATTTTGCATCCATTTTAATTAAGAAAAAATATAGAAAATTATAAACTTGTAGAATCGTATATTTGACTCGTGATTTTGACAACTATACAGTGAACGAAAATGAATCAACATATGGCATATAAAGGCGGTAGTTTGAACTGATAAGAATGTTCTAAAGAACAAGGATACTGCAGTACTTAGAGATAAAAATAGGAAATAATAAATAAGCATGAGTCAAATGTAGGGAGAAAGCTTGCCTATTGTCTTCTTGTCTTGTTCAAGAGATCCAACAAATTCTGAGTTCTGACAAGTTCGTGAGTGGCACTTGCAATGAAAAGCTTGTGAACGGCTCGTTGGATGCCAGACTATAATTTATTTTGGTGCAGAGTCTGGAAAGTATCAAGGAGAATGAAAAGTATAACTAGGTTTACCTTAGCTTCAAGGTGTTTTAGTTTTAGTGGAGCATAGGAGCAGGTTTTTCCTTAAATAACTTCCATTGACCAATTCTCCTTTTTTTTTTTTTTATAGCAGGGTATTGATCTGAAAAAAATTGAAGGGGGAGGGGAAGGGGAAGGAAAGAAACTTGAAAGAAAAGGGAATGCTACTAATCTGCACTCCAACGATAAGTAAGATATTATAATGTGTAACCTCAACAATACATTCTGAAGTAATGAAAGCACATGTACATGTAACCGGCCAAGCCCAATGCTGAAGGATTTTGGCAATCCGAATTACTTTTAACTACAGCACTGATCCAAATGGACAAGGCAATTCCAGTGACTACGATGCTAATGATCCTAAAATTGCTGGGAATACAATGCTAATGATGCTAAACTGGTACTTCAAAAACTTCCAAAAATGATCGTAGAACTCCTTGTCAGCACAACCTGAGATTTCCTTTCTACAACTTTCAGATTGTGGAAACAACAACATCAGGATGAGAGACCACATACAATTGATTACATAGGAAGATCCATCAAGCAATTATAATTAGCACTAATTAGTGAAAATTTGCAAGAGCTCACTTGGTGTTACCAGCCTTGACCATTGTCCCTTAACGTTTTCGCATTTTAGACCTTGCATATCTATTGAAAAAAAAGGAAGGAAGAAATCCAATATCACAAACTCAGGAAGGATGCAAGAGAAGAAGAAAAAGAAATGTCAGATAGAAGCATACTCGATATGCATGCCACCCCGGTCAGATGAGGGTAAGAGGGTTTCCTGAAGTCCTTCCATAGCCTTGGTGGCTTGCTCAATTTCCTGAAAACAGGGGGAAGGACTAAATAAGAGCCATCTTAACCTTGTTATCGAAAGGAAACTCATGCTGAAAGCTCATGCTAGTGTAGGAAAACTTTTTAACATCTAAAATTTCAAAAGAAAGCAAAAGAGGAAGTCATGTACATATTCATGAAAGCATCTGAACAGAAGGTCCCCTTCCAAAAGGAGAATATAAATGTACAGCTAGTGTTCAAGATCAAGCACTGCTTTGCCATACAACAGATATCCTGAAGTTTAAAAACAAATTGCAGCATCCCCGTATTACAAATTGTAGTTTTTATATTGATATTGCATGTCACATTTATCCTTCCGACTCTAGCTTCTATTTAACTTACAGATTCTTTCGAAGTGACACAAACTGCTCTACAAACAGGGAATAAATAATCTGCGTGATCATCATTTCTTTCTTGGTGAAACCCATTATCTAGAGGCTCTAATTTAAAAAATAAAAAAAGAAAAAAGAAAAAAACCATGTAGACTAATTAAAATACCTGAAAATCAGCAAATGCAACAGGCATTCCGCCCCTGGCACGCACTTTAAGTGTATTGAACCCAGGGTACCTACAGAAACAGTAAGTTAATCAGCCATCCTCTGACAGTTCAGCACACCAATCTGCTAGACATTAATTAGAGATGAACAAAGTATGACCTTTGACTAAAATAATTTAAGAGTGCAACTTACTGAGAAAGCACTTGCTTCAGTTCATCTTCAGTGCACTTTGGACCCAGGTTTGCAATAAACAAAGTGGAACATGCATTACTATTTCCTCCATCAACCTTCTCTACCTGTTAAAAATTCCACTAATGTAAGCAGTTCTGGAGAACATTAAAGATTATTTAAATATCAAAATTTTGGTGGAGACTGAAGAACAATATTGTGTACCGAGAATCAGGACCAATTCTAGGTTTGCTTCTAGCAGGCAAATGTTAAAAATACAATAACTAAGCAGAATGTTTTCAACAAATGAAAAATGCCCCAATTTCGCAGTGAAAGAATCAAGGATGACCATGCTGAAGTTTGACAATTTGATGCAGGTACTTGATAATATAAAACCAAAGTAGGGCAGTATCAAGAAGAGAAAAATTGGTGCATTTGAGATGAGTAAGCAAAAAGAATTAAAACATGTAACTGGTAATCATGTTGACACTTACATCTGCAGATGCTTCGGTATTACTACGGCCAGCTGCCTCAGCACTGTAGATTGCCATTCACAAAAATAAACTTAGACCACGCAAATACTTTTCCATTGAATAAAATTTTTTTCTTCCAATCCACATTGCTATAAAAGTAATCTTAATAAAGAAAAAACATTATAGAACCTAAACAAACAACCTCCTTGTGGTTGCTTGATCACCCTCATCACCAAAGCCCGGCTCTTCAGGATCAGATGATTCATCAGTGTCACTTCCTCCTGAGGGCACAAAAATATAATGAAATTGAATGCAGCAACTACCAATAGAGCCTCCAACAAGAGAGAATATAGCCAAATCATATAGTGACAAGGAAAGGACAAATCAAATTAGTGGAGACATAGCAAGCAAGAGTTTGAAAGTGTATTTAATTGCATGGATGATGGACGAAGCAATATCTCTTCAACACTGTTTTCATATCCATTTTTTCTGTTTCCTCTCACTACTTTTGTGCAGAAAGAGGAACTTGGAAATCAATGAAACCATTTTTCAAAAAACTTGTATGTCAGGTAACAAATTACCGTCATCTTCTGAAGCTTCTTGTGATTTTGAAGCTGCTTTAACCCTCTTATCTATAATTACATAAGGTCCACTACCTGGGTATAAATGTAAGCCAGTGACAAAGTAAATAAAAGTTGAACTTATCAGAAAGAAATGGGGATACATGTTTAACAACTACATTGCCACACATATACACAAGATGCAACTCTCACCTGGTTTACGTTTTCGCCTTGAATTAGACCGGGCAAGTTCTATACGCAAAGTGTGACCAGTTTGAGGGTCGAATTTAACACCCTGACATCATCATCCAGAAAGAAGATTCTTTGATGAAAAAAGTAGATCCCAAATTGGTGGCAAACATATAACATGAAAAAGAAGCTAGAAGGCTCACATCCAAGGCGTGCAATGCTGCTATTGCTGATTGGTGATTGAAAAAGGTAGCAAAAGCAGTCACCTGGATAGAACATAATCATGGTCACAAATATCTACATCATATGTTAAAGCACAAGAACCCCAGAAAATAAAACAACAAAACATGGACTGCCAAGAAGATGATCCATAAAAGAACTAGAAAACTATATCCAGTTTGGTCTCCATTAGCTCAACCATCAATATATCACTTTGTCCTCCTTTAGCTCAATCCTCTCCAAAGCCCCCACCCCAACAAACAAAAAAAGGGAGGGGGAGAGAGAGAGAGAAAGGGGTGGGGGGTGGGGGGGTGTGTGCGTTTGGTTGGTTGGGTGGTTGGGGTGGTTCCTTACTAAATACTATGACAACGAATCCACATAAGTTCGAAACTACTACTAGATCCCAACAACTTCAAAAGTCTAAAAAGGATGTAGAAAATTTCATATTCAACTAAAATTGTAGAGATAACTGTCAGGCAGGTTGGCAAACAATTTGAGCCTTTTCTCCTCTGCTAACAATTCATCTAGTTAAGAAAAATTCCAGTCAGTTATGTCTTTAATCACTCCTCAAATATATATAATCGAATGATCTTAGCTGTATTTTTCTTCATCTAAATATTTTGCCAAATTACCATCTCTTATCACTCTTAATTGGAGATGTAACTAGGCATATAACTAAAAGATTCTAAGAGGAAAAGGCATGTAAAGCTCAAAAAAGTAAACTTAAACAAAAATGAGAATTTCCCAGCTCGTATCCAACCATTGAACTCTAGTTCACCACATTTTACAAGTATTAGCACAAGTACAATACCATAGTTAGCTACAGCAAATTACTGTCGATTATTTAGATTACGCATGATTATTTTGAGGAATAAAATGGCAAACATTAATCTTCAAACAGATTCCCACTTTCATAAATTATCCAGCTCAAAACAGACATTCAAACTTTAATTTTCAGATTTCGCGACACAAGAACTTTCTACAATCAACTACTCTCATGAATTATCATCTTTTCAGTTACACATTTTAGTTACCACCACAGGAAGAGGGAAAAAAAGAGGCTCACCAAAAACCCCAATTTCTTGATCTTTCCAGCTGATTCCCTTACACTAATTCTAATTTGTCAAATTTCTGTATTAAACTTCCCACAGGTAGCCACCAGTAAAATTTCCCATTTCTTTCCATCATTTGAATTCCTAATTTAACAATTCCTTCACATAAAACCCAAGAAAATATTGTCCATAAAAACTCCCATTCCAGAGCTAAAAGGAAAGGGGTAACTGTCAAGGAGAAATTCAGCTAGGGAAAATAACCTAGGGCTTTGCTTTTTAGCTAGGCATTAATATGCAAAAAAAAAAAAAAGACCAACTCCCGATATGAAATAATAGCACAGCTCAATCCCAATCCACCCAAAAGTAAGTTTTCTCTATAATTCTAATCAACCATACTTATTTTTAACACAAAACCAACTTTACTACCATAACTAACAAAATTTGACAAAATTCAAGCACAATTACAATGTAAGTATCTATTAAATTTACAGAAAAAACTACAGAAAATGAGAAAATCCATAATGTGATTTTGCTTCGGTACACTGTGATTTGAGTAGCAATCCCTAAAGCACCCAGAATTTTTCAATTTTCTATTTTCCTTTTTGCCACATTGCACACACAAACCCACACAGCCGAAAGTGAATCCATACTACTCCATTCCAAGCAGTGATCATACAACCATGACTTGAGCACAATGCCAGAATTTTTTTAAACTACCACTAAAAATCTCGAAGCCTTCTAGAAATGCTGTTGTTGATTTTCTTTCTTTTTATTTTTTATTTTTTATTTTTTATTTTTTATTTTTTCCCTTAATCTTTACATGCACAGTTCCAACCTATCAAAATTCAGGGCTCTCGCCTCTCAAGTAAATTCTTGCATCCAACACTACATATTATTTATTCTAATTCCTTCTTGGCTTAATCCTGCATTTGTTACTTGAACTTTCCCATCTTATTCAATTTGGTACATGAACTTTGTCTATTTTTTTTTCAAATAATTACCTGATTTTTGTTGTCTGACCAAATTTTGTCCATTTTGCAATTATTAGCACTTCTATATTAGTCCGTTCAAGTAGTAAATATAATATTTGACAATTTTCGCTGCTTTCATTTCTCTGAGTTCAGGATTTAGAACCTCATCATAGTTGTCAGAATCGCAAGTCTACGACTTTATGATTATATAAATATTTTGTTATTTAAAATGGATACAAAACCACTTACGTGCAGAATTTAGAATGAATTATAAATTTTAGGTGTACGATTCACAAGTTCATGATTTTACTGATTTTATACAATTCTGTACTGATTCCACAGATTCAGTAAATAGTAAAATCACAAGATCCTAACAAAAATAATACAGACTCCAATCCACTTCATTACCTGGTTGCCACGACCAGAGTACTTGAGTTGGCAATTATCAAAGCCAGGACGACGTCGAAAAAGGTTGTGGATCTCACGCGCCTTGACGTCGTCCGGCAGGCCGGACACGAAAAGCGTGTTGATGTGTGCCTTGTCTTCTACGGCGGCATAGTAGTCGGGTACTGCGGGTGGTAGGGCTAGGTAGATTGGATCGTACGGTTGATGAGCCATTAGAAAGAGAGTGAGAGAGTGAGGGTTTGAGGTTCATGGGATTTGAGTTTTTCTTTTGGTTTTTGTGTTATTTTCAATTCATTTTCTTTTTTTTTTTTTCCTCTGCCGAAATATTTTCCTTCATTTTCAAATTAATTCATTTGGTAAATATACCTACGGGTAAGGAATTTCTACCCCGTCCCAGTTATGAAAATTAAATGGATAGGTAAAAAAATAAGTGTAAAAAAATTCAAATGTTAAATAACAGTCGAAAAATACTGGACTATTCACTTATGTGAAATAGAATATTCCATAAGAGTAATGTGTTACTTGAATTTTGACATCAATATGGTATTTAAATTTTAAAAAATATAATTTTACATCTAATTGAACTTTTTTATTTTTAAACAATTGAGTTTTAAATGGATACACGTCAGCCAACGATCGAGTAGACTAGTGTTAGGGGCATGAAAAGTTCAATTGGCCATGAAATTGAACTTTTAAAATTTGTGTATCCAATAAACATTTTTGTGAAACTTCAGGTATCAAATTGGATATTTTCTTATATATATATGTATGCATCTATTACTATATTAAGAAAAAATAAGACTTATTCGACTTCAAATATTTAAAAAGAATACTTATTCAATTGAAAAATTTACGTCTTATGTAGTTTTTTCTTTAATCCACTATTGATGCATAATAACCATTGATCTCTCCCATGATAATTGTAGGTATATTTGCATTTTTTTTCTCTCTCCTATATTTGTATGTATGCTTTTCTTTCTCTAATGTAATTATTTCTTAGATTTTTCTAATCCCATACTTCCCTTCCATGTAACTCTTTCGTAAATTTTTCTCTTCTCATACTTATTATCATTCAATTAACTACTTTAATATTATAACTATGTTATTTTATTTTTAGACACACAACAGCGCGAGTCTACTAGCAAAATAATAACAATAACAATAACAATAAATTGATATCAAACTTTGCACAAAAATTCATTTTGATACATCAATTTTGAAGTGATTAATTTAACAACCAATCTTATTATATCACTAGTATTATTTGCTTTGTTTTCTAACGTGAAAGAAGTAGTATAACACTTATTAGTGATAGATGATGTTACAGGCATTAGTAAAAATTCACTATGATATCATCTTTTCATCGTTTGCAAATAGTATAAATTTTGTTAATGAGTTAATTAAAATCCACTAAAAAGTTTATGTAATAAATTAAATTTTTACGTAAAATTTAAGTACCAAATTTGACATTTATTATAATAATAATAATAATAATAATGAAGCTAAAAGGCCATTTTGGTGTTTTAAAATTTCTACTTACATAACTGCTTATATCCCCGCTTTTAAAGACGCGTTAAATATGTGTTGACCTTTTAGTCAGTTTACTTTTAAAGATATTAATTATTATAATTAAATAATATGACAAAAACAAAAAAGAATAATAAAATAAATAAATAAATTGCTTATTATTTACCAATCATGCAAGGCCAAGAAGCGGGTTGCGAGCACAAATCAAAGCATGTGGTAGGATTGTATCAAAGTACAAGTATGCTAGACTTAAAAGCAAACAAAAGTTTCTAAGTAAATTTCAATTCACAAAACCTTTATAATTTTTTAATAACATATATTTATACAACTTATTTATTCATAATTTTATTTTTTTAAACTGTGATGTCTAACTTTACACTATGTTTGGAATAGAGGAAATCCAATGAAAGCAAAGGAAGGCAAGGGAAATGAAATGAATTATTTGTGCTTGGTTATTTTAGTGAAGTGGAAATATAATGATTTTAATAGAAGTGGAAGCAAGACTGTGCTTATTTTTCTTCCTTTTGGTTTTGGGATGAAAGGAGGGGAAACTAATTAAAATGACTAAAATATTCTATATAAGAGGGAAAATAAAGCTAGCATTGACCGATATAGACTTTCTCTCTTATAAAAAAAAAAAAAAAAAAAAAAAGAAAAAAAGAGAAGCAACTTTGTACAGAGAAGCAAAGCTTGAATTATTTTCCAACAATCGGAGGTAGAGAATGAAATTCTTCATCATGCACATCCATGATATTCATGTATCTAAGTATTATTATTTTTCTTTTTCCTTTTTATGTGTTTTGTTCAATATATGAGAAAAAAATGTATATATTGGTATGATTGTCTTCACGAATGGAATACATATTGTTTATTCGTCTTTATAGCTTGAAAATTATAACACGTATTGTAATTTATAGAATACTTTTAGAATGGCATATCGTATCTTCACTCTCGCTTCAAAAGAGTGTAGTGATTGAAAATACATATCTTTAATGTCTTAGAAATTCCACTATTCTGTTGTTGCTATAATTTTAAAAATAAGCAACCATACAAATCAAAATAAAAGAACCATTTTAAGCTCATATGATATTTTATAATATTTTTGTGGTGTGCTGGGTATTGTTTTTCTTTTCGTAACTGAGCTATTGTACAAATTGCATCTTACATTCATTTGGATGTTATGTGGTGGAAAGAATATTAATGAAAATATTATATCAATTGAATCTATCAATACAAAAGGATCTATAGACAAATAATCCATAAACAAAGGGTTGGAAGTATCAAAACCCAATAAGATAAACCGGTATATTCCTTAAAAAAGTTAAATTGTCTCATATAGGGGATAATATGCCCACATGAATAAGACCCACTCTACCGGAGAGTAGGAAAAATACTATAATAAGGATGACATAATCCCACGAAGGATATGACAACAAAAAGAAAAGAAAGAATCGATAAATACATAAAGTAGAAATTAAAATTAAACCGCTTATTCGATAAGCTATTGATAATCCAAAATTTCAATTGCTAGAGTCTCTCATATTCACTAGATCTGTTGAAGTAGACATACAATAGTGGATTATGATGAATCGGTGATTGTGAAAATGGTAGAAAAGAGATAGGTCTAAAAAGTTCTATTCTAACAATAGAAATTTGTGGATATTAGAATCAATAAAGATGAATTATGATTGTAAGGTGGTAAAAGAAATATAAAGGATTGGAAAGGAGGGGTAGCCAAGGTGGCTGTGTGGCCACCCTTCAAATGTTAGGGTTTAGTGAAAGCTTTTTTTTTTTTTTTTTTTTTATGTTTGTATATTAGAGGATCTGTTGACTTGTCTAACATGGTTCCAATTTAATTTTGTTGTTTTGAAGGTCAATGATAGTTATCACGTGCTATCTACGTGATGATTGTAATGTAAAATTTTTCCTCATATGATGATCTTGTGGACTTGTTAGTCATAGTGCAAAATGAAATATGTTATGTTTAGTCTAAAATGTATCCATTTGGATTGAATGCTTGTTAAAGTTGATGGTAGAGTTGCTAGAATTCGTTTGGCAACCAAGGAAAGAAATGGAAATTTTTTCCTTCATTTTTATTGCCACATGATTTCTCGTGAGAGCTTAATTCACCATTAAAAAAAAAGAATGTTATTTCATATGCTCAATTTGATTGTCATTACTAAAAAAAAAGAGGTTAATAATATCATCAAGCAAATGTTTAGTTAAATAGAAGAAATAAAAATGCTTCGTGTCAACACTAATATTTTGTGTAAAATATATGTTCAATGTGTATATTGAGAAAAAATTAGGATGTAAGAGCTAAACAAGTGAGAGTAAGCAATAGTTGCTAGTGGAGAGAAATGTGAGGATCCCCTCTAGTAACATCTAATATTTGAGGAGCATGGTTGTCGTCAAAGCTTTAATTTGATCCACCATGAAAAAATTAAAAATGTAGTTTTATATGCTTAAATTGACTATTGTTATATAAAAGAAATAAAAATGTTAGTAATATCATCAAGCAAATGATTAGTTAAATAAAAAGAAATAAATGCTTCATGTCAACACTAATGCTTTTGTGCGCTTTATGTCAACACTGGTGTTTTTGTGCAATGGGTAAGCTAAATTTGTATGTTGGAAAAAAATTTTGGGTGTAAGAGAAAAGTAAGTAAGAGTTGATAATGGTTATTAATGGAGAGAAATGTAAAGATCTCCTCAATTTATATTTGAAATTTGAGGAGCTTAGCCATCATTTAAAGTATATATTTTCAAATTTTCTTTAGCATTCAACAATGCTATGTGTGAACAAATTTTAGACTATCAAAGCTTGCTTATTGCATATTAATATGGTAAAATTAGCCAAAACCAATAACAATCTTGCGTCGGCTTCCCCACAAACCCCTCCACTTGTTTTTTTTTTCCATTTTTTCCTCATGACTCACAAGTCTTGATATGCAGATATCAAACGCCTTTACAAGATTTGGCTTGAATTCATACATGTTTATGTGCTTATGTACAAATATAAAGAGCTTAAATTAACTTCCTTAGATCAAATAACATCAAATTTTAGCTTCAATTAATATATATATATTAAACTCAATCAAGCTCAAACGTGGTTGGAACCTTTTAACTTAACCTCAGGTTCAACCTCAATATCCTACACACCACTTATTTATAATCCTAGACATTCCAATGAGTTATGAAAATAACATTTTTGCAAAGTAATTAGATATGGCATCCTACTATTTGTCTTTTGATAAAGATAAGAAGGTTTTTGTAGGATGTGCCAATATGGTATTCCTATTTTTAATCTCTTCTTCTCCCTTCGACGAAAGATAATTAACGTTTCATTTGGTTGATGGAATGAATAATAAGAACTCGTGCTGGAGTGTACGCTCCCATATTGGGTTGGATAAAGGCCTGCACGTTGGAAAAGACTAATATGAAATACAAACTGGTATGGCTCAAGTCGATTCAATGCAATGTTCCAAGCAAAACAAATCAATAAAAAATGGTTTGTTTGAAAATTTTCAAACATAGCAAAACACGATCATTTGGTGGCAGAATGCATTATTTATTTTATTTTATTTTTTTACCAAAACCGAAGGGGAGAAGGAGGAAAATAAATCCATGTCAAAACACCTATCACGGGTATTCAAGGTGGATCTTCATCTTTCAGATTTTAAAGACACGTACTTACACCTACTATCGATGGGATTAAAAACCCCACAATCGGAATTTCTAGTATGCGCTAAGTGCTCCCACATAGTTTCCAGGTAGATAACAACATGGAGCAAACTTGCATTGTTGACATGTGAGTTTAATTTCTCAATGTTGTATTATTTTTGTCTAATAAGACAATGGAGTAGAGTAAACACATGTTCTTATTAACTTATAGGTATATATAGCCCAAGAAATGCACGCACTTATAGATTGAATAAATTATTCCTACATGCATCTACTGTAAAGGAGATTGCAAACTTTAATGGAAGCATGCATGTTAAATGCATCATTTATTATAGGAATTCACAAGCCTTATCATATCATAATAGTTACATGACATCATGATTCGAAACTTTATATCTCGTATAAGTCGGTTTTATAAAATTTTGAGGTTAGTATTCATTAATTCAACCTCATTGTTAATGGCCAAAAACAAAAAGAAAAAGAAAAAGGTAAAAAAAACCTCATTTTTGGTATCAAAATCAATAAAATATAGGCTGTAATTACATTCTCTTATTTTTATCTATCTGTATCTTTATCTATACCTTATCTGTAGCCAATTTGTTTATAAGTAAAAATTGTTTGTTTTACCATTTGTATTTAGTTCTTGACAAACATTTATTTAAAAATAATAAAAATAACACGTCAAAACGGTAAAAAAAAAAATGAAATATAGATGAAGCTTAATGATAAAAATACTAGTTTTAATTAAACAATTGATGTCTCTTTCCTCTCATAATTGTAATAATAGTTGGCAAAAACCATATTATATTTCCTCCATGAAAGTGTGATAGAAATGGATCTTCCAAATTACTTACATCAAAATTTTCTAAAATTAACTCCTTGACGAACATGTAACTAATGATTGATATCATGAAAATGAATATGATGTCATAATAATGTTACATGACATCTTAAGAATTTAAACAATGTAATAATTTGTAAATTTACCAACTTTTGGATAAAACAACCTTTAAAGAATCTAAATCCAAGCTATACCATAGTTGAGCAGTTAGACCCCTAATTTCCCCCCAAAAAAAAGTATTTTTAATCTTGAAAACAACATCTAATAAATTTGAGTTTGACTTAATTATATTTTATTTTGATATCTCTAAAAAGTATTTTTAATTAAACCAATAATAATAATATTCAAATTGTACTGATATCTAAATTTTAATTAAAACTAGATTAAGATTTATAACTAATTGCATTTGCTTACGTGCACATGTTGCTCTTAGTGAGTGTATGATATTATACAAATTCAAGAAGCTAATATCTTTGGACGGATACAAAATCGAATCAAATTTTAAATCAAACGAAACTAAATTGAAATTTCATTCTTCCATTTAATTTGTTTCACAGTTTAATTAGACATTTCAGGATAAGATTGAGATGGAGCAAAAGACATGTCTTTTCTATAGAAACTTAGTTGTTCAGGCACATTAGGTGAAGAATATGTGTTTCACAAGTAAATTAAACTAACGCATTTTTTTTTTATATTCTTCGTTTTCTTTTTCCTCAATCCGATGTACATGAATATGCAGCGTTATATGTTAACAGAAAAGTTCATATGCCCTATAGTCTATAAGCATTTGTGTGATTATGTCTATATCAATTGAAATGTTTCCTAGAAATATACTGTAATTTCATAAAAAAATGCTATAAAAATAAAAATATATATATAAATGAAAATTTCATCTTAGGAAATCATAAAAGTCAACAGAAAGAAGAAGATTTTAATGAAGATTGATATATAAAAAAAACCTATTTAAAGTTGTTATATATGTCTAGGTTATTTGTAGTATAAACATCCTACTAAAGACCATCACAATCATAGTATGGCTCCAAACTACTTTGTATTTAAATTATGTTTGACATTCAGTACAACTAAATATAAATAATAAAAGAAAATTATTTGTTCTTTAATCCTTATACCTTTTTTTTTTTTCATTCAATATGTATAGTATATAAAGACAACAGGTTTTCATATTTTAAATTATTTTCATGTTACACTAAATATTAAGGTTTTCAAAACATTAATGTAAAATGTAAATAAATAAAACAAAAAATTCAATGGATTGTTTTATCCAATTTAGTGCAGGTTCAATAATTCATTTGGATTATATGTAACTTTCCTACTATCCTTACGTCTATGTGTAAATTTCTTCCTTTTTTAAAATTACATGTTAATTATGGATTTCAAAAGACGATATATTTTAAATTACAATACATACATTATATATTAGAGAACAAATGAAACAAACGAGATAAGTATATTTATTAGTTTTATAATATTTCCAAAAGATTGCTTATGGGGAAAAAAAATCCATAAGTATATTTTCCTTCCATCTTCTCTGGCTCTATCTCTCTCCCTATATCTTTCCGTGGAGAAACTAGTAACCAAAACGCCAAAACGATGTCATGTTGAAGTGACAAAGGATTGGCCGAAAAAAAAAAAAAAAGAAGTGACAAAGGCCGTACCGGCGGACAGCAATTGTGGATGTCAAGGGTCAATTGTGAATTGTCCGTGAACTGTTGATTGATGGTAAGTTGGGACGATGGAACGGGCGCCGTCTCGGGTAGCTCTTTGGATCAACACACATAAATGGGCTACGGTACGTCATTCGGTGCATGAGTGTCTCATACTAACCTTATCCGAGTACTTGATTAACGTGGTTCGTATACTAAAGTTGTTTTGTTAAGCAACGCTGTTTTTGTTAGCATTCTCAAAAATAATGCTATCATATTCAATAAAAAAAATATATTTTTTTATTTTAAAAATTAACAAGTATAATATTTTAAAAAATAAATAAGTAACTTTATATAAGGTCAGCTTTAACACTGGTTTCTCAGCACAGTCCACAAGAACGAAGCACCTCATGTTGGGTTCTTCAATATTATGGTACGGTTCTGGACAAAATTGAGGTCTTCAGATAAGGATCCTAAAAAATTAGTATTTTTTTTTAATATATTTTGTGTATGATTTTTATTATGTGGATTCCTTAAATAACATAAATAAATATTAAACAACTACTTTTTAAGATTCTTAGGAATAAAATTAAAAGTTACTTAAGATATTGATGCAGCATTTAGGGACTTTAAACGGGATTCTTATGATTAAAGATGATCTAAGTATTTAGAGATAAAGTAGAGAATTCTTTGATAAAAGGAGTTGCTTAAAATGTTATATGGCATGTTAAGTAACTTGCTAAATAACTCACCGTTAAATATGGTCTCATGACAGTAACCACTACCCAATGCTTCTATCAAATTATTATAATTCCATATTATATATTTGTGTTAGATAAAGAAATAGATTTTATCATTATTGTCAAGACAATCTTATCTAGAATTCTTAAAAAATCAAGGGTCAAAGATTAAATTGAATTGATTAGAAATATAATAGCTATTCAATCTGCAGGTTCAATCTAAATTGACAACACTAAATTTTACTAAACATATTAAAGTAATAAAGGAAAACTTTTTAACTTTTGTTGCATAAGATATATAATAGATAATACAGAGAAAAAATTGCAAATAATATACCAAACTTTAATCTAGGTATAAATTCATCTCTTAAGTTTATAAAATTTATTCTAACAATCTTTTAAATTTTTATAGATTAATAAATAGTACTCAACTATTATAAATAAACTCTTAAAATTTAATATTTGTACGGAAGCATCGGTTAAACTTATAGAAATGTACTTTTAAATTTTGTTCTTGATACATTAGTAAAGCCATTTTGGTGTTATCTATAAAAGGGTTTAGAGAATTAAACTAGAATTAAAAGATAAAAAGTTTCATTTCCTCCCCCTAGCAATTGTCCTTTATAGATCAACTAAGCTGTAAAATAGAATTAAGAATATTATACTTCAGTACAAGTTTTTTTTGGATGGTCTACTTTTCATATATGCATATGATCTGCATCTGCATCTTATCTTATTTTATTTGTATTTGATTTATAAAGTCAGTTTATGAGTAAAAATATATATCTTTTATCTTTTTCTATTTTTGACAAATAATCTGATTAAAATAGATATAAAATAGATGCAAAATCGATAATAAATTAACAAACCAAATATACACGTGGATTTTTCTGACGTTATCTCATTTGGGGTCTGTTTGTTTGGTTTTTTTCGACGGATATAAATATTTTTTTAAACTTTTTTCTAACAAATTATTTATCAAGAAATAGATATAGATAAAAAAAAAATTGACAGTTCTCATCAAAAGATCAAATATAGAGTATAGATGCAAATTGAACATATTTATAAATATCATTTTGAAAAAGATACAGATACAGATGAAATGAAATAACCATGAAATTTCCCTATCATATTTTATATGTATGTTATAGAATTTAAACATGCTTTTGATATGTATTGAATATGATTTGTGTTCATGATGAATTATGTGTTTTATTTTGTGTTAAATATTCAAATACTCTAGAATTTATTAAATGTTTAGTTCATAAAATTTAAATTGCATTAACATAATAATTATTTTTGGAATGCATTAAAATGAGTAAATAGATCATGCACATAAGCCCCATCATAACCTAATTCTTTTACCTTAAAGGGAGCTTAAACCCCTCATTAATTAACCTAAAGACAAGTTCATTAATTAGCCATTGATAAGCCATTAATTTCCCTTAATCTCTTATGCCTCAAAAGTCAAACCTTAAGATAATATCAACTTTAATATTGCAAAATTCGTGCACAAATTTCAGACCTCAAAACAAGCCTTCAAAAGTTTCAAAACCCATTTTCTTCTTCTCAAAGCTCCCTCATTGATCTATATAGATAAGCCTCTCATTTTCTACATTTTCCACCATCAAAAGCATGCTAGAGGATCACAAAATCAAGGTCTAAAGTTCTATTGGTAAGTATGTGTCTCATGTCTTCAAATGTGCAAGTTTATTGTTGTTTTTTTTTAGCAATAGACTTTAAGTTTAAATTGTGTTTGATGACTTATATACCTTGTTGGTTGTATGAGGAGTGTTATGTTGCTATAGAGTTAGTGGTATATGTAATATAAGGGATTGGAAGTATTGAAAAATGCATATGGTTGATGACTAAGGTTGGGTGTAGTAAGTTGGGGGTTGAAGTGTGATTTGTGAATGATGATTTGTGGTGGAGATTTGATGTTGTGAGTTGGAGTTTATGTTGTTTGAATAATGTAATGATCATATAACAAGCTTTAGAAAGTTTGGATTAAGTTTGGGAATTTTTGGAAAAATGAACAAGTTGTAATAAAACAGGGGAAAATAAAAACCATTTTCGTATAGGTTAGATTTTGAACGTACACCGGCATCTGGGTTTCTACGCCGCGGCCTAGAGGCGGTTGAAAGCCCACAGAATCAAATTTCTTAAGGCTGACCGAACGCCGCCGGCTTTTGCTGGAAAAGTCAGCCGGCATTCATCCTTTTATATTGTACGCTGGCCGCTGGGAATCAAGCCGCCGGCGTATGTGAAGCTGCCGCGTATATGGTAAGCGGACGGCTTAACTCTCTGGACGTTTTGAAAAATTTTGGGTTTTGGATCTACGCCGGCTAAGGCCATAGAATGAAGGCAGTCGGCGTACTCTTAACGTGCCAGCGTTGGCAGTGTTAATTTTCATAGTATTGAACACCGGCTCAAAGCCGCTGGCTTTGGCTGCCGGCTATCCCCTGCGCTTTTGATTTTTAAACTTTCTTTAAAATTTTCGAAGTTTGATATATGATCAATTACGTATTTGTTAAGCGATCTAGGATATATAGGATGCTTAAATGCTTTATTATGACTTTGTATTAATTTATTTGGATTTCTTTGATTTTTATATTTTCAATTAGTTAATTAGTGTTTGAACTAAGTGTGAGTTTGTAATTACTTCTTTTACAGTGAGTGATCCCCTTTCGGTTATTTCCATTGATTCTCGAGCTAGTACAGGTACGCAGTGACTTGCTTGTATGCTTGTTAGGATAGGCATACTTAAATTTGATATAAGTTTTAATGACTTAAGTATTGCTTGAATTGTTTGTGTTTTCACCGTTGAATCCGGTCCGAGGAGCGGTAACTTATCATGATGCAATGATATGTTAGTATAGGCGCTTAGGCCAATAGTCATGATGCAATGACTAGGCTCGGCGGATAATCGATAGGAAATGTAGTAACTGAGCAACATTTACTTATTCTTGAAAAGAAATAGTATAATTTAATTCAATGTTTATGGGAGCATGTGAATTAATTTATATTATGGATTGAGTTAAGTGAAGTTGGGCAACGGCTATATAACCTATATGAGATTATTCTTTTCAGTATAACGTTATCTAGGAGATATAGATATTCGGGCTATCTATATCAACCCCCTGAGCGTCGTGAGCGTTACTCAGGATCCCCAGAACCCCATGGCTTGTTCCGGAGTTTGAATACTCCAATGATGATTTGATCACTGATTTTAAAAAGTTAAATAAAACATTAATGTTGCATTGCATTAGTCTAGGTATGATTGCCACTACGCTTTTGAGTGTTGTTGCTGTATACTGGGCCTTTGGCTCACTAATGCTATATTTCAGGTGATGACGATTGTTATGATGATATGGGCTATTGGTCGGATTGGGAGAAGTTTATGGATGAGTGGGGCGAGTAGGATTGAGTGCAAAATGTCAAGGAAGGAAAATTTTTTATCAAGTCGTTGGTTTAAATATTGTATTTTGTATTTTGATTAGAGGCTTGTTAGTTAAGCCTTGTTTGTATATAAAGACTTAAAGTCGATTTTTCTTGTTTTGTAAAACTCATGTAAGTTTTGTTGTGTCATATGTTTGACACAAGATTGTAAATTATTTCTTTAAAAGTTCTATATGAGTAGATTACTCAAATGAGTAATCCATGTCTAAAAAGTCTTTATATCAAGTTATAGTGGGATTAAACAAACAATTCACATAAATTGTTAGATTTAGGACAACCTTACATATAATATGAAAATATTATATGTGGTTGGGGACTTGACTTGCTAAATCTTGAGGATTGGTGGGTTGGATCCTTACATGAAAAACAGACCATCCAAATAGATCCTTGATCTCGCTACCATCTTTAATCCATTGATAAAAAAAAAAAAAAAGAAAAATCATATCGTAAAATGTAAAATTTGAAATTAGAAGAAATTACCAAACTATAATTTATAATCTAAATGGCTTAACTATCGAGCTTCTGATTTGCTTATAAGTCTTCTTTTCAATACATCATAACTTTCTATGGTATAAACAATCGCAAAAAGGTCCGACAGTGTTTTTTTTTCATTTATCTTAGAGTCACGTAAACAAACACATTAATCTGTATGTTTGATGATCGTTCTGTCGTTTTTGCTATATTTTTTTTATCTCTTTCAAATAGACTGTTTGTCAAAAATAGATATCAATGATAAATAAATATTTTATTCATTAATCGATCGAATATATCAGATATTGATATAAAACAAATATGATACAAGATACCAATACTGATACCGATAAATAACAGACCGTCCATACACGGTATGAAATTAAAGTAATGTTGCTAGTGTCCTCGTCTACAGTTTACACGCATATTTCTTCCTAGTGTTTTACCTGTAAATGCGTTCTTGTTCTTGTTCTTCTTTTGAAAATAATGGGAGGGAAAAAAAAAAAAAAGTGGAATCACATAGGATGTTCGGAGACTTAACATGCGGAGACGGAAGGATTTTTTAGTAATTGTGAAAAATCCATTAGAAACAACAAAATATATATATATATATATTACATATATTTATACATCTCTAATTATAAAATATATTCAGAAGTATAATGTTGTATTTCAGAAAAACACATAAGTTTAATTCAGAAAGAAATCGGTGCATGGATCAGTTTATGATGTACAATCCCTTAATAAATTCGTTAGAATAGTTGTGAATAAAAACCGTTTTTTTATTTACTAAAATGACTTAAATTTTATCTATATTTCTTTTGGCAAATAACAAAATAATATTGCATTACATTGACTGCTAGATGATATTACCTTTTGACTTACTCCTTATAGTCCGAGCGAGGACTATGATATCGTTTAAAATTGAAACTGCATTATCCATGTGGAAAATCTACGGTCAATTCAAAGTTGACTTTTGTATCAGATAGTATTGCAAACAAGTCGAGTCGAGTCGAGTCGAGACTTTATAATGCTAAGCTCGAATTTCAGTTTAACTCGAAATTTCAAAGTTTGAGTTTGATTCAAATTCGATCGAGTTTATGATTTTAGATTCAAATTCTACTCGGAGTAAAACTATATAATCTTGATTTCAATTTGATTAAGCCTTTTTAGACTTGATTTATTGAAAACATATTTTTAATTTTTAATTAAAATAATATTAATACACAAACTTCATTCAAATTCGATTAACATTTATACACAACTCGAGCACAATTAAACTCGCGAACTAATCATACTAAACATAAAAACTCAAACTTTGCTTGATAAACCATTCAAATAGTTTTAATTTAAGCTCGACTCGACTATCTTCACATTAAACTTGAGTCAAACCAAATTGAAATAGCTAATAGACCAATTTGATTACATATTAAGTGTACGCAAATTGATATTTAGATATTAACTTTCCATTTTATGAGAGGAATTAAAAGGTATAAACAGCATTTGAAGCACATGTAGATACAACAACAACTAAAATGAGAGGAATCTAGACTTCTACTAGGCCAATCTTTCTAAGTAGTTGAATGGTAATGACATTTATTTCTCCATGAGAAGGATTAGATATGACTCTCCTCTTTTCATTATCATCAACTGGAAAAAAAAAGGTCAAAAAAAAAAAAACAGAAAAATGAAAATGTAAGGTATCATTGGACCTCTTTAGACATAGAATGCTCCGAGACGAAGTTCCATAATCTTATTTCAATACTAAAACATGTCTCTAAGTCAAAATTAGGATATTATGTAGCAACCAATAATCGATTGGTTTGCAGACCTGAATTTCTTATCTCTAAGTATGTCAACATTGTCCAAATACATGAATTGAATTAGTATTTACATATTCGATATGGAGAATCTTGAACAAAAAATTATTTATATTGTGTGACAACCTTGTTATATTAGGTCAAATAGTATCTTCTGTAACCAAATTTTACCCATTTTATCATTAATTGTTTAAATTTTAAGGGAATTATTTTGGTATCAGGACATTTTTCTATTTTCACGACTAACTATCTACAATTTATCTACTTTACATTCACATACATAAACTTTATTAATTAATTTTTGGACTAATGTCATGTTTAGTATCTCAACACATGCCTAAATATTCAATTAATATTAACCCGTTAGCTGATTGGGCATTTTCACCTTATACAAATATAACACGTCAGTTGACATGATACTATTTTTTTATTTTATCATTATAATTATTGATTTTTATTTATTACTACTAATTATATTTAGTATAAATTATAATTACAATAAACGCAAACCTAGGCCACTACTATTTTCTAAGCAAGCCCATCACCAACACAAAATAACCAAAATCCACAACCAACTTAAAATAACCAAATTCTGAGTCTTTCCCTAGCCATGTTCATGATCCCTTATTATAAAGCATAATGCTTATTAAAAAATTAGCAATGCGGGACAACTTGAAATACTAGAGCACCACATCCTTTTCTATAAGCTTCCTTTAAACTCCAGAGATCGACTCTAACTTGTACTCGGTGTCAATAAGGGAGTATGATTTCAATTTAATCATTTGTTATGGAAACAAGCCAATCTGGGCATGATTTCAATTTAATCATGTTTTTGTTTTGCTACGTCGGACAATTGAAAGTTCGGACCATGAGTTCATAGGAAATGACGGTTCCACTAACCAATCTGGCTATGCTTCTTTCTTTGCTTCGTGGTCGTAATCGTGGGTTCCTTTCTGATCGTAGAATCCATATTGACCTCTCTTTTGTTATCTCGACTCACTTTGTAGTTCGTGGTCGTAATCATGGGTTTCGGTACATGGCACTGTTAGAAAATAATAACGATCAAAAGCTGTGTCGTGGAAACCACTGCTCTGAAAGTGAATTTTCGGCACGACCGTGGTGTAATCGACAACGCTGTTCGCTTCCCAAGGTTAACACAGCTACCCCAGTCGCACGTGCACTCATGAGATGGAGTTGGAATAACAACTACAATTGCCCATAACCGAAAAAAAAAAAAGAGAAGAAGAACAAAACGATGAAGAATAGTTTTGAAATCGAAAACGATGCATCCTTTTGCAAACAAAAGCAGTATATGTAAAACTGTCTTTGAAACGTAACCAACAAAATTATCCGTTGAGAAAAATCAGGGCACAACATCGTGCCTTTCAAATTAGAAAAATAACTGCTCGTTTGAATGATTCAAAACATGTTTTTCTTTTCTGACTAATTCAAACATGATTTGTTAAAAATCTAATTCAAATAAATAGCCCAGCCCAGACCAGACCGGGCCGGGCCGGCGGCGCGCGCGTGTGGTGATTTTTTCAAAACCCACTCATGCACTCATGCCACTGCTGGAGTTCTTTCTAGAGCACACATAAAATCCAAGGTGTATGCGCAGGGCCTTTAATAGTGCTTTTGTATTATCGCGGAATAGCAACATTAAGGAGTTGATAGGTGTTGTGGGGGTCTCAACTTGAGCTTTTAAAAGTTCAAAATTTATTTCACTTTCATTAGTAAGTTGTTGCCTCATTTCACCACACATTAATTCAATCGAAAGATATTAATGCTTAAGTAAATAAAATTCCTTCCTTTACCTAGAAAATGTCTATAGTCATTCGGGGGATTGTTGGGAATGAATATATACTTTTCAAGCATTGTCCCACATTGCTTGGAAAACTAAGTTTTGTCATGTTTATAATAAACTCTCCTTCTATGTGGTTTCAAAAAGTGCATGAGTGGGTTTTGAAAAAATCACCACACGCGCGCGCCGCCGGCCCGGCCTGGTCTGGTCTCATTCAAACGATCGGTTATTTTTCCAATTTGAAAGGCACGATCTCCATGTTGTGCCCTGATTTTTCTCAACGGATAATTTTGTTGGTTACGTTTCAAAGACAGTTTTATATATACTGCTTTTGTTTGCAGAAGGATGCATCGTTTTCGATTCCAAAACTATTCTTCATCGTTTTGTTCTTCTTTTCGTTTTTTTTTTCGGTTCTGGGCAATTGTAGTTGTTGTTCCAACTCCATCTCACGAGTGCACGTGCGACTGGGTAGCTGTGTTAACTTTAGGAAGCAAACGGCGTTGTCGATTACACCACGGTAGTGCCGGAATTTCGCTTTCAGGGCAGTGGTTTCCACGACACAGCTTTTCATCGTTATTATTTTCTAACAATCTGAAAGCGAAAGCAATTACGAGCAGACGATGATGGCTGCTTCTGTTCCTAAATCGCTGCTTGATCTCTCCAAACTTGAACCCCTCGATGGTGGCAATTACAAGAGTTGGTCCTAGAAGCTTCTGATCTTCTTCGAACAGCTTGAGGTTGATTACATTCTTTTCATTGGCGTTCCTGATGATCAACCCGAATCTGATGTTCCTGCTTTCTTCTCATCACGCCTCCAACAGACAAAACAAAGAAGGTTCTGATGAGGCTAAGGCAAAATTCGACAAGGAAACAAAACTGTCAGAGGTCACCTTCTCAATCACATGACGAATGCTCTCTTCGACATCTTCGTCAAACAAAAATATGCGAAGACAATCTAGGATACCTTAGAAACAAGGTATGGTGCTGATGATGCTGGGATGAAGAAACACGTGGTCGGCAAATGGATGCAGTTCCAGATGGTTGATGATAAGCCTATCATGGATCAGATTCATGAATATGAAACCTGGTTGCAGATGTGTTGAGCGAAGGTATGAAAATGTGTGATGTCCTACAGGCTAACGTTCTACTCGAGAAATTTCCACCACCCTGGAGCGATTACAGGAACCATCTCAAACATAAGAAAAAGGACCTGCCACTCCAGGAGTTGATCAGTCACATGAAAACTGAGGAGGCTAATCGTTTGAAAGATAAGCAAAATTCTGTCTCTTCAATTTCTGTTAAGGCTAATTTAGTTGAATCTTCTGCTGCTCCTAAAGACATGTTCAAAAACAAAGGAAAGAAATTCCAGAAAGGCGGCGGATACCAGAAAAGTTCAAAAGCAATAATGGAAAAATCCAAAAGATAAACTACACTGTTACTGCTGTGGAAAACCAGGCCACAAGGCGTACCAGTGCTTCCAGAGGAAGGATCAGAAACCAGACAATAAGCCTGATAACAAATCTACCCCACAGGTCAATGTTGCTGAAACGGATGAAATCATTGCTACTGTTGTGGTGAAGGCAAACTTGCTGGAAAACCGGGTTGACTGGCTGCTTGATACTGGCGCCACTAGGCATTTCTGCTCCAACAAGGACCTGTTCCAGGAACTCCAGGACGCAGCGGATGGTGGATGTGTTTGCATGGGCAATTCTGCCACTGCTGGAGTTATCGGTAAAGGAAAAATTCTTTTCAAACTTACCTCTGGAAAAACTTTAGCTTTGAATGATGTGTTGTATGTTCCTTCCCTTCGTAGGAACTTAGTTTCTGGTAGTTTACTTAATAAGGCTGGACTGAAACTTGTATTCGAAGGAGATAGGGTCATTTTAGCCAAGAATGGGGATTTTGTGGGCAAGGGATATTTGTCAGATGGACTGTTTGTCTTAAACACTGTTTCTGTTATTGCTAATGGAAGTAATTATGGTTCTGCTTATATTGTTGAGTTTGTTAATTTGTGGCATGGTAGGTTAGGACATGTGAATTTTGGTTCAATCAAAAGACTGAAAAATATGCATCTTATAAATACGTTTGATGAGAATGAATGCTCCAAATGTATTGTTTATGTTGAAACAAAATTTGTAAAGAAACCTTTTAAACATGTCACATCAAGAAGCACTGAATTACTTGAATTGATTCATTCTGACTTGGCTGATTTTAAAAACACAATGATTAAAGGTGGCAAAAAATATTATATCTCTTTTGTAGATGACTTTTCCAGATATACAAAAGTTTATTTGTTAAAGTCAAAGGATGAGGCTGCTCAAATGTTTTTAAAATATAAAGCTGAAGTAGAAAATCAACTGGATAAAAGGATTAAAAGGGTTAGGTCTGATAGAGGTCGTGAATATAGTACGAATTTTCTTGAACAATTTTGTGATGAAAATGGTATTATACATGAAACCAGTGCTCCTTATACACCTCAACAGAATGGCATAGCTGAACGGAAAAATAGAACACTAAAAGAAATGATGAATGCTATGTTATTAAGTTATGGTATGCCTGACAACATGTGGGGGGAAGCTGTTTATTTGCATGTTATATTTTGAACAAGATTCCTCACAAGAAATTGGATAAAACTCCTTATGGATTATGGAAAGGCTTTGCACCTAACTTGAACTATTTAAAAGTTTGGGGTTGTTTAGCCAAAGTTGCATATCCATAATTTAAGAAAACTAATATTGGGCCGAAGACTTTGACTGTGTATTTATTGGCTATGCTCAAAACAGTGCTGCATACAGATTCATGTGTTTGAATGATAATTTGATTTGTGAATCTAGAGATTGAATTCTTTGAACTTGTATTTCCTCTTAATAAAAACTATTGATTATCATGTTGCTCCTTCAAGAATGATTTAATAAATGAATCTGCTTCAAATGAACATATGATTGAACCTAGAAGGAGTAAGAGGAAGAGAACTGAGAATAGTTTCGGGCCTGATTTTTTAACTGCCTTTCTAGCTGAAAATTCTGATAAAATCAATGAACAATTTGTTTCTGTGTTCTTAATTGATGATGATCCTAAATCCTATAAAGAGGCATTAACCTCTAGAGACTCTAGTTTTTGGAAAGAAGCTATTAAAAGTGAACTAGACTCTATCATGATGACTTGGGATTTGGTTGATTTACCTGTGGGCAGTAAACCTATTAGATGCAAATGGATCTTTAAAAGGAAAATTAGACCAGATGGGTCAATAGAAAAATTCAAGGCTAGACTAGTAGTGGTGGGATACACTCAAAAGAAAGGTATTGATTATTTTGATACCTATTCTCCTGTGACTAAAATAGCTACCATTAGATCTTTGATTGCTCTTTCAGCTATTCGAGGCTTGATAATTCATCAGATGGATGTAAAGACGGCCTTTCTCAATGGAGACCTGGAGGAAGAAATTTACATGGAACAACCAGAAGGGTTAGTAGTTACTGGGCAAGAGAACAAGGTATGCAAGCTCAGAAAATCTCTCTATGGTCTTAAACAGGCACCCAAACAATGGTATGAGAAATTTGATCGTACTTTAGTAAACAATGGATATGTTGTGAATGTCTGATTCTTGTGTTTACTCAAAATTGTTTGGTTCTGATTGTGTGATTATATGTTTATATGTTGATGACATGCTCATTTTTGGTTCAAACTTGGAAGTGATTAACGATACCAAGATGTTTTTGTCTTCTCATTTTGACATGAAAGATTTAGGGGAGGCTGATGTTATTCTTGGTGTTAAAATAAGGAAAACTGAAAATGGCTTTTCATTGTGTCAATCACACTACATTGAAAAGATACTTAAGAAATTTGAATGTTTTGATGAAATGCCTGTGAGAACTCCTTATGATCCTAGCATAAGTCTTAAAAAGAATAATGGTGATAGTGTTTCACAAGCTGAATATGCTAAGATTATAGGAAGTGTTATGTATCTCATGAATTACACAAGGCCTGACATTGCTTATGCTGTAAGTAGACTCAGTAGATACACCCATAATCCTAACAATGAACACTGGAATGCACTTCGTCGATTACTGAAATATCTTAAAGGAACCATGAATTTGTGTTTGCATTTTAACAAGTTTCCTGCTGTTTTAGAAGGTTATTGTGATGCAAACTGGGTGACAGATAATGATGAAGTGAGTTCTACTAGTGGATATGTGTTCACTTTCGGTGGAGGAGCTATTTCATGGAAATCATCCAAACAGACTTGTATTGCTCACTCTACTATGGAATCTGAGTTCATTGCTGTTGAACTGGTTGGTCAAGAAGCCGAGTGGTTGAAAAACTTACTGGGTGACATTCCACTGTGAGGGTCTTTTGTTCCAATATCATTGCACTGTGATTCACAAGCAGCTATTGGAGTTGCCAAAAATTATGTGTATAATGGGAAAAGAAGACATATTCGCATTAGGCATGGTGCGGTTAAACAACTCTTGAGGAATGGAGTAATTTCTTTAGAATTTGCGAGATCCAAAAGAAACCTGGCAGATCCTTTAACGAAAGGATGGTCACTTAATTTTTTTTTCGAATTCGGGTCTTTTGCTTTGTTTTGACATACTCGAAACAGAGTATCAATTCTCCATTTGATACACATAACAAAGCTTCTAGGCGTCATCATCAACAACAATTCATTAAGCAACAATTAATCTTTTTATAGAAAAGCTCAGTAAGCTACTCGGTATCACTGAAACAATGCTCCCTGTGTGCCAGGTTACAAACCATTTTCAACATGTGAAAATGGTTTTCAACGATCATTCATGTTTTCGACCGTGGTACTTCTACAACATTGCTTCTCATGAAACATGCGAAAGCGTTTTCAACGAGGCCATTAATCGATCATTCATGTTTTTGCACCGATTGATACGTAAAAGGTGGATGAGGGAATATTGACTTCTTCACCAATTGATATTTAAAGAGAATATAAAAGTAGGAAGAAGGAAAACAAAAAAGGGCAGAATGGCAATAGGAATATAACAGTCCCACGTTATTAATTTTTAAGAAACCATTCTAATTTATAAAGATTAATTTGAAAGCTGGCCAATGAACTTCGAGGGCCGGAATAGTGTGGGCTGATCGCTTCGTTGGACGACCTGGCGTTGGGTTTTGACGGTTTGTTTGTTGCCCTTTTAGGGTAGATTAACAATTATAATAATAAGTTGGGTTGTAATTTTAGTAGCAAGTATTATAACAATTATAACGCAAAGTTAGCTTAGGTTGTGTAGAGAATGTTAGAAAACTAGAAGTTGAAGTAATTAATCACATATTTACCAAAAGTTTAGGTACTAAATGCGATATTAGTCTTATATTTTAAATGTTTTTTCTTTAAAAAAAATTTGGTACTTTAAAATAAAAATTGAGATAATTAATCGCATATTTAAGTAAAGTTTAGGTACTAAATAGATATTAATCTTATATTTTAAATATTTTCTCTTTAAAAGAAAATTGGTACTTTGCACATTAGAAATGTGGTGTTCAATAGAGTAGATATTTGCTTAATATTAATAGATATGTATATTTTAACTCTTAGAATGCAATGAAATTTTTTAACTATTTTTATGGGAAAAATTTAATTTTGAATATAGAAATCCTATAATTAAAATCCAATTTGCTTATAGCGAAGCAACTTTGTTTTCAATTCACTTTCACTCTTTAAGGATCTTTGGTGCAATATAATATGAAAATTGTCACCCGACTAAGCAAAATATATATACAAACCAAATTTATAAAAATTTAACAGTAAAATAATAAGGACAATGTGGGACTTTTCTTGATAGTTAAGATATATTGCTTGTAAAATTATGGAAATTTAGATGCATTGGATTAATGAAAGTATATATTTTGACATATAATATATGATAAAGTAGTATTTTTCATACTCTTGTAACACTGCTAAGTTCAAGGTAGTTATAGCTGTTTTTTTATTTTGCAATCTAAATAGCAGATATTTAATATTTTAAAAAAGATTTCCTTTTCTTTTCTTTTTGTTTTTTTATGTTTAATTTTTTTTTTTCATGTTTAAATCTAGCAAACGACATAACAAAATAGAGGATTAAAATTTAAAATATTAAAAAGAGGTAGAAATGATACAAATTTGTAGGGGAAAAAATAAGAAAATAATAATAAAAAAATTAACTCTAGCTGATTGAAAAAAGTAAAAAGAGAATCAGAAGACCCAAACTAGGCTATACCGGATGCACCCTCTGTAACCTTGTTGATACCCTCTTTCTTATTTGGAGTTACAAGTTCACATGATTGAAACCAATTTGTTGTATTATACAGTATGATTTTTGTTTATAAAGAAGTAACATGTGGGATTCAAAATTGTGTCTTTACTATATCTTAGTCGATTTCCTAAGACACTTCAATCGTTTTCTTTGCTTTGTGTCTCTCTTTCTTTCCTGCCTCTCCTTGCCGCACTGAGCAATGAGAACATGTTTTGTAATTAATAAACAAAGGATTCAACACGTAATGCGTCCGGGTAATAAATCGCGGATAACCATGAATCTATTTTAACCAAACGGTGAAAACGGTACACGACTCTTATAAAAATAAATGATATTCACGCGAAGTCAAAATCTAGCGGTACTTAAACGTAATTAGTTTGTCTGTTTGATCTTATTCTTTATTATATTTTTATTATTTTTAAACAGATATTTATTAAAAAATAGATATAAATAAAAAATTGATAGATTTATTTATAAACTGATCAAATTGTATGATATAAACATAATACAGATAAATTATAAATATAAATTCAATATAAATATAATACAAATAAAAATTTCACCATCGAGAGCAAGCGCAAAGTACAACAAATAAAAAAAAGGCAGACATAGCATTTAAGTGAATTTTGAATTGATGTTTGAATTCCGTGTTGAGTTTGGGCTTGAAGGGCAAGCAATGCCATGCCCAGTCCCATGATCAGCATTGCATTTGACTATAGCAATGCTATAATGGTCCCTACTGTTGAGGTAAATCAAATGTAATGGTAATGCGTAACATAGGCCGAATCCATGAAAGCGGTAAGTGCCGAAAAGATTGTGGAGCTGTGGCCACTACCGGTGTCGCTTGTTCCCCGTCGTGACGTTTGCATGCACAGGTACACGTACAGTACACCCCATAAGCAGCATAACATATACTGATTTCAATGCCTTTTTTCTTTAATTTTTTCGTAGGGATATAAAAGGATCTACTATTATTGTAAAAGTAACCTCTTCTTACCAATATAGTGGAACCATAAAATAAAAAACAACAATATGCATTATTAGGTTCTTCGTAGATAATTGTGGGATGATTTTGCAAATATAATGTGATTGATGTGAGGACAACAAGCACAGATATGAACCTACATTTCAGGACTAGCTAAATGTACTTCTTTCCTCCTGCACGTGCGCCTAGCAGATTCTCGATTGGAGACTTTCTTGAAACGTTGGAAATTGTGTTATTTGAAAGTGCTTGCTCTATTTTTGTTGCATGAAACAGAGTTGTTCGGTTGATCTCAAAAGGGGCATGTTCTGCTAAAATCTCAAAGGTGTGTCTCATGTCTGGTGTCGCGCTTGTACGTAAACCGAGAAGGGTAAAAAAGAGAAACGTGAAACCGCTGACAAAACACAAAGAGTGAGTGCATAGTGGAATGCAGGTGAAGTCACACTTAAGCAAAGAGGCATAATCCATAGGCATTCTTGTCTTTGAAAATCAAAGAGATGGTCACGCTTCCCAATCCAAGAAACAAATATCATCAGATTTATATGTGTTAAACACTAATTCCTGTAATGTTTATTAACTATATTTTAATCATTTTAAATTTAATGATGGTCATAGATTATTAAAACATTGAAACGTGCAAGGTTTTCTGCTGTCAAGTTCTTCGGAAGAGACATGTCCGCAGCTTGCAAAGTGGGACACCGATTTGCTACAATGTGCCTATTGTGTCTTCTCCAACCTTTGCATTTTATTTTAAATATTTTCTCTTTAAAAGAAAATTGGTACTTTATGCATTAGAAATGTGGCGTTCAATAAGGTAAATATTTGCTTAATATTAATAGATATGTATATTTTGACTCTTAGAATGCAGTGAAAAATTTTAATTATTTTTACAAGAAAAATTTAATTTTGAATATAAAAATCCTGTATTTAAAATCCAATTTGCTTATGGTGAAGCAACTTTATTTTCAATTCACTTTCACTATTTAAAGATCTTTGATGCAATATAATATGAAAATCATCACCCGACCAAGCAAAAAACATACAAGGACCAGATCAATGAAATATTGACAGTAAAATAATTAGGACAACGTGGGACTTCTTTTGATAGTTAAGATATGATGCTTGTAAAATTATGGAAATATACATGTATTGGATTAATGAAAGTATATATTATGACATATGATATATGATATAGTAGTATTTTTCATACTCTTATAACACTACTAAGTTCAAGGTAGTTATAGCTGTTTTTTTATTTTACAATCTAAATAGCAGGTCTTTAATATTTAAAGATGTTTTCCTTTTCTTTTCTTTTCTTTTTATTTTTTTTATTATTTTTTTCCATGTTTACAACTAGTAGACGACATAACACAATAGAGGATTAAAATTTAAAATATTAAAAAGAGGTAGAAATGATACAAATTTGTAGGGAAAAACATAAGAAAATAAATAAAAAAAATTAGCTCTAGTTGATTGAAAAAAGTGGAAGTGGGATTAGAAGAGCCAAACTAGACTTTAGCGGATCCATCGAGGAGGCCAGATATATCTTGCAGCCCTCTTCGGCTCATTGGTAGCCAGGACCTAACAAACAGCCACCACCTAGGATCCACTGTCTATAACCATGCATTATCCACTTTAATGCCCTCCTTCCTATCTGGAGTTACAGGTCCACATGACTGAACATGACTTCTTGCACTTGTCAGTATCCTTTTTGTTTATAAAGAAGTATGTTTTTTGGGTTTTCATCCATGTAGGACTCCAAATTGCATCTTTGCTATATAAAGATGCTACTTTGATGTTTTTAATTGATTATAAGCTATATATACATAAAACTTGTAACTCGCAAAACATAAAATAAATATTACTTGTAACCTATGTATATAAGTTATAACTTATATTGTGTATATATATATATATATAATTTAACTTACATGTATAACATAAAAATATAACTTATATATTACATCAATACACTACTTATTTGTCATATATGTAATATATATAATAATATATAGCTCATAAATCCATAATCCCTCCAGATCTTGTATTTATATATATATATATATTATATACATATATATATTAGAATGAGTTATATATGTAACTCACCACTTATATATGATGAGTAAATTACATATTATATATATATATATAACTTATAACTTAAATATTTGCACAAATCATGCGTATAGAATATTACTTATAACTGATCTATATGATATGTATATATATTTTACTCACAAATTATATATACAAGTAATGAATTATAACTTATATACACAACTTATACATTTTAGGAATGCTCACAATTTTTTCATGTATAATTGTATGATTCATATAAATAACATCTATAGTTCGAGTATATTACTTATAAGTCTCATACACAAGTTATAACTTATATGGGTCATATATAATTACGATTTGTTCATTTTTAAATTTGTATTCTAGGCTCATGACATACATTCTTTAATACATATAATTATGACATAAAATTATGAAAAGTTTATAGAAATCATGATAATAAAACATGCAGCATAAATTGAAAAGATTTTTAATTATGATATATAATTATAAAAGTTGGTAGAAGCAGTGATAACTAAATATGCAGTATAAACTATGATATGTCATTATTTAAAATCCAATTTGCTTATAATGAAGCAACTTTATTTTCATTTCACTTTCCCTCTTTGAAGACCTTTAATGCAATATAATATGAAAACCATCACCCGACCAAGCAAAATAGATACACGGACCAAATCTATAAAAGTTTGACAGTAAGATAATTAGAACGATGTGGGACATCTCGTGATAGTTAAGATACATTTCTTCTAAAATTATAGAAATATACATGCATCGGATTAACGAAAGTATATATTTTGACATATGATATATGATATAGCAGTATTTTTCATACTCTAATAACATTGCTAAGTTTAAGGTAGTTATAGCTATTTTCTTATTTTACCACCTAAAGAGCAGATTTTTAATATTTAATGAAGTTTTCCTTTTCTTTTCTTTTTATTTTTTATGTTAGTTTTTTTTCTCATGTTTAAAACTAGGAGACAACATAACACAATAGTGGATTAAAATTTAAAATATTAACTCTAGTTGATTGAGAAAAGTAGAAGTAGGATTAGAAGACCCAAACTAGGCTTTATAGGATCGAACGTGGGGGCAAGATATATCTTGCAGCCCTCTTCGGCTCATTGGTAGTCAGGACCTAAAAGGTAACCCATCACCTAAAATCCGCCCTCTGTAATCTTGCATTATCCACTTTAATGCTCTCCTTCCTATCTGGAGTGATAGGTCCACATGACTGAACCTGGCTTGTTACACTAGTTAGTATCCTTTTTGTTTATAAAGAAGTAAGCTTTTTGGGTTTTCATCCATGTGGGACTCAAAATTGCATCTTTACTACATAAAGATGCTACTTTGATGTTTTTACTTTATTATAAGCTATATATACATAAAAATTGTAACTCGCAAAACGTAAAACATATATTGTGACGCCCCGAGGGTATCCTAGTAGTAGTAAACAAGATACACTTGATTACCATTACTAGTTTACCTTCTGAGAATGACATATTTTCAATAAACAGGATCTTTTAGTTACTTTGATAAGATGATCAAATATATATAAGACATAAATTAGTAAATAACTGTTGCGCTAAGTTTGTAAATAAAATATTGCAAACCATATCATTTCCATAAACTCCTGCAAATGCATAGCTAAAGATTCTAATGCAAGATACTTGCAACTAAAAAAAATAGGAATATATATTCTTATCCTATACTATTCCTTAAGCTTCCAGCTCTTAATTTTTTACCGGGACAATGCTCTTGATAGTAATGAACCAAGGTCGCAGAGTGAACCTGAAAGGACTGTTGGAGTGTGAACTAAACCACGAGCTCAGTGAATAACCAGAACTTATCACATAATACATACAAGTTATTTCACGATCATATGCAATGTGTCAATCAAACATATATACAAATACAAGCCTGGATAACCCGAAATCCAAACAAGATGAAGATTTGCGCCCTCTAATCGGGATTAAAGGATCATAATCTATGGCCTACCTACCCAGGAGAGACTAAGCTTTCAGGAAACAGTAATGCTCAATTTTAATTATCTCTTTGGAATTATTGTGCCTTATCATTCATTTCTTGCTTTAGCTTTAGAAACTCCACTAAGTGTTAGTTATTTCCATGCAATATCATAAATGACGTCCTTCATTACCATTTAGTTCCTATGGTATCAACAGAACAAAGATGATCTTGCGATTAACTAATAGCTTTCTTGCTTAGATAACCCAATCATTACCAGAGATCCAAAATACTAACACGTAGTAGGCTACCACTTACTCAAATGCTATTTTATGCAAAATATGCAATGCATGTACAATTTCCATTATGGTACTAGTAGTTTTTAATTAGTTTGAAGGCGATCAAGTATTACAGACATTCAATCATGTTACATAAGCAATATAGTCCTACATAGTTCTATTGTCACTTTTATTAAAGTGACTTGGCAATCAATACAATACACAGTTCCCATAAACCATACAGTATACCTAAATTATTATCTTTTATTTAAGGTTCGCTAGATTTACAAGCACAGACAATGTAATAAGACCGAGTTACTCACCTGCTCATATTGCTCAGTCGTAATAATGGTCAGGAAAGTCCTCACAAGTACCCAAGTCACCTATTGAGATGATTAATATAATCATTAATGACATAAAACTATATAACTCAACTCCTATGAATGTCTAAATGTCCTATCGTGCCGTTGGGTCTTTCGTTCTTGTAAAGACCCGACATGCTCAATTCTCAAATTAAGCACACCAAGTCCCAACCACGTATAACTCTTACGAATTATACGTAAGGTTGTCTTAAAAGAAGGTGTTTATGTTGAACATTGCTATCCGATTTTAGATTATGAAATCGTTTAGTTAGATTTTGACAACAACTGGATTTAGCAGCGGAAAATAAACTTTAATAAAAACGTTTCTACATAAAAGCATTTCAAACTTCCACTATTACAAGTGGAAAACTTTCACTGTGATAAATATTTAGAAAAGCTTATTTACAAAACTTGGGCACTAACAAACTCTTAAATAAAAATACAAATTTATAAATAAATCCAGTCTCTATAAAACAAAGCAAAGAAGAAACAAAATACAAATATATCTAGATCCTATTACATTTCATTCATCTCCTAAATCTTCAGAATCGCCCAAAACCCGGGACAAGCATCATCACATCAATCATCATCATCATCACCATCCTCATCAACATCAATTCAACAACAATAATAAGAACAACAACATCAACAACCTCCACATCATCATCAAGTCATCATCTCATCATCCATCATCAACAACAACAATACCTGTAAGAAGAATAACAACAACAATAATGAGCCGGAGCTCAGTACACAGCAACACAATCACACACGGAGTGGCACGCGAGCTTAACTAATGCAATGCATCAATCCACAAGTTATTATCTTTTCATTAAAATAAACAAATCAACAATGGAGCACTCACACTCCGGAACAAGCCAATGGGAATCTGGGGATCTTGAGTAACGCTCACGACGCTCAGGGGGTTGATATAAGCAGCCGAATTATATCTCCTAGATAACGTTACACTGAAAAAGAAACAGTAATCTCATCCAGGACTCATAGTCGCTACTTAACTTCACTTAACTTAATCCATAATATAATTTAATTCACATGCTCCCATAAACATTGAATTAAATCATATTACTTCCTCTCAAGAATAAGTAAACGTTACGCAGTTACCACATTCCTTATCGATTACTCGTCGTACCTAGTCATTGCATCATGACTATTGGCCTAAGCGCCTATTATAATATTGTCATTGCATCATGACAACCCGCCGAGCCATATCATTGCATCATGATAAGTGGCCTAAGCATTTATTCTAACATTGTCATTGCATCATGACAAGTTGTCGCTCCTCAGACCGAATTCAACGACGAATAACACAACCAACACTCATCAATTATTAAGCCGAGTTTAAGTCTTAATCAGTTTAGGATGCCTATCCTAACATTCAACACGCAACTTACTGCGTACCTTATATACGAAATCCAAACAGAGTCTCAAAAGGTAGAGTAGAAGCTATCTCAGAAGATATTCTAATCTACCACTGGTTCAAGAAACAACTCTTATAAAACCTAAACCAACATCCACTTCAACAAACTCATACAAGAACTTATATCAATTATTCACTAATCTCTAACTCATTTTGTTAAATCCTATTTGATCAGACACTAATGTGGAACCCCACTATGGCTGCGATGAATCGCCCCGCCAAAGTATGGACGGTTCTCCTTTGTCTGTCAAAGTATTTCTTTTCACTTTGATTATGGTTTCTTATCCACAAAGCATCAAAAAAACATTTATATTCAAAAACATATAAATCCAAAACAATTAAACATTCAAAACAACATATTCTCATGTTATTCAAAGATCCCCCTAACACATTCATTTAATCCAATTATTTGTTACTAACCCATTTTAGCTTAACCTTAGTCAATTTGATTAAAATTAGTCATTTGATTCATTTACTAAGTCAAGTTGATTAAACATAGACAATTTAATTCATTTTAGCTTAGTAAAGTTCATTAAATCAAATTGGACTTAGATTAATTACTAATTCATTATACATGTAGGATCTATGTCAACTTGAACTCACCTTAACTTAAACTTAGCTAAATTAATTAACCTTATTCATTTAGTTCAAAAACTAAGTCAAAGATGGTTAAACTAACTCAATCTAATTCATTTTAACTCATTCAAGTCTATTTAATCAAGTTGAACTTAGGTTTGTTAACTAAGTTCATTTTATGTTAAACTCGTATATTTAGCTCAATTATTCATTAAATCTATAAATCTATCTAAATCATGTTTAATTATATCACTAAATCATCATTACACATCAACTATTATTTATCCATCTCATTTTATGTCAAAAAGATCTATTTCCTAAGCAAAAACACATAAAACAAACAAAAACAAGTTTTTGACTTTGTTTGAAAAATATAAAGGCTGGAAAGAACTAAAATTTAAGCATCGATAATTTCCGAATTTATAAAAACTCAAAACATAAAAATTGTATATCTCTTTTTAAGCTTTCCAACGCAACTTGAATCACCTCAATCGGAGGTCGTATGAAAAAACTATGACCAATTTACAAAACAGTGTCGCGTCAGGGAAGAAATCCGCGAGCTCTACACCCTTGGCAACGGGGCGTTTTGAAGGCCGTTTTGACTCAGGGGAAATGAAATTTTTTGATCCGAGAAGACTACACCCTTGGCAACGGGGGGTTTTGACAGGTGTATTGACATATTTACGAAATTCCTTGTTTCAAACACTAATTTTACAAAATTTTTACACTTCAAACCTTCTCCAAAACACTTTACAACCATCATACTACACCCTACATCTATTCTAACATTCTCAAGCATGCATAAACTTCACATTCACCACATCAAACATCTCAAACTTCATCAACTTCCATAACTACTATTCATCATCTTCTTCCTCCTTCATAACCCGACCTCCAACAAGCATATATCAACAAATACTTAAATAAACAGCACTCTCAATCTAATTCAACATTAACTCATCAATTACAAATGCAAATAACAAGTAAAAACAAAGAGAAATAGAAATAGAAAACTTAGCTTTAGAGAAGAAAAGAAGTTGAAGCTTCATCCTCTAGCTCGGTTTTCTCTATCTAGTTCATCTCATAATCTTGATTCATCCTCTAGTTGGCTTTGATCTTGAGATTTGTTGAAGAATTTGAAGAAAAGAAAGAAAAATGAAGAAGAAAGGAAGAGAGGGAGAGAACCATCGGTTGGGAGAAAAAATAAAAGGAAGGGAAAAGTGAGAAGAGAGAGGCAGAGGAGGAGAGATTAAAAGGAAAATAAAAAGGATTAAAATTAATTTAAACGAATATAGGTGTAGGCTTAGAACTATCAGATCAAATATCTATAGTTCCAAGAGTATTTAAAATTTTGTTTCTGAACCGATATGTTAGAAATTTAGAACTTGCAATAAGAACTTAATTTGAGAATTTATTTTAGATAAAAAATATTTAATTTGAGTTCGGGTTTAAGAACTGATATTTTTATTCAAGCAAATGAACTCAAATTTTACTGAGATTTAGGAATTAGTGTTTAGGCTAAGAATCAATGATTTAGGAATCTCTAAACACTTTGATGACATGTTTAGGGAATTTGAAACTCAAATTTCAAACCAACTTAATTATTAGCTAATTAAATTATATCAACTTGTCTATTTAAATCCTATAATTCATTTTAGTCATTTAAATCTGTCTAAAACCAATTTCTATTTTAGGTGAAGAGTTGGGGTATTTCATTCTTCCCACCTTATAAGAATTTCGTCCTCGAAATTCACTTAACTTTTGTTGATAGAAGAGGACGACCAAGGATGAGGCAGGCATCGAATAACCCGCTGAAGAAGTTAACCAACCAGAAGTACCCCCTGTGGCTCCTGCCCCAAACCCGCAAGGCGATCTCCAAGCCACTTTGGGTCAATTAACACAGCTTCTTAATGTGTTAGTTCAACAACAACAGAGGAATATGCTACCTCCCGCACCAGCTCAAGCACCACCCCAACAGGCACCTCAAGCATCTGTATATGGACCAGCAGCACCTGATGCTCAATCACATACAGCACCCTTACTGCCTCCGCCACCACCTCGACCATACAAAACTTCACTCCCAGATTTTATCAAAAGTAACCGTTACTTTGACGGAGCTTTTGGGAAACCAGATGAAGAGAAGATTGGCTCGCGCAGATAGAACGATCTTTTGCCGCCTATGAAGTTCCTCATCTTCGAATAAGCTATGGTACTATATGTTGAGGTTTAACGCCCGCGTCTGGTGGGAGTCCAAGAGTAGGGAATTGCCGCCACCTATCACCTGGGATATGTTTCGGAATGAGTTTCTGGAAAATTATTTCCCTGGAAGTTTAAGAGTAAGGTATAGTGCGGATTTCTTGCACATATCCCAGAAAGGAAAATCCATAGAACAATATGAGACGGAATTCAGCCGACTCCTGCAGTATGCTCCGGATTCTTATAAGTATAGTGAGGAGCTGAAACGACAAGTGTTCCTGAATGGGTTAGATGAGGACTTAAGGATGCGGTTAGAAGAGTTTGACATTCGCACCTTCAGAGAATTGGTTGAAAGAGCAAGAATTGTTGAAGGGGCCAAGAAAAGGAAAGCTGGGACTTCTGAGAAGAAAGTACATGTGTTTGGAAGGAAATTTCAACCAGGAACGAGCTCCAATTTCCCTTCTAAGAGGTTTAAACCAATTAGCAACTTTAAGGGAAATTTCGGTGGACAAAAGGATAATTCCAAGGCAGCAGTAAGTTGTTGGAAATGCAAAGGGGCGCACTATCCGAAGAGATGCCCCCTTCTCCAGAACAATGTTATTTCTGTGGTGACCCGAGCCATAAGACGGATTGCCCAAAGAAAGCTTCTACGACTTGTTTCGTATGTAAGCAAATGGGACATTTTGCAACGAGTGTCCCCAAAGAATCTCACACAAATCGACCTGTTGGATCTTCAGGAGGACTTGCCCCGACAAGGAGTGGGAATGGAAGCGGAAGTCGCTCGGCATCATCTATGCATGGGCTGAGAATTTACAACCTTGAAGGGCAATGGGTCTGCGAGGAGGATGCCGAAGAAGGAGTAGAGTTGGCTGCCCTGGACCATGGAGAGGAGTATGACTATAGCTTGGTTACAGGTTAGCCTCAACCTTTAAAATATATGTCTGTTTTGATATCTTGAGTATAAAGTTATGATGTATGTTGGAAATAATAGATGTCTAGGGAACCTTATAAGGACAATAAGAATAGTAACACATGCGTCTTGAACGCAGGAACCATACAAATAGGGGACCTAACCGCTTATACCCTCTTCGATACCGGTGCAACACATTCCTTTGTTGCCACTATAGCCTTGAAGACCGGTTTACCTATCACCACAACCACAACAAGTTTTCGTATAAAAACCCCCACCGGTAGTGTGGTGACTACCAAAGAAGTAATAAGGAATTGCCCCATGAAGATACAAGGCCATGAAGCAACTACCGATCTTATAGTAATAGAAATCAGCAATACGAAGTGATTCTCGGAATGAGTTGGTTGTCCATGGTGGAAGCAAAGGTAGATTGTAGAAATAAAAAGGTGGAATTCATGGGACAAGACGGGAAGAAAGCTACATTTTTGGGAGAATCCGCAACTTCTAAAAGTTTGGAGTTAAGTTCGTTCGAGGTAATTGAAGAGGTTGAGGAAGGAGTTGAAAGTTATGTGGGAAGTACGGAGGAGGATAAGGAAAGACCCAACATTGACGACATCCCCATCGTTAATGAATTCTCTGATGTTTTTCCAGAAGAATTGCCTGGGTTACCCCCAAAACGAGAAATCGATTTTGAGATCGATTTGATGCCAAAAACAGAACCTATATCCAAGGCACCATACCGAATGGCACCTGTTGAGCTCAAGGAACTTAAGAAGCAATTACAAGAATTGCTTGACCAAGGATTTGTTAGACCAAGTGTCTCGCCTTGGGGAGCTCCGGTATTATTCGTAAAAAGAAGGATGGATCGATGAGGTTGTGTATTGACTATCGAGAACTCAATAAGGTCACTATAAAGAATAAGTATCCATTGCCAAGGATTGACGATCTCTTTGACCAACTACAAGGAGCAAGTGTATTCTCACGCATTGATTTGAGATCTGGATACCACCAGCTGAGGATAAAACCAGAGGATGTGTCAAAGACCGCTTTTAGAACTCGGTATGGACACTATGAGTTCATGGTCATGCCCTTTGGATTGACTAATGCACCAGCTGCTTTCATGGACTTGATGAATCGGGTGTATAAGCCGCTCTTGGATAAATGCGTGATTGTCTTCATTGATGATATTTTGGTCTATTCTAAAACACGGGAGCAACACAAAGAACATCTGAGAATGGCATTACAAACCTTAAGGGAGCACAAGCTATATGCCAAATTATCCAAGTGTGACTTTTGGTTGGACCAAATATCTTTTCTAGGACATGTTATCTCAGGGAAAGGAATATCAGTAGATCCTGAAAAGATTAAGGCCGTAATGGAATGGAAACAACCAAGGACGGTGACTGAGATTAGAAGTTTTCTTGGATTAGCTGGCTATTACAGGAAGTTTGTGCAAGATTTCTCAAAAATAGCTAAGCCACTAACTCAGTTGACCCAGAAGAATGAAAGATTCATTTGGAATGAGAAGAGGGAACAAAGTTTCAAGAGTTAAAGCAACGGTTGGTATCTGCTCCAATTTTAACCTTACCTGATCCAGAAAAACCATATACCGTCCATAGTGATGCGTCAAGAAATGGCTTAGGATGTGTGCTTATGCAAGAAGGGAAAGTAATTGCTTATGCTTCACGGCAGTTGAGGCCGCATGAACAAAATTACCCGACGCATGATCTTGAGTTAGCCGCAGTTGTTTGCTCTCAAGCTTTGGAGGCACTACCTATATGGACAGAGATGCGAGATTTATACGGACCATAAGAGCCTCAAGTATTTTTACACAAAAGGAATTGAATATGAGGCAAAGGAGATGGTTGGAGTTGATCAAAGACTATGATCTTGGAATAAATTATTGCCCTGGAAGAGTGAATGCGGTAGCAGACGCTTTGAGTCGGAAGAACCATGGAGAAGTTGCAGCCATGCTCACAACTCAAAAAGAACTTATAAAGAATTCGAGAGATTGAGCATCGAATTTGTAGGGCAAAGCACGGAAATAGAAATTTCCCATTTGGTAATGGAGCCAACTCTGATAGAAAGAATCAAAGAATCTCAGCGATATGATGAAGTCATACAAAAGTTGAAAAGTGAGATACAAGGAGGAAAGTATGATGATTTTGAGATAGATGAGGAGGATGTAGTAAGAATGAAAGGGAGATTATGTGTACCGAATGATGAGGAGATGAAAAAGGAAATTATGAGTGAGGCACATAACTCGGGATATACCATGCACCCCGGTGGTACCAAGATGTACCAAGACCTTAAGAGTCGCTTTTGGTGGAATGGTATGAAAAAGGACGTAGCTGAATTCGTAATGAAGTGTCCCATATGTCAACAAGTAAAGATTGAACACCAAAGGCCAGGAGGACTTTTGAAACCATTGCCATACCAGAATGGAAATGGGACCAAATTACCATGGATTTCGTATGTGGATTGCCCCGAACCAGCCGGATATGATGCATATGGGTAATTGTGGATCGACTCACCAAGTCAGCACACTTCATCCCCATCAACATGACCTACTCGATGGAAAAGTTGGCCCGGCTATATGTAAGGGAGATTGTGAGACTGCATGGAGTTCCAGCAGGGATTGTATCGGATCGGATCCTCGATTCGTGTCAAAATTCTGGACGAGCCTTCAGAAGTGTATGGGACCAAGTTACATTTCAGTACAGCTTATCATCCACAAACTGATGGACAATCAGAGCGAACTATCCAGACCTTGGAAGACATGTTAAGAGCTTGTGTTATGGAATTCAAAGGAAGCTGGGAAGTACACCTACCTTTGGTAGAGTTTGCTTACAACAACAGCTATCATTCAACAATTAAGATGCCACCGTACGAAGCTTTGTATGGAAGAAGGTGTAGATCGCCTCTATTTTGGGATGATGTGGAAAATTAACAATTGGACCAGATCTCATCCAAGACGCCTCAGATAAAGTCAGGATTATTCAGCAAAGGATGAAAGAGGCCCAAGATAGACAGAAAAGTTGGGCAGATAAAAAACGACGAATCCTTGAGTTTAACGTTGGTGATCATGTGTATCTGAAAGTGAATCCGATAAAGAGTATTCATCGTGTACGGGCTCGAGGAAAGCTAAGCCCAAGGTATATCGGACCTTTCGAAATCCTCGAACGAGTAGGAGATTTGGCTTATCGCTTGGCATTACCACCAAACCTGTCGGGAGTACATAATGTCTTCCATGTCTCAGTACTAAGAAAGCATATCCCCGACCCTGATCGGATTGTGGAGCTTGAACCAGTCAGGCTGAAAGAGAACTTGACTTATGAGGAGCACCCAGTTCAAATTCTGGATCAAAAGGTTCAAAAGCTGAGAAACAAGGAAATCCGATATGTCAAGGTGTTATGGAGGAATCATTCGCGAGAAGAGGCTACTTGGGAAGCCGAGGATGAGATCCGAAAGAAATATCCAAATCTCTTTGAAGAATCAGGTACGAATTTCAAGTTGCAAATTTCAAGTTTTGAGGACAAAACTTTCTTTAAGGGGGGTAGGTTGTAAATCCCGAAATTTTTGGATCCGAATTATAGTTTAAACCCTAATCGGAAGTCAACCGGATTTCCAGAGTCAACCAAACCCTAGTTTACCGTAACCGCTTAAGTCCGGCATTGCCGTTTTCTCAAGCCCTAGAAAACGAAGTTGGGAAAATTAGTTGTAATAGTTCGTAATAGCTATAGGTTTTATAAAAATATCAGTTTTTCAAAATTCGAGTGTCCTTTGAACCCGATCGGACATAGTTCTTGAAAAACGTGTCCGGAAGCCCGGAATAGGAAAAATATTCCGAATATACCGTTAGACTCGTAAAAATATGAGATTTCCAAAAATATCAATTTCGTAATTTTTCGGTAGCTAGAAATATCAGATATCGCTTTTATACGCGTATTTTCTTACTACCGGTATTTAATTGTCATGTCTACTTTTACATTACACTATTTTCTACTATTCTACACTATTCATCTATCTCTACTTTTTCTTACAACCTATTCTTACAACCATACACCTATTTCTTACACATTTTCATTTCCAATACAACTTCACATCTTTCATTTCTTACTTTTAATTAACAAAATAACAAAAAAAATTAATTTTCCTCCTCCCCATGCATGAAGCGCCGGCCCCTCTCTCTATCCTCAAATTGTTTTATTTTCAATTATTTAATTAACACAATTATCTCCCACATTTTCCTATAAATACCCCCTCATACCTTCACTTCTTTCACACCTCTTCTTCTCTAAAGTTACTCTACAAAATTTCTCTCCAATTTCTCTCAAGAGTTCTTTCAAGAAGTTCTTAGTTTAGCTTCCTTTAGGTAAGAAATTTCTCAAGAATTCTTCATGTTCATCTACTTAGTATGAGCTTAGTGTGTGTTTTCTAAAACCATGAAGGTTAAGAAAGCAACATAGTTCATACTTTGTTTTTGTTCATAATATCAATTCTTATGTTCTTTATGTTCTTTTATTTCTTTATGTTATTACTATCTAATATATCTATATAGCTATTATACTATTTAGAGCATATAAGCTCATTGTCTTGCAATTTATTTATCTTTCATGCAATTTATTTACTTATGCGATTTATTTCAAGTTGATTTTAAGACTAGTCATTCTAGTCTTAGACTTGTCCTCATCAAGTCAAAACAATTTCTCTTTCTTTTCTTTTCGGGACTAGTCTTTTCTTAGTCCCGGGGTACCTTGATGAAGCTAAGGTCCCAATACTTGATTTACTTTATTATTTACTTAAGCTTTCAAGTTATTTTTACTTTATATTTCTATAGCTTATGATTCATATTCATGCATGAACATAATGTTTTTGTCTCAACAAAAAAAAATGAGAAAATGTTTTCTTGAATTAAAGATTCTTTCTAAGGAAATAAATATGGAAAATGGATTTCTTAAAAACCCATGAACATGCATGGGAATGATTTTTCTTACATAAACAAAAGGTTTTATGAAAACTTATCTTTCATCAAGAAGTAGAAATTCTTTTAGAATCATTACAAGAAATAAAAAAATGTCATCTTACTACTTTTGAATCCAAGTTTAGAAAATAAAACCACACTTTAGGAAATTAAAAGAGATTAAATTTAAAGAATCTTCAATAACTAAGATCTTTCAAAAGTAAAATAAATATTCGATAGAATCTCAAGTTCAAAGTCTTTGAAACCTTACTTTTTATAAGTTGAGACAACTTCATTTACTTCATACATTTGTTATGAGTCATTACAAATATATATATACCTTTCAAAAGTTTACAAAATAATTGAAATATTTATCTTTTCAAATGAGCTTTGTTTACAAGAAGGAAAACAAGTGTTTGCAAATTCGTGGCAAATCTGGTCGCTGTCTTTTCGGAACCCAAATGACCTAGTTTTATGAAAATAAGTTTAGAAATGCGTAGATCTTTCCGAGTAGGTAGAAAACGGTATATTATACGCAAAATTCCGAGTTAAAATGAGCAAGTTATGGCCATTTTAAGTTGGAATTTCCCCTTATACGATTTTACGATTTTAAGAAAAGATTAGAATCTTCAAGAAAAGAAGTTCATGAAATACTCATCTTAAGTATTTTCTTTCTTTTAGATAATCTCGAGGAGGATTGTTCATATCCCGAAGATTATTACGATTAGTGGAAATCCCGAACGACTCATCCATTTCAAGAAGGTGTCATCATGGCTGAGTGAGTTTATTCCCCGTTATTTTCATACCTTGATTGTGCTTGTAAAATTAGTTGCACTAGAATTTAAGAAAAATCAAAAGGAAGTGTATGATAATATGTTGAAAGAATACTAAGTATATCGAAACTCGATTTGTTTGTAATAAAGTTGTATGTGAATTAATATCTTGAATGTTTGAAATTGATTGATCACTTGAAAGAAGTTAAATGTAACTACTAGACTTTAATTAAAGAAATTATTCATGCACTTCATATGTTGAGTCACATTGCATTCACTACTATACAATTGGTGGGACAAGTGTATAATAGTGGTGGTAGACATAACCGGTATATCATGTCAGTGGCGAGTAGGAGCCAGTAAGAACTACTTAAATTGGTGGCTAGTAGGAGCCTGTAATAACTACAAGTTTTTGATGGCGTATAGGAGCCGGTAAGATCTATAAAAGTGTTTTTAAAAGTTGTGGCTGTAATTGGCCTGAATACCCAACCCCGAATGAAGGGCGTAATTCATTCAACATATGATTCCCGGAAAGTCATATGTCTTGTATGCTCACGTGGTTGTTGCATTTCATATGTTTGAATAATAAACTTGATTGATAATTTTCTTCGAGTATGAATTTTGGGATTTACTCACTAAGCCCATAAGCTTACCCCTATAGATATTTGTATTCTCAGGAACACCTATTTTTGTGCCCGAGGTCTTCCCGTATCGTGTAAGTTTTATATTGAAGCTTTTGGAGGAAATCTACTCGAAGACTTAGATTAGAATTCCTTTGAAATCTTTAATGTAGTATTTTGGATGTTATAAAGTTTATCACGATCCATGGGATTAGCGGGGGTATGCCCCTAAGAAGTTATGTAATAGACCTTTGGTTATTAATGATATGATATACTTTATTTCTGGATTCTTGTATGTTTATCTTTATTTGCTTAAACTATGCTTCCCAAAAGCGTCTCCTATTACCGTGTTAGACGCCTTACATATAATACTAAGGCTTTCACGTGACTAAGGTAGCCATTCTTAAGCCTTGATATTATATGTGGCGGACTGCCACGTTTAGGGTACCCTTCGGGGCGTGACAGCACATATATATGGAATCAATTTTATTTGGGATCGAGAATATGAAATCAATAATATAGGATTATCTATTCATTGTTTTAGGATTTCAAATCTTGGTTTCCATTTTGACATGATATTGACTTTTGGAGATTTCTTGAACACTTTTACATGTGATATACTTAGGATATTTCTTCAATTATCTCATTTTAATCTTTTGATTTTGGAAGAAACTTGTATTTGATTTATATTTAATATTCAATTTGAAATTTCGGTTTTGCTAGATCATTAGATTTTTTATATATGTTATCATATTAATAGATTTGGGTAGATTGAAATTTACTTCCCAATCTAATTGAAATTTGGAATCATTCTTTTCATTTTGAGTTTTCTTTTCCAATTGATTTTAATTTATATCTCTCACATATATAAATTTGATATGTAAAGGTCAATTTGATATTTCAAATTTTCTTTTCCATTTGATTCTCTTCATTTGTCAACATATCAACAAATTAGGCTTAAGAGAGGAAGAAAGAAAATTCCTATTATAGTCTATCAAATTTTATTAAAACAACACTTTAAAACATAACATACAAACACCTAATGTCTATCTCAAATTTTAAAGGATTTAGGGGTAAATCCTAGTATTTGTCTAAATCATTTGTGTTCTACTTACATTTAGCCAAAGTTGAATTAATTTCAATTTACAAGCAAGCATCAAACAAGCACTCACAATTATATTATAAACAAAACACACATACATATATATATATATATATCACATAGCATTCACCATTACATTATAAAAGAAATCAATGTAAAAGAAACATATATATACATAAACAGCGTATAGGAATCATGCAATGTTCATTTAAGTTCATTTTCAAATATCAATAGAAAATATAATAAATTTAAGCCAAGTTGATTAATTTAGTGTGTCAAATCAATTTTACTAACTACTAACTAATGGTTTATCAAACAACAAGAAACAATAAACAAGCAAACAAACAAACCGGATTCCCAAGCTTTCCCGCACTCAACTCACCGTCTCTAAACGAATCCTAATTCATTATGCAAAAAGCAATGTTCAAGATAAACATTGCTCTGATACCATTTGTAAAGACCCGACATGCTCAATTCTCAAATTAAGCACACCAAGTCCCTAACCACGTATAACTCTTACGAATTATACGTAAGGTTGTCTTAAAAGAAGGTGTTTATGTTGAACATTGCTATCCGATTTTAGATTATGAAATCGTTTAGTTAGATTCTGACAACAACTGGATTTAGCAGAGGAAAAATAAACTTTAATAAAAACGTTTCTACATAAAAGCATTTCAAACTTCCACTATTACAAGTGGAAAACTTTCACTTTGATAAATATTTAGAAAAGCTTATTTACAAAACTTGGGCACTAATAAACCCTTAAATAAAAATACAAATTTATAAATGAATCCAGTCTCTATAAAACAAAGCAAAGAAGAAACAAAATACAAATATATCTCGGTCCTATTACATTTCACTCATCTCCCAAATCTTCAGAATTGCCCAAAACCCGGGACAAGCATCATCACATCAATCATCATCACCATCACCATCCTCATCAACATCAATTCAACAACAATAATAAGAACAACAACATCAACAACCTCCACATCATCAAGTCATCATCTCATCATCCATCATCAACAACAACAATACCTGTAAAAAGAATAACAACAACAATAATGAGCCGGAGCTCAGTACACGGCAACACAATCACACACGGAATGGCACGTGAGCTTAACTAAATGCAATGCATCAATCCACAAGTTATTATCTTTTCATTAAAATAAACAAATCAACAATGGAGCACTCACACTCCGGAACAAGCCAATGGGAATCTGGGGATCTTGAGTAACGCTCACGACGCTCAGGGGGTTGATATAAGCAGCCCGAATACTTATATCTCCTAGATAACGTTACACTAAAAGAAACAGTAATCTCATCCAGGACTCATAGTCGCTACTTAACTTCACTTAACTTAATCCATAATATAATTTAATTCACATGCTCCCATAAACATTGAATTAAATCATATTACTTCCTCTCAAGAATAAGCAAACGTTACGCAGTTACCACATTCCTTATCGATTACTCGTCGAGCCTAGTCATTGCATCATGATTATTCGCCTAAGCGCCTATTATAATATTGTCATTGCATCATGACAACCCGCCGAGCCATATCATTACATCATGATAAGTGGCCTAAGCATTTATTCTAACATTGTCATTGCATCATGACAAGTTGTCGCTCCTCAGACTGGATTCAACGACGAATAACACAACCAACACTCATCAATTATTAAGCCCAGTTTAAGTTTTAATCAGTTTAGGATGCCTATCCTAACATTCAACACGCAACTTACTGCGTACCTTATATACGAAATCCAAACAGAGTCTCAGAAGGTAGAGTAGAAGCTATCTCAGAAGATATATCTCATATCTACCACTGGTTCAAGAAACAACTCTTATAAGAACCTAAACCAACATCCACTTCAACAAACTCATACAAGAACTTATATCAATTATTCACTAATCTCTAACTCATTTTGTTAAATCCTATTTGATCAGACACTAATGTGGAACCCCACTATGGCTGCGATGAATCGCCCCGCCAAAGTATGGACAGTTCTCCTTTGTCTGTCAAAGTATTTCTTTTCACTTTGATTATGGTTTCTTATCCACAAAGCATCAAAAAAACATTTATATTCAAAAACATATAAATCCAAAACAATTAAACATTCAAAACAACATATTCTCATGTTATTCAAAGATCCCCCTAACACATTCATTTAATCCAATTATTTGTTACTAACCCATTTTAGCTTAACCTTAGTCAATTTGATTAAAATTAGTCATTTGATTCATTTACTAAGTCAAGTTGATTAAACATAGACAATCTAATTCATTTTAGCTTAGTAAAGTTCATTAAATCAAATTGGACTTAGATTAATTACTAATTCATTATACATGTAGGATCTATGTCAACTTGAACTCACCTTAACTTAAACTTAGCTAAATTAATTAACCTTATTCATTTAGTTCAAAAACTAAGTCAAAGATGGTTAAACTAACTCAATCTAATTCATTTTAACTCATTCAAGTCTATTTAATCAAGTTGAACTTAGGTTTGTTAACTAAGTTCATTTTATGTTAAACATGTATATTTAGCTCAATTATTCATTAAATCTATAAATCTATCTAAATCATGTTTAATTATAACACTAAATCATCATTACACATCAAATATTATTTATCCATCTCATTTTATGTCAAAAAGATCTATTTCCTAAGCAAAAACACATAAAACAAACAAAAACAAGTTTTTGACTTTGTTTGAAAAATATAAAGGCTGGAAAGAACTAAAATTTAAGCATCGATAATTTCCGAATTTATAAAAAATCAAAACATAAAAATTGTAGATCTCTTTTTAAGTTTTCCAACGCAACTTGAATCACCTCAATCGGAGGTCGTATGAAAAAGTTATGACCAATTTACAAAACAGTGTCGCGTCAGGGAAGAAATCCCCGAGCGCTACACCCTTGGCAACGGGGTGTTTTGAAGGCCGTTTTGACTCAGGGGAAATGAAAATTTTTTATCCGAGAGCACTACACCCTTGGCAACGGGGGGTTTTGACAGGTGTATTGACATATTTACGAAATTCCTTGTTTCAAACACTAATTTTACAAAATTTTTACACTTCAAACCTTCTCCAAAACACTTTACAACCATCATACTACACCCTACATCTATTCTAACATTCTCAAGCATGCATAAACTTCACATTCACCACATCAAACATCTCAAACTTCATCAACTTCCATAACTACTATTCATCATCTTCTTCCTCCTTCATAACCCGATCTCCAACAAGCATATATCAACAAATACTTAAATAAACAGCACTCTCAATCTAATTCAATATTAACTTATCAATTACAAATGCAAATAACAAGTAAAAACAAAGAGAAATAGAAATAGAAAACTTAGCTTTAGAGAAGAAAAGAAGTTGAAGCTTCATCCTCTAACTCGGTTTTCTCTATCTAGTTCATCTCCTAATCTTGATTCATCCTCTAGTTGGCTTTGATCTTGAGATTTGTTGAAGAATTTGAAGAAAAGAAAGAAAAATGAAGAAGAAAGAAAGAGAGGGAGAGAACCATCGGTTGGGAGAAAAAATAAAAGGAAGGGAAAAGTGAGAAGAGAGAGGCAGAGGAGGAGAGATTAAAAGGAAAATAAAAAAGATTAAAATTAATTTAAACGAATATAGGTATAGGCTTTGAACTATCAGATCAAATATCTATAGTTCCAAGAGTATTTAAAATTTTGTTTCTGAACCGATATGTTAGAAATTAAGAACTTGCAATAAGAACTTAATTTGAGAATTTATTTTAGATAAAAGATATTTAATTTGAGTTCGGGTTTAAGAACTGATATTTTTATTCAAGCAAATGAACTCAAATTTTACTGAGATTTAGAATTAGTGTTTAGGCTAAGAATCAATGATTTAGGAATTCTCTAAACACTTTGATGACATATTTAGGGAATTTGAAACTCAAATTTCAAACCAACTTAATTATTAGCTAATTAAATTATATTAACTCTTCTATTTAAATCCTATAATTCATTTTAGTCATTTAAATCTGTCTAAAACCAATTTCTATTTTAGGTGAAGAGTTGGGGTATTTCAGTTCTATTACTATATTGATTCTTTTCGAGATCTTATGATAGTTAAGTATTAATCCACTTTTATTTTCAAGTTGCTTGATTTGACTTTGTTTGATACTTAAATCTATTAAACGGGTATTCAAGAATTTTGATAATTCAGTTAATTCACTTTTACAATTTTTATTGTTTAGAACTATCGATTTTCTTTTAATTTACTTGATAAATTTTTCTCGTAAAATATAGATATCCCTATATTCACAAATTTAGATTATTTAAATTTTCATTGTTGTCTAATTATTTACAATTATTCATTTAGATAAATACTTATATTTACTAAACTTGTAATTTTTCTTGTAAACAATCAAATACAAACCTAATGATAATAAATTTTTTAACATAAAGATTTGCTAACTTAAATAAAGTTACTTTCGAAAAATTCTCGTTGGCAAAAAAAAAAAAAAATTGCTGTGACAACATTAATAATAATAATAATAATAATAATAATAATAATAATAATAATAATAATTACGAAAAAGACAATAAAAATAAAATAAATTTTTCACACTAACTATACTTGTAATATTTGTCTTATAATTTAATCAATACTAATTTATAAATTCTTACCATTAAAGTTAAAAAGTAGTAATAATATTACTAAAATAGCTTTAGACTTAGCTTTTGAGTTTTTTTTTATTATTATTATAGATATTACGTATAAGAATATTTAAGAAATAATAATTTTAATAAAATTATTAATTTAAGAATTTTTTTAATAATATTAGAAATATTAACAATTATAATTGTAAAACTTAATGAACTTGGATTGAATTAACAATAATGATTTCTATTACTAATAATCTTCTCTTGTTAATGTTAATAATCACATTATATATACTTAAATATTATATGTTTATTAATACCTAAAAATACTTCATTTTTAAACTCAATTTTTCAAAAATTTTGATATTATATTACTAAATAGCAATATCACTTATAATATATACAAAAAAATGAATAAATAAATAATAACAGTCCTAAAATTACTTATAACATTAAATATTACATAATTTAATTTAATTAACTTCGTTTTTAAATTTTTTTCTTTTAAATTAGAGCCGAGAGGTACATGGGGTGGAACACACCCGTGTTCCTCCCGTGCTCATCAGGGAAGACACTGTTCATTGTCTTCCCCGATGGGCTCGACCGATTCCTGACTTTCCAAGGCCCATTTTTCAGCTTCTATGAGTTCCTATAACACTGTACTATCTAAATATCACATCAAAACATCAAAATAACAACATGTTCCGTGATTTTCAGATCATCAAAGTAAAACTAGGGTTTTCGAAAATCACCTTCGTCGAGCTAATTCGATGAAATTCGAAGCTTGTTTTCGTGTTGATTATGTTCCTATGATTATCAAAAGTCAGTTTCAATCCTTAGTTTTGAAAGAAAACAACTCGAATTACATCAACTCACCTCAAGCTCGTTTCAAGCGTTTTTCCATGTTATTTTTCCTCTGATTCGAACTAGGATGATATGAGCGGTTTAATTTCTGTTTCCAGGCTATTTTAGCTATTGATTACGAGTAGGTTTGATCTGGAAAATTTGAGAGGAAGTTGTGTTTGTTTGCATATTCATTAAGAGCCTTAAACATTATATATATATATATATATATAGAAAAAGAGAGTGTTCGCTGCAGTATTTCCTGCGACGTTTTGATCCGAATTTCCTCCACTTTGTTACTGTTTTATCAGTTGTTCTTATTGTCATTAATGTGGAGTTGATTTGGCAAGGTTGGATTGGCTTCTAGAGTTGATTTTGTTGACCTAAAGTGCATTATTTGAGCAATTTCGGTTCTCCTTTTTCAAGAACATCTACACCTTACATATAAGCAATCCAACAATATCCTATAAGTATATATATATATATATTAATATTTAGATAATAATTAGCTATATTTTCGGGAAGTTTATTACACTAATCATGTATAATTTAGTTAATATTTGAGAGTTTTTATATAACAATATTTTATTGAGTCCTGCAAAATATTTAGTTTATCAAACAGTGCAAATTTAAGTTTTAATTTTATGCGATTAATTATTTTTGAAATTTTATCTCCCGCGATTAAGGTTTTCTAAGCTTGTTGGGTCAATTTTTGTTTTAGGCTCCAAAAGCTTAAGAAAACCCTAATTTGAACGATGGTATAATTCAAATATTTATTTGAAGTTTAAATTTTGAGTTATACATCAATTTATGTCTTTGTTGTGTATTTATAATTCTAACGGTTTATCCTAAGGTTATCATTTCCCAACTATAGACGTAGTTGGTCAACTACTTAATATCGCCTCTGATATAGAAGCTAAATTATCTATATATTTTAGGTTTGGATACCACTATGAAATCTTATCAGTAGTGTTTATTACTATCTAAGAATCTCGAATTTTACGATTTAAATCCAGGTATAGGTTTATTACTACTCATTGTTCTAGTCTCGGGTCTTTATTGAGTGCAATAGTAGTCATTTAATTTTTATATTTATATTTAATCTATTTGTATGACAAGATTTGGGTTTAAAAGTTGAGTTTTCTTTAATCATATCTTGAATTATCAGTTCAAAATACGAAATCTCGTTTTTGATATCAATTAGGGTCAAAGAAGTTCTTTATTTGGTTCATAGATCCTAACCTAGCCAAATTTAAATTATGGATCTATTCTTAGGTTTTTGTTGAATTCTAGGTTTACTAACTAGTTCATTCTTTCTATTCTAGAGTCGTGTATTATCGTGAAAAATTTCTAGGGTTTACATATATTACGTACCAGTAACTAGGGGTGGGCAAAAAAATCAATGGAACCTAACCAATCCAAATGGAAAACATGGTTTTTTTAATGGTTTGATTTAAAAATTTTCCAATCCAAACCAATTCTTAAATTTATGGATTGGTTTAAAAGGAAAACCAAACCAATCCATAAAACCGAACCAAACCGTTTTAGAAAAATATAATAATATTTTACTATATGTTCATATGATTTGATTTGATATTTATTATTTAGTGAATATTGATTAAAATCAATTTGTTCATTTTTAATTTATTTTTTAGGCGCATGATATTAATTTTTTTGTTGATGATGAATTATTGTTTTTCTTAATAGCTTCTAACTTTATAAAGTATGAAATTTATTTATTCAATTATAAACTCTTATTATATATTAATTGTTTAATATATTTTGTTAGCAAATCATTTTATTCGTTGATGAATTTTGCTGATAGATGATTTTTTATTTTAGCTAAATTTATTGGTACATAATTGATTTGATGATTCTATTAAAAATTATAAATTATGACTTATTATGTATTAGTTGGTGAATGTATTTTATCAGTAGATAACTGATTTTATAGAAAACTATAGATTAAAAGTATGTTGAATTCCTAAAGTATTTTTTCGTAGTTTATAATGCAAACTTTATAAAATGATATAAATATTCAAGTGTCTACACAAATGTAAAAAAATAGAATAAAGAAAATTTTTAGTTAAAATTTTTATTTAATCCGTGATTGGAACCGAATCGAACCAAACCATCATTTAATGGTTTAAAAAATTTCTAATCCGAATCAAACAGTTACTTAATGGTTTTATTTGAGATGGGAAAAAACTAAACCATAAATTATGGTTTGGTTTGGTTTTTGGAAAAACTGAACTATATCGATCTGTGCCCACTCTACCAATAACTTATATATATAAGTAATAACTTATATGTATATATATAATTTAATTTAACTTACATGTACAACATAGATATATAACCTATATATTGCATCAATACACTATTTATTTGTCATATATGTAATATATATAAAACATATATAGCTCATAAATCCATAAATCCATAATCCCTCCGGATCTTGTATTTATATATATATATATATATATATATTTAGAATGAGTTATATATATAACTCACCACTTATATATATAATAAGTAAATTATAAAACTTACATATATATAACTTATATATTTGCATAAGTCTTATATATAGAATATTACTTTTGTTACGCCTCGAAGGGTACCCTAAACGTGACAGCCCGCTATATATAATATCAAGACTTAAGAATGACTACCTTAGTCACGCGAAAGCCTTAGTATTACATGAAGGCGTCTAGCACGGTAATAGGAGACGCTTTTGGGAAGCATAGTCTAAGCAAGTAAAAATGAACATGCAAAAATCATGAAATAAAATATATTATAGCATAAATAAACAAAGGTCTATTACATGATTTCTTAGGGGCATACCCCTACTAATTCCACAGATCGAAATAATCTTTATAATATTTACATACTACATTAAAGATTTCAAAGGAATTCTAATCTAAATCTTCAAGTAGATTTCCTCCAAAAGCTTCAAAGGAATACTTACGCGAATATGAGGAGACCTCGGGTATAAAAATAGGTGTTCCTGAGAATGCAAATACCTATAGCGCGTAAGCTTATGGGCTTAGTGAGTAAATCCCGAAAATTCATACTCAAAGTAAATTATCAACCAAGTTTATTAGTCAAGCAAATGAGATGCAACAACCACATGAGCATACAAGACATATGACTTCCCGGGAATCATATGTTGAATAAATTACACCCTTCATTCGGGTTTAGGTATTTAGGCCAATTATAGCCACAACTTTTAAAACACTTTTGTAGATCTTACCAGCTCCTATATGCCACCAAAAATTTGTAGTTATTGCGGGCTCCTACTAGCCACCAATTTATGTAGTTCTTATTGGCTCATATTCGCCACTTACATAATATACCGGTTATGCCTACCACCACTATTATACACTTGTCCTACCAATTATATAGTAGTAAATGAAATGTGACTCAACATATGAAGTGGATGCATAGATTCTTAATTAAAGTCTAGTAGTTATACTTAACTTCTTTCAAGTGAGCAACCAATTTCAAACACTTCAAGATATTAATGTACATGCAACTTTATTACAAACAAATCATGTTTCGATATAGTTAGTATTCTTTCAACATATTATCATACAATTTCCATTTGATTTTGCCTAAATTCTAATGCAACTAAATTTACAGGCACAATCATAAGTATGAAAAATAACGGGGAGTAAACTCACTCAGCCATGATGACACCTTTCTTGAAATGGATGAGTCGTTCGGGATTTCCACTAATCGTAGTAATCTTTGGGATATGAACAATCCTCCTCGAGATTACCTAATCAAGAAGAATACCCAAAATGAGTATTTCTTTTTGATTCTATGGTACTAATAAGGAACTATGTTATAAGATCATTAAAATTTGTATAGAGAGAAATTTTATCTTAAAATGGCCATAATTTGGTCATTTTAACTCAGAATTGTGCATATATTATACCGTTTTCTATCTATTCGAAAAGATCTATCCAATTCTAAAATTATTCTCATCAAACTAAGTCGTTTGAGTTTCAAAATAGTGGTGATCAGATTCACCACGAATTTTCACAAAACTTGTATTCCCTCTTTTAACAAAAACTCATATCAAAGAGATAGATATTATAATAGTTGTAAAACCTTTGAAATGTATTTACATATATATATCGACTCATATCAAATGTATGAAACTAATGAAGTTGTCTCAAATCATAAATTTTTGGTAATAGTAAAGTTTTGGAAAAGTGAAACTTTTGAAAATTTCTCTTATTTTTGTAGAGAATATCTCAAGTTATTTTGAATGAGTATTTTTTTTCTTTTTCTTAATTTCGTTTCCTTAGTCTTTTTACATTTCCAAAGAATCATTTTATTTTCTAAGCTTAGTTTATGCTTTTTGAAAATAATAACAATTCTATATTTGTAGAAATAATTTCCTTGTTTGTTAAGATCATTCCATTTTCATGAAAAGAAACTCTTGGTGTTTGTCAACTAGTATTTGATGAAAAAGTGAAGTTTAGTAAAACTTTTGTTTACTCAAGAAGTTCTTTCCATGTTATGTATGTTTTGTAAAAATTCCTATGATCTCCTCTAGATTTCTTAGAAAAGTTTGTTAAGATAAATTCCTAAGTTTTTATGAAAAATTACTTCCTACTTTTATTTTTAGAGAAGAATCTCTATTTTAAGAAAAATTTTCCTTATTTGTCTTGTTAAGACAAATCAATATGTTCATGCATGATTTATGAATCATAAAATGATAAGAACATAAGAAAGATATAATAGTTAAAGGAATAAGGTAGTAAAGAATATATCAAGTATTGGAACCTTAGCTTCATCAAGGTATCTCGGGATTAAGAAAAGACTAGTCTCAAAAAGAAAAAGAAAACGTTTTGACTTGATGAGGACAAGTCTAAGACTAGAAAAACTAGTATTAAAACAACATGAAATTAAATAAATAGCAAGATAATAAATAAATAGCAACGTAATAAATAAATTGCAAGGAAGGTAAATAAATTGCAAAACAAAGGAGCTTATATGCTCTAAAAGATATATATATATATTATAGCTACATAGATATATTTAGTTAAATATATATGAAAGCAACATAAAAGAAATTAGATTCATGAACAAAAACAAAGTATGAACTTATTGTTGCTTTCTTTAACCTTCGTGGTTTAGAAAACACACACTAAGCTCATACTGAGTAAATGAACACTTTAGAAAGCTAAAACTATTACCTATAGAAGAAGTAGAAACTAGAGAAAACTAGAGAGAGTTTATGGAGAGATTTTTAGAGAGTAAGTTTAGTGTATGAAAGGTGTGAAAGAAGTGGAAGGAAGATGTGGTATTTATAGGAAAATGTGGGAGGGAATTTATGTTAATTAAATAAATGAAAAATAAAACAAATAGAGGAGAGGAAGAGAGGGGCTGGTGCAACTTTAGTAGAGGAGGGGAGAGAAAAAATTATTTATTTTTGTATTTTTGTTAATGAAAAGTAAGTATGAAAGATGTGAAGTTGTATTAGAAATGAAAATTATAAGAGAATAGAGGTATGGTTTGTAAGAGTAGGTTGTAAGAAAAAGTAAAGATAGATGAATAGTGTAGAATAGTAGTAAATAGTATAATGCAAAGTAGACATGACAATTTAAATACCGGTAGTAAGAAAATACATGTATAATTGTGATATGATATTTTTAATTACCGAAAAATGACGAAACTGATATTTTTGAAATCCTTATATTAAATCGGTCCTATTGGTGTTATCGTAATATTTTTATTATTCCGGACTCCGGGACACGATTTTGGAGAACTGATTTCGTCCGAGTCCGAAGGACATTCGGATTTCGCAATTATGATATTTTTATGTAACCTAAAACCATTACGAACTATTATCACTAATTATTCCAACTTCATTTTCTAGGGCTGAAGAAAACGGAAATGCCGGATCTAAAATCTAGGGTTTGTACTAGACTTTTGTTGACCTTTAGGGTTTCGGTTGACTTTTCATTCTAAGATCAAACTTAAAATTAACCGAAAATTTTAGGGCTTTACTACCTACCCCTTAAAGAAGGTTTTGTCCTCAAAACTTGAAATTCGTACATGAATCTTCAAAGAGATTTGGATATTTCTTTCGGATCTCATCTTCGGCTTCCCAAGTAGCCTCTTCTTGCAAATGTTCCTCCATAACACCTTGACATATCGGATTTCCTTATTTCTCAGCTTTTGAACTTTTTGATCCAGAATTTGAACTGGATGTTCCTCATAAGTCAAGTTCTCCTTCAGCCTTATTGGTTCAAGCTCTATAATCCGATTAAGGTCGGGGATATGCTTTCTTAATATTGAGACATGGAAGACATTATGTACTCCCGATAGGTTTGGTGGTAATGCCAAGCAATAAGCCAGATCTCCTATTCGTTCGAGGATCTCGAAAGATCCGATATATCTTGGGCTTAGCTTTCCTTGAGCCCGTACACGATGAATATCTTTATCGAATTCACTTTTAGATACACATGATCGCCAACGTCAAACTCAAGGATTCGACATTGTTGATATGCCCAACTTTTCTGTCTATCCTGGGCCTCTTTCATCCTTTGTTGAATAATCCTGACTTTATTAGAGGCATCTTGGATGAGATCTGGTCCAATTGTTAACTTTTCCACATCATCCCAAAATATAGGCAATTTGCACCTTCTTCCATACAAAGCTTCATATGGTGGCATCTTAATTGTTGAATGACAGCTGTTGTTGTAAGCAAATTCTACCAGAGGCAAATGCGCTTCCCAGCTTCCCTTGAATTCCATAACACATGTTCTCAACATGTCTTCCAAGGTCTGGATAGTTCGCTCTGATTGTCCATCAGTTTGTGGATAATAAGCTGTACTGAAATGTAACTTAGTTCCCATACACTTCTGAAGACTCATCCAGAATTTTGACACTAATTGAGGATCTCGATCCGATACAATTCCTGCTGGAACTCCATGTAGTCTCACAATCTCCTTTACATATAACCAAGCAAACTTCTCCATTGACTAGGTCATGTTGATGGGGATGAAGTGTACTGACTTAGTAAGTCGATCCACAATTACCCATATGGCATCATATCCAGCTAATGTTCGGGGCAATCCACATATGAAATCCATTATAATTTGATCCCATTTCCATTCTGGTATGGTCAATGGTTTCAAAAGTCCTCCTGGCCTTTGGTGTTCAATCTTTACTTGTTGGCATGTGGGACACTTCATTACGAATTCAGCTACATCTCTTTTCATACCATTCCACCAAAAACGACTTTTAAGATCTTGGTACATCTTGGCACCACCAGGGTGCATGATATATCCCGAGTTATGTGCCCATTCATAATTTCCTTTTTCATCTCCTCATCATTCGATACACATAATCCTCCTTTCATTCTTACTACATCCTCCTCATCTATCTCAAAATCGTTATACTTTTCTCCTTGTATTTCACGTTTTAACTTTTGTATAACTTCATCATATCGCTGAGGTTCCTTGATTCTATCTATCAGAGTCGGCTCCATTACCAAATGGGAAATTTCTACTTCCACGCTTTGTCCCACAAATTCTATGCTCAATCTCTCGAATTCCTTTATAAGTTCTTTTTGGGTTATGAGCATGGCTGCAACTTCTCCGTGGTTCTTTCGACTCAAAGTGTCTGCTACCACATTTACTCTTCCAGGGCAATAATTTATCCCAAGATCATAATCTTTGATCAACTCCAACCATCTTCTTTGCCTCATATTCAATTCCTTTTGTGTAAATAAATACTTGAGGCTCTTATGGTCCGTATAAATCTTGCATCTATGTCCATATAGGTAATGCCTCCAAAGCTTGAGAGCGAAGACAACTGCGGTTAACTCAAGATCATGTGTTGGGTAATTTTGTTCATGCGGCCTCAACTGTCGTGAAGCATAGGCGATTACCTTCCCTTCTTGCATAAGCACGCATCCTAAGACATTCCTAGACGCATCACTATGGACGGTATATGGCTTTTCCGGATCAGACAAGGTTAAATTTGGAGCAGATACCAATCGTCGCTTTAACTCCTGGAAGCTTTGTTCTCTGTTCTCATTCCAAATAAACTTTTCATTCTTCTGGGTCAACTGAGTTAGTGGCTTGGCTATTTTTGAGAAATCTTGTATGAACTTTCTGTAATAGCCAACTAATCTAAGGAAACGTTTAATCTCCGTCACCGTCCTTGGTTGTTTCCATTCCATTACGGCTTTAATCTTTTCAGGATCTACTGATATTCCTTTCCCTGAGATAACATGTCCTAGAAAAGATATTTGGTCCAACCAAAAGTCACACTTAGATAATTTGGCATATAACTTGTGCTCCCTTAAGGTCTATAATGCCATTCTTAGATGTTCTTTGTGTTGCTCCCGTGTTTTAGAATAGACCAAAATATCATCAATGAAGACAATCACGCACTTATCCAAAAGTGGCTTATACACCCGATTCATCAAGTCCATGAAAGTAGCTGGTGTGTTATTCAATCCAAATGGCATAACTATGAACTCATAGTGTCCATACCGAGTTCTGAAAGCGGTTTTTGACACATCCTCCGGTTTAATCCTTAGCTGGTGGTATCCTGATCACAAATCAATGCGTGAGAACACACTTGCTCCTTGTAGTTGGTTAAAGAGATCGTCAATCCTTGGCAATAGATACTTATTCTTTATAGTGACCTTTTTGAGTTCTCGATAATCGAGACACAACCTCATCGATCCATCCTTCTTCTTTACTAATAATACCGAAGCTCCCTAAGATGAGACACTTGGCCTAATGAATCCTTAGTTGAGCAATTCTTATAATTGCTTTTTAGGTTCTTTGAGCTCAACGGGTGCCATTCGGTATGGTGCCTTAGATATGGGTTCTGTTTTTGGCATCAAATCGATCTCGAAATCGATCTTTCGTTTTGGGGGTAACTGTAAGGACCCGCTATCACCCTTATAATTAAAATAGGCAATAACAGTTCCTCAACCACATATAACCTGTAAGATTATATGTAAGGTTGTCTAAAAGAATTGTTTGAGGAATTGTTTATCTAATTCCACATAGTTAATATAATAGAAACCATAATTTTTCAAAACTTTTAACAAAATACACTACTCCATTATCATATTTTGCAAAAGAAGCAAACTTAAGTCATACATAGCTAAGTACATATATATATACATATATTATATCCAAAGGCTTCTTACAAGCCTTAACAAAATTACACATATAAAATTCAACTAAAACCTTAAATACAACCACAAGACTAACATAACCATTCTATTACAAAAATTGGATTCATCTCTAGTCCTCCAAATCATCAAGAAAATCCTCGAAATCGGTTCCATACCCCATATTCGTGTAAAACTCGTCGAATTCATCACCTGAAATGGTTAAAATATGAGCCAAAGGTCTAGTACACCAGTAACGAATACAAATGCAAAGTGATTCACACATGCTTAATCTAAATGCAAAATGCAACAACCAACAATTTATTATTCAATCTTTAGTCAGTTATTCATCATGGGAGTATTCAAACTCCGGGCAATAAGGATCTAGTATTATGTCCGCTTCCCTGAGTGGTCTTATTGTTCATACAGACTAGGTAGCCTCACCTTCCGGCATAGCCCGTAATATTAGGGGATCTTGAGTAACGCATCACGACGGTTAGGGGGTTGATATGAGTAGCTCGGATACTTATATCTCCTAAATAATTCTATCCAATAACGAGATAGTACCCTGCCCCCAATCTGAGCAAGGTACCGTTCACCGAACCAGATTCAACGGTAAACAAGGACAATTAACACTCATCAATTAATAAAATTTTCTTAATTTAGAGTAATTTGATTTGATGCCTACCCTAGCAAAGAAACAAGCAAGTTACTGCGTACCTGAGATAGCTTGGGAATTAATGGGGTTGGCCAAGCGAGGATCTATCACTGTTCAAGACAATATTGAATTTCCCACTTAGTTTAAGCACTAGTTGCAAATATAATTAATCAAATAAATTCAAATAAGTTATTACAAGGTCATAACAAAGCATTCAGACATCCTATTATATCATAGAATACTTAACAAATATTTAATTGATCATATATCTAGCTTTGGAAAATTTTGAAGAAAGTTTTTGAAAATAAAAAGCATAGGGGATACACCAGCGTTCAACGCTGACGGTATTGAACCGATGCACAATACACTAAAGTTCAACACTTGCCAACACTGGCAGCGTTCCAGGATACGCCGGCAGCTTTGAGTCGGTGTAGACTACAACTCCAAATTTTCAAAAATTTCCGAGAGTTACACGGGGTTGGTCTATGCCCGTGAATACCCCCAACACCGGCAGCGTATCCACGTATGCTGACAACTTTGGATCCCATGCCGGCGGTCTTAAGCTCGACGTTAAAAATTATGATTCTGTTCTCGTTTCACACCGCTTCTAAGCTGGCGGCGTTGGAACCCTAATAGCCGACGTACGTTTTGAAATATAAACACTGGCAGACTTTTCTAGCGAAAGCTGATAGTGTTTCAAGCGGCTTTAAAAAAATCGATTCTGTTCACTTTCAACACCGCCTATAAGCCGGTGGCGTTGAATTGCTAGATGCCAGCGTACGTTAAAAAACAGACCTATTCGAAAAGAGCTCATTTCCTCTGTTTTTCACTTTGAAAATTTCTAAACTACAACACTTTTAACCCTTCTTCAAGTTCATTTTTAACTTCATATATTATCTCCTATCTACACTAGTCAATCCTACCAACTTAAAACATTAAAACAACACATTAAACCACTTCAAATCCCATTCCACTCATCCTCAACTTCAACTACTCAATTCAATATTATTCCTCTCCAACACTTCATATAACTACTATAACACATAAATAAATTCACACAATAACAAAACACAATCTAACCTATATCAATACATGAACCAAACAACTCAAAAGATATTAAACTCATTCTACCAAAGATCTCATATATATACTATAAGAAAGGAAATAAAACAAAAAAATATACCTGTATAAACTTATATGAGAAGCCTTAGCTTGGAGAGATTTTTGATTCCATAAACTTGGCGTTATTCTTTGGGTTAGGGCTTGTAACTTGGAGGAAAGAAAAAGAGAAAAGGAAAGCAAGAAGATGAAAATTTGTATGGAATGGGAGGGCTGCCAAAAGAGGGCTCAATTAAGAAAAATTTGGACTTATTATTATCTTAAGTTTGACTTTTAAGGCATAATAGACTTTGGGTTGAATTTAGGTTAATTTAGAGCTCATTTGGGTGCAATTTAAGCATGAAAATTGGGCTTAATTTGAGAAAATTTATGTCAACTATTTCTTAAACAATTCAAAAGTTGATTTTATAAATTTAAACATAACACAAACATATTAATGCATAAAAGACACAAATATTCATTACACTATGCACACCTTAATACATATAATACAATAATATTAATTTCATTATACTACACACATACAAAATGACACACATTCAACACATGCACTAATTATATTATTCATGCACATATATCTCATTTCAAAATCATATATCATCTCAATAACATATTAGATTATAAATTAGGAAATCCATGGCTATTTCAGTAACCCAGGCAATTCTTCCGAAAAAACATCGGAGAACTCATTAACGATGGGGATGTCGTCAATGTTGGGCCTTTCCTTATCTTCTTCCGTACTTCCTACATAACTTTCAATTCCTACCTCAACTTCTTCAATTAGCTCGAATGAACTTAACTCCAATCTTTAGAAGCTATGGATTCTCCCAAAAACGTGGCTTTCTTCCCGTCTCGTCCCATGAATTCCACCTTCTTATTTCTACAGACACAAATATTCATTACACTATGCACACCTTAATACATATAATACAATAATATTAATTTCATTATACTACACACATACAAAATGACACACATTCAACACATGCACTAATTATATTATTCATGCACATATATCTCATTTCAAAATCATATATCATCTCAATAACATATTAGATTATAAATTAGGAAATCCATGGCTATTTCAGTAACCCAGGCAATTCTTCCGGAAAAACATCGGAGAACTCATTAACGATGGGGATGTCGTCAATGTTGGGCCTTTCCTTATCTTCTTCCGTACTTCCTACATAACTTTCAATTCCTACCTCAACTTCTTCAATTAGCTTGAATGAACTTAACTCCAATCTTTTAGAAGCTATGGATTCTCCCAAAAACGTGGCTTTCTTCCCGTCTCGTCCTATGAATTCCACCTTCTTATTTCTACAGTCTACCCTTGCTTCTACCATGGACAACTAACTCATTCCAAGAATCACTTCGTACTTGCTGATTTCTACTACTATAAAATTGGTAGTTGCTTCATGGCCCTGTATCTTCATGGGGCAATTCCTTATTACTTCTTTGGTAGTCACCACACTACCGATGGGGGTTTTTATACAAAAACTTATTGTAGTTGTGGTGATGGGTAAACCAGTCTTCAAGGCTATACTAGCAACGATAAAGGAATGTGTTGTACCGGTATCGAAGAGGGTATAAGCGATCAGGTTCCCTATTTGTATGGTTCCTGCATTCAAAACGCGTGTTTTACTATTCTTATTGTCTTTATAAGGTTTCCTAGGCATCTATCATTTTCCAACACACATCATATCTTTATACTCAACAGATATCAAAACAAGCAGATATTTATAGGTTGAGGCGAACCTATAACCAAGCTATAGTCATACTCCTCTCCATGGTCTAGGGCAGCCAACTCTACTCCTTCTTCAGCATCTTCTTCACAAACCCATTGCCCTTCAAGGTTGTAAATTCTCATCCCGTGCATAGATGATGCCGAGTGACTTCCACTTCCATTCCCACTCCTTGTCGGAGCAAGTCCTCCTGAAGATTCATCAGGTCGATTAGTTATGGATTTCCTTTGGGGACACTCGTTGGAAAAATGGCTTGTTTGCTTACATACGAAACAAGTCGTAGAAGCTTTCTTTAGGCAATCTAGAATCTTATGGCTCGGGTCACCACATAAATAACATTTGTTCTGGAGAAGGAGGCATCTCTTTGGATAGTGCGCTCCGTTGCATTTCCAACAACTTACTGCTGCCTTGGAAATATCCTTTTGTCCACTGAAATTTTCCTTAAAGTGGCTAATTGGTTTAAACCTCTTAGAAGGGAAATTGGAGCTTGTTCCTGGTTGAAATTTTCTTCTAAACACATGCACTTTCTTCTCAGAAGTCCCAACTTTCCTTTTCTTGGCCCCTTCAACAATTCCTGCTCTTTCAACCAGTTTTCTGAAGGTGTGGATGTCAAATTTTTCTGGTGTGGATGTCAAATTTTTCTAACTGCATCCTCAAGTCCTCATCTAACCCATTCAGGAACACTTGTTGTTTCAGCTCTTCACTATACTTATAGGAATTAGGAGCATATTGTAGAAGTCGGCTAAACTCCATTTCATATTATTCTATAGATCTTCCTTTCTGAGACATGTGCAAGAAATCCGCACTATATCTCACTCTTAAACTTCCAGGAAAATAATTTTCCAGAAACTCATTCCGAAACATATCCCAGGTGATGGGTGGCAGCAATTCCCTACTCTTGGACTCCCACCAGACTCGGGCATTAAACCTTGACATATAGGTACCATAGCTTATTCGAAGATGATGAGGAACTTCATAAGCAGCAAAAGATCGTTCTATCTACACGAGCCAATCCTCAGCTTCATCTGGTTTCCCAAACGCTCAGTCAAAGTAACGGTTACTTTTGATGAAGTTTGGAAGTGAAGTTCTGTATGGTCGAGGTGGTGGCGGAGGTGGCAAAGGTGCCATATGTGATTGAGCATCAGGTGCTGCTAGTTCGTGTATAGATGCTCGAGGTGCTTGCTGGGGTGGTGCTTGAACTGGTACCTATGGTGGCATGTTCATCTGTTGTTGTTGAACTAACACATTAAGAAGCTGTGTTAATTGCCAAGAGTGGCTTGGAGATCGCCTTGCGGGTTTGGGGGGGGGGGGGGGGGGGGTGGGGGGAGCTACAGGGGGCACTTCTGGTTGGTTAACTTCTTCAGATGGATTGCTCGATGCCTGCCTTACCCTCGGTCATCCTCTTTTAAGTCGGTTGTTTTAATTGTTTACGTAAATACTAGATTATTAAGTCTTTTATATATTAAGTTATGGAAATTGCGGGAGTTTTCAAAGAAATAAACATATAAAGGGAAATATCATATAAAAGAAGTTTAAGCAATTGAATCAAGAGATGAAATTTGTTGAAACCAAAATACTTCATTAATTAAAAAGCATCTAAGGGCATGAAATCCCGTACATAAAGAAATCAAGGCTTGCAAAAGAAATTCAAAATACAACAATATTTAAACACCTTTCCAAAAACATAAATTAAACTACTAATCGATCCTATATCTTAGGTCGATCTGGTTACAAATTCTTGTTGGATACATGGGATTACTCAAGTGGATCCTTCTTCCTTCTTTGGTCTTTCTTCATGGTGAGGGGGTCATATCATGGTGGTTGGGGCTAGAAGTCGTCCTTGGCCTCTTAGCTACGTATAGCTCCAAATAGCTTCGGACCGTCATTCTTTTTCCTTTGCGGGAGGGTTGATTCCTAGACGTGCTTGGCTTCCTTGATCATACTCCATCTGCGATGCAGGCTCTCCTTCGGATACTTCCATCACTTCATCCTCGATCAAGTCTCTTATTAGGGGAGTGTAGGATCAGCTTTGATTTAGGATGTTCTCATTTGGGGTTGGTTCAATAGGTCATCCGATATCTTGGCTGACTTCCTGATGGTTGGAAACATCCTCGTCCCATCCGTGATTTGCTAGCGGCTCTCCATTCTCCATTCCATGATTCATATCTTCCCTCAGTCGACTTGTTCATGTATTTCTCCTTCCGGTGATGATGGTGGAGGTGTTTCATTAGGGTATGACCATAAATTCCGATATACTCCATACCAAAAGAAGTAGGATTCTTCGATCTGCCCGTCCCCAATCGGTGTGATCTACTAGCTCATCGTAGGCATAGATATATATCGGCCTATGAGATTCCAAGTTCGAAAATCGGGGAAAACTGGACGTCCATCGTTTCGGAAAATGAATGTAGCTTATTGGAGCATAGGGGTGTGGTTGTATTGGCACATGAGTCGTTCCATACCATAAATAACTTCCAAGTCAGTCCAATTTGTACACCTTATGACATCGTACCTTAACCCGTCTATCCCATGGTCCTACATAGAGTCACGGAGTCCTCTCTTCCACATCTTATACATCTCCCGAGCGGACCTAAGTCATCCAACTAGGGCAAACTCCTCACATATGCTCCTTACTTTCAACCGGTAGTCCACCAGGGTTTCATCACTTCTTAAGTTCAAGCATTGGGCTTTAACTCTAACTTCTCCAAGAGTAAGCTATAAAAGACAAGGGAGGTCATTAATTTTCCTTTTTGAGAATTTCTAGGCTTATCTAACTTATCTAAGTCCTTTCTTAATAAACTTATCTATCTTTTTCTATTCTAGATTCATTCCTATTACCTTTATTCCTTTAAACTTGTTTCTCTGATACCAACTTAAACTGTCACGCCCCGAAGGTACTCTAAACGTGGCAGCCTGCGACATATAATATCAAGACTTAAGAATGACTACCTTAGTCATGCGAAAGCCTTAGTATTACATGTAAGACGTCTAGCACGGTAATAGGAGACGCTTTTGGGAAGCATAGTCTAAGCAAGTAAAAATGAACATACAAGAATCCAGAAATAAAATATATTATAGCATAAATAAACAAAGGTCTATTACATGATTTCTTAGGGGCATACCCCTGCTAATTCCGCAGATCGAAATAGTCTTTATAATATTTACATACTACATTAAAGATTTCAAAGGAATTCTAATCTAAATCTTCAAGTAGATTTCCTCCAAAAGCTTCAAAGGAATACTTACGCGGATATGAGGAGACCTCGGGTACAAAAATAGGTGTTCCTGAGAATGCAAATACCTATAGCGGCGTAAGCTCATGGGCTTAGTGAGTAAATCCCAAAAATTCATACTCAAAGTAAATTATCAACCAAGTTTATTAGTCAAGCAAATGAGATGCAACAACCACATGAGTATATAAGACATATGACTTCCCGGGAATCATATGTTGAATGAATTACGCCCTTCATTCGGGGTTAGGTATTCAGCCAATTATAGCTACAACTTTTAAAACACTTTTATATATCTTACCGGCTCCTATACGCCATCAAAAACTTGTAGTTATTGTGGGCTACTACTAGCCACCAATTTATGTAATTCTTACTGGCTCCTATTCGCCACTTACATGACATACCGGTTATGCATACCACCACTATTATACACTTGTCCCACCAATTGTATAGTAGTGAATGAAATGTGACTCAATATATGAAGTGGATGCATAGATTCTTAATTAAAGTCTAGTAGTTATATTTAACTTCTTTCAAGTAAGCAACCAAATTCAAACACTTCAAGATATTAATGTACATGAAACTTTATTACAAACAAATCATGTTTTGATATACTTAATATTCTTTCAACATATTATCATGCAATTTCCATTTGATTTTGCCTAAATTCTAATGCAACTAAATTTATAGGCACAATCATAAGTACGAAAAATAACGGGGAGTAAACTCACTCAGCCATGATGACACCTTTCTTGAAATGATGAGTCGTTCGGGATTTCCACTAATCATAGTAATCTTCGGGATATGAACAATCCTCCTCGAGATTACCTAATCAAGAAGAATACCCAAAATGAGCATTTCTTTTTGATTCTATAGTACTAATAAGGAACTATGTTATAAGATCGTTAAAATTCGTATAGAGAGAAATTCTATCTTAAAATGGCCATAACTTGGTCATTTTAACTCAAAATTATGCATATAATATACCATTTTCTACCTATTCGAAAAGATCTATCCAATTCTAAAATTATTCTCATCAAAATAATTCGTTTGAGTTTCGAAATAGTGGTGATCAGATTCACCACGAATTTTCACAAAACTTATATTCCCTCTGTTAACAAAAACTCATATCAAAGTGATAGATATAATAATAGTTTGTAAAATCTTTAAAATGTATTTACATATATTTATCGACTCATATCAAATGTATGAGACTAATGAAGTTTTCTCAAATCATAAATTTTTGGTAATAGTAAAGTTTTGGAAAAGTGAAACTTTTGAAAATTCTTCTTATTTTTGCTAGAGAATATCTCAAGTTATTTTAAATGAGTATTTTTTTTCTTTTTCCTAATTTCATTTCCTTAGTCTTTTTACATTTCCAAAGAATGATTTTATTTTCTAAGCTTAGTTTCTAATGCTTTTTGAAAATAATAACAATTCTATATTTGTAGAAATAATTTCCTTATTTCTTAAGATCATTCCATTTTCATGAAAAGAAACTCTTGGTGTTTGTCAACTAGTATTTGATGAAAAAGTGAAGTTTAGTAAAACTTTTGTTTACTCAAGAAGTTCTTTCCATGTTATGTATGTTTGTAAAAATTCCTATGATCTCCTCTAGATTTCTTAGAAAAGTTTGTTAAGATAAATTCCTAAGTTTTTATGAAAAATTACTTCCTACTTTTATTTTTAGAGAAGAATCTCTATTTTAAGAAAACTTTTCCTTATTTATCTTGTTGAGACAAAATCAATATGTTCATGCATGATTTATGAATCATAAAATGATAAGAACATAAGAAAGATATAATAGTTAAAGGAATAAGCTAGTAAAGAATATATCAAGTATTGGAACCATAGCTTCATCAAGGTATCCCGGGACCAAGAAAAGACTAGTCCCAAAAAGAAAAAGAAAACGTTTTGACTTGATGAGGACAAGTCTAAGACTAGAAAGACTAGTATTAAAACAACATGAAAGTAAATAAATAGCAAGGTAATAAATAAATTGCAAAACAAAGGAGCTTATATGCTCTAAAAGATATATATATATATATATATAGCTACATAGATATATTTAGTCAAATATATATGAAAGCAACATAAAAGAAATTAGATTTATGAACAAAAACAAAGTATGAACTTATTGTTGCTTTCTTTAACCTTCATGGTTTAGAAAACACATACTAAGCTCATACTAAATAAATAAATACTTTAGAAAGCTAAAACTATTACCTATAGAAGAAGTAGAAACTAGGAAAACTTGAGAGAGTTTATGGAGAGATTTTTAGAGAGTAAGTTTAGTGTATGGAAGGTGTGAAAGAAATGGAAGGAAGATGTGGTATTTATAGGAAAATGTGGGAGGACATTTGTGTTAATTAAATAAATGAAAATAAAACAAATAGAGGAGACGAAGAGAGCGGCCAGCACAACTTTAGTAGGGGAGGGAAGAGAAAAATTTATTTTTTTTGTATTTTTGTTAATGAAAAGTAAGATATGAAAGATGTAAAGTTGTATTGGAATGAAAATTGTAAGAGAATAGAGGTGTGGTTTGTAAGAGTAGGTTGTAAGAAAAAGTAGAGAAAGTTGAATAGTGTATAATTGTAAGGACCCGTTTCTCTAAATCCCGAGACTTAGAGTACCGAATCTCCAACCACATATAACGTTTTCACATTATATGTAAGGTTGTCCTAAAACTAACAGTTTATGAAAATTGTTTGATCAAAACCACTCTACTTTGTAAAGAACTTTTAAATAAAACAAGATTGCTAACAAAAGCAATCTATACATATATTTACATCACGTAAACATCGTTTAGTGCCAATACAAGACACTACAAAAATTTACATTGCCTTCTTACATAAAAAAGAAACCTAAGGAATCTTAAGGTCTTTACAACAAATAGCCTTAACTAACAAGCCATCTATACATAACTTTTCCTTAGCAAAAAGTTCCTTTCAAAGGTCCAGGGTGATCGAATCCTATTCGTCCCACTCATCCAGAAATCTCTCGAAATCAGACCCATAGCCCAAGTCATTCCTATTACCTTTATTCCTTTAAACTTGTTGCTCTGATACCAACTTAAACTGTCACGCCCCGAAGGGTACCCTAAACGTGGCAGTCCGCCACATATAATATCAAGACTTAAGAATGACTACCTTAGTCATGCGAAAGCCTTAGTTTACATGTAAGGCGTCTAGCATGGTAATAGGAGATGCTTTTGGGAAACATAGTTTAAACAAGTAAAGATGAACATACAAGAATCCATAAATAAAATATATTATATCATTAATAACCAAAGGTCTATTACATGATTTCTTAAGGGCAAACCCCCGCTAATCCCAAGGATCATGATAGTCTTTACAACATCCAAAATACTACATTAAAAATTTCAAAGGAATTCTAATCTAAGTCTTTGAACAGATTTCCTCCAAAAGCTTTAATATATAAAACTTACACGGATACGGGGAGGCCTCGGGCACAAAAATAGGTGTTCCTGAGAATACAAATACCTATAGTGGTGTAAGCTTATGGGTTTAGTGAGTAAATTCCAAAATTCATACTCAAAGTAAATTATCAACCAAGTTCATTATTCAAACATATGGAATGCAACAACCATGTGAGCATACAAGACATATGACTTTCCTGGAATCATATGTTGAATGAATTACGCCCTTCATTCGGGGTTGGGTATTCAGGCTAATTACAGCCACAACTTTTAAAACACTTTTATAGATCTTACTGGCTCCTATACTCCATCAAAAACTTGTAGTTATTACAGGCTCCTACTAGCCACCAATTTACGTAGTTCTTACTGGCTCTTACTTGCCACTTACATGATATACCGGTTATGTCTACCACTACTATTATACACTTATCTCACCAATTGTATAGTAGTGAATGAGATGTGACTCAACATATGAAGTGCATGCATAATTTCTTAATTTAAAGTCTAGTAGTTATATTTATCTTCTTTCAAGTGAGCAACCAATTTCAAAGACTTTAAGATAGTAATGTACAAACAACTTTATTACAAACAAATCAAGTTTCGATATACTTAATATTCTTTCAACATGTTATCATACAACTTCAATTTGATTTTGCATAAATTCTAGTGCAACTAATTTTACAAGCATAATCATAAGTATGAAAAATAACGGGGAATAAACTCACTCAGCCATGATGACACCTTTCTTGAAATGGATGAGTCGTTCGGGATTTCCACTAATCGTATTAATCTTCGGGATACGAACAATCTTCCTCGAGATTATCTAATCAAGAAGAATGCCCAAAATGAGTATTTCATGAATTTTCTTTTCTCGAAGATTCTAAACTTTTCTTAAAATCGTGGTAAAATCGTATAAGAGGAAATTCCAACTTAGAATGGCCATAACTTGCTCATTTTAACTCGGAATTTCGCAAATAATATATCGTTTTCTGCCTACTCGAAAAGATCTACCCATTTCTAAACTTATTTTCAACAAACTAAGTCGTTTGGGTTCCGAAAAAGCAGCGACCAGATTCTCTACGAATTTTCTAAAACTTGAGTTCCTCCTTTTAAATAAAGTTCTCTTGAAGAGATAGATTTTTCAAATATTTTATAAGCTTTTGAAAGGTATATACATATATGTAATGACTCATAACAAATGTATGAAGTAAATGAAGTTGTCTCAATTTATGAAAAAGTAAAGTCTTGAATGATTTTGAACTTGAGAATTTTTGAAATATTCATTTTACTTTGAAAAGATTTTGAGTTACTTGAAATGAATATTTCTTTTTCTAAATTTAATTGCTTTAAAATTATTTTAAGTTGTTTATGATGAGTATCTTATTTTCATGATCTTCTTAATTTCTTAAGGAATGATTTTTATTTTCTAAACTTAGCTTCCATCACTTTTTGAAAGTATTTGACACTTCTATATTTAGAAAAATGACTTCTTGACTTCTTGAGATCATCTTATTTTAATGAAAAGGAATTTCTATTATATGAAGAAAAGATGATGTTAAAAAAAAAATCATTGTTTTCTTAAAAATCCTTTGTATGTTTATAAAAATCTATTAGGAACTCCTCTAAGTTTGTTTAAAAAAAAAAAAGGCTTCTTAGTTATTAAAAAAATACTAACTACTTGTTTTTGTTTCTTAGAAAGGAATCTTTATTTTTAAGAAAATATTTCTTCATTTGTTTTGTTGAGACAAAACCATTATGTTCATGCATGAATATGAGTCATAAGTTATGAAAACATAAGGGAACATAATACTTGAAAGAATAAGCTAATGAGAAAATAAATCAAGTATTGGAACCTTAGCTTGTTCAAGGTATCACGGGACTAAGAAATGACTAGTTCCAAAAGAAAAAGAAAATGTTTTGACTTGATGAGGACAAGTCTAAGACTCGAAAAACTAGTCTTAAAAACAACTTGAAATTAAATAAATAGCAAGGAAGTAAATAAATTGCTGAAATGTAAATAAATTGTAAGACAATGAGCTTATTGAAATGACCTGGATTTACATTTTATTTAGATTTCATGTGTTTATTTAATTATTTTAAATTGTTGAATTGAATGAGCATGGTTGTGTTGCTAGTATTCTAATATATATATATATATTATATTATTATTTTGCATGTACCTAGTGAAATTAATATCTTTGTTTTATATGTATTAATGGTGTGTGTAATAAAATTATTAATGGTGTCTTTTGTACATTAAGATGTAAAATTAAGTTAGATTAATAAATCAACTTTAATGTTTGCTTAAGGTTAGTTGATAGAGTTATCTTTAATTAAGATAGCATTATTGCCCAAATGAAGCCCAAATGCAAAGACCCGACATGCTCAATTCTCAAATTAAGCACACCAAGTCCCCAACCACGTATAACTCTTGCGAATTATACGTAAGGTTGTCTTAAAGAAGGTGTTTATGTTGAACATTGCTATCCGATTTTAGATTATGAAATTTAGTTAGATTCTAAATAACTGGATTTAGCAGCGGAAAAATAAACTTTAATAAAAACGTTTCTACATAAAAGCATTTCAAACTTCCACTATTGAAAGTGGAAAAACTTTCAATTAGATAAATATTTACAAAAGCTTATTTACAAAAACACGGGCACTAACAAGCCCTTAAATGAAAATACGAATTTATAAATAAATCCAGTCCTCTTACAAAACAAAACAAAAGAAGAAACAAAATACAAATAATATCTCGATCCTATCACACTTCACTCATTCTCCCATATCTTCAGAATCGCCCAAAACCCGGGACAACATCATCACATCAATCATCATCACCATCACCATCCTCATCAACATCAACATCAACAACAATAATAAGAACAACAACATCAACAACCTCCACATCATCATCAATCATCATCTCATCATCACATCAACAATAACAATACCTGTAAAAAGAATAACACAACAATAATGAGCCGGAGCCCAGTACACAGCAACACAATCACACACGGAGTGACACACGAGCTTAACTAAATGCAATGCACAATCAACAAGTTATTATCTTTTCTTTAATAAACAAATCAACAATGGAGCACTCACACTCCGGAACAAGCCAATGGGAATCTGGGGGTCCTGAGTAACAGCAGCTGCTCAGGGGGTTGATATAGATAGACCGGATATCTATATCTCCTATATCTAACCGATAAAGAATATTAATAGCATCATCTAGGGTTCACACTCCTTTATACACTCCACTTATCCCGGTCTATAACATCAGTTAGTTCAACGGTCCCATACCCGTGAACTAAAACATATTATTTCCTCCCGAGCCTAAGTAAAGAATATACCGATACAGTTAACCCTATTAGCTACCCACTTAGCCCTTAAGATAAACCACCATTGCATCATGGTGAACCATTGCATCATGGATTTGAGTCATTGCATCATGACAAAAGATTGGGCTAAGTGCCTAACTACCGTGCCATTGCATCATGACAAGGTTGTCGCTCCCCGGATCCGGATTCAACGACGTAAAGCACAACCAACACTCATCAATTATTAAGCCGTCTTTAAGTTATTAATCCATTTAGGATGCCTATCCTATCAATCATCACGCAAGTTACTGCGTACCTTGAATATGAAATCCAAACAGAGTCTCAGAAGCTATCTCAGAAGATATGTTAGATATCCATCACTGTTAAAGGAAAGAACTCATAAGAAATTAAACTAACATCCACTTATATCAAATTCATACAAGAACTTATATCAATTATCACTAATCTCTAACTCATTTTATTAAATCCTATTTGATCAGACACTAATGTGGAACCCCACTATGGCTGCGAATATCGCCCCGCCAAAATATGGACAGTTCTCCTTTGTCTGTCAAAGAATTTCTTTTCTCTTTATTTATAGTGTTTTATTACAAAAGCATTAACAAAGAATTCATAAACCAAAAACATTCATTTTCCAAGTAACACACATTTGAAACAACATATTCCCCATATTAATCAAAGATCATCCTATTTCATTCATCTAAGCTAATTAATAGCTATTAACCCATTTTAGCTTAACATTAGCCAAATTGATTAAAATTAGTCATTTAAGTCATTTACTAAGCCAAGGTGATCAAACTATATCAATCTAATTCATTTTAGCTTAGTAAAGTTCATTAAGCCAAGTTAGACTTAGATTAATTACTAATTCATTATATATCTAAGATCTATGTCAATCGAGTTAACTTAAACTCCAAATTCATCAAAGTTAAACAATCTAATCCATTTTAGTTCATTCAAGTTCATTTAGTCAAGTTGAACCTAGGTTTGTTAACTAAGTTCATTTTATAACTAACTTCTAGATTTAATCTAATTGTTTGTTAAATCTATAAATCTACTTAACCCATGTTTAATTACATGAATTAATTCACTCAACACATCAAATATCACTTATCTATCTCATTTTATCTCAAAAAGATCCATTTCCTAAGCAAAACACATTTAACAAACAAAAACAAGTTTTTGACTTTGTTTTGGAAAAGTGTTGCAGCTGGAAAGAATCAAAATTTAAGCATGATAAGTTTCGAATTTGTAAAAACTCAAAACATGAAATTGTAGATCTCTTTTTAAGCTTTCCAACGCAACTTGAATCACCTCAATCGGAGGTCGATGAAAAAGTTATGGCTAAAATACAAACGGCTGCGAAACAGGGGAAGTCTGCACGACCGAGTGCATGGCCGTGCTCGAGGCCGTGCAGAGCATGAAAAAGTGACCCGAGACAAAGTTTTAAGCATTTTAAGGGCTGCACGGGCTTGTGCATGGCCGTGCATAAGGTGTGCACACTGGAACGACAAAATTACGAATCCTTTGTTCTTGAAATGCATTTTACACTTTTCAAAGTTGTTTAAACTCATTCCAAAGTTCCCCAAAGCTTGTTACATGATCAATATAACATTCAAACAACATAAACTTCACATTCACCACATCAAACATCTCAAACTTCATCAACCTCCATAACCACTATTCATCATCTTCTTCCTCCAACTCAACCCATATCTAACTTCAACTCAACAATTACAAAAATAAACAGCACTTTCAACCCAATTCAACATCAATTCATCAATTACAAGTGTAAATTGCAAGTAAAAACAAAGAGAAATAGAAATAGAAAACTTAGCTTTTTAGCTAAATCATGCAATTCCTTCTTCTTCTAGCTTTGATTCCTCTTTCCTATCTTCTTGCTTAGTGTTAATTTATCTTCTTGATCTTGTCTAAGGTTTGAGATTGAGAAGGAAAGATCAAAGAAAGAAAGAAAGAGAGAAAGAAAGAAAGAAAGAGAAGAAGGAAAGAAACGAAGAAAAGAAGAAGAAGAAGAAGAGAGAGAGAGGATAAAGGTTTAAAAGAAAAGGATAGGGACTAAATTAATATAAAGGATTATAGGTATAATTTTAGAACTATTAGATCAAATATCTATAGTTTCGAGAGTATTTAAAAGTTTGTTTCAGAACCAATATGTTAGAAATTAAGAACTTGCAATAAGAACTTAATTTGAGAATTTATTTTAGATAAAAGATATTTAATTTGAGTTCGGGTTTAAGAACTGATATTTTTATTCAAGCAAATGAACTCAAATTTTGTAAAGATTTAGGAATTAGTGTTTAGGCTAAGAATCAAGAGTTTAGGAATTCTCTAAACATTTCAATGACTTGTTTAGAGAATTTAGATTTCAAATCTCAAATTTCATTTAATTAATTACTAATCTAACTTTGTCAACTTGTCTATTTATATCTATATGATTAATTTAATTCATTCAAATCTATCTAAACCCAATTTCTAATATATGTGAAGGTTTGGGTATTTCACCAAATGAGACTCAAATTCACTTAAATTACACATTAAAGTTGTATATGCCTTAGAGGGTAAATTTGGAATATGTTTAAAGTCAAATTTTACTTAATTAACCTACTTTTAGAGGCAGCCATTGCTTTATACGAATTTTGCTTCTTTCTTTCTTTCTTTTCTTCTTCCTCTTTCAATTCCATTCCAAGTTCAAGTCAAGGTCAATATCAAGTTTAAAAATCAAAGTTTTTCTCAAGACAAGGTATATATATGATTATTTGAATTGATTTAGTTATGATTGTTGTTTTGTTTTGTTTTTCTTTCTTGAAGAGATTGCATGAATTCTTCATTGAAATGAGATTAGTGTTGATCAAATTGTTTGTTCATGCTTGGGATGAGTTATGAATGTTATATGAGTGTGTGAGTTTGTGCATGCATGGTTGAAGTAATATGAAGTGTTGGGAGGATGTGAAGAGGAATTGTGTAGGGAAATTTAGAATGGATTGAAGTGGAGTTTGAAGTGTTTAATTGTGTTGATTTCATGATTTGAGTTGCTAGAATTGAGTAGTATAGATATGAGTGAGTATATGAAGTTGGAAGTGTGTTTGAGGAAGGTTTAAAGTGTATTAAGATAGAAATTTTTCAAAGTGAAAAACAGGGGATTTGAGATTTTTCGTTTAAGTCTGTTTTTAAAACGTATGCCGGCAACCTGGGAATTCAATGCCGCCGGCTTAGAGGCAGCGTTGGAATTAGAATTCTTAAGGCTGGATGAAAGCCGCCGGCTTTCGTTAGGAAAGTCAGCCGGCGTTCTTTCTTTTATATTGTACGCCGGCCGCTGGGAATCAAGGCCGCTGGCGTAAGTGTCAAAGCTGCCCGCGTGCGTATCTAGGTAAGCGGACGGCTTAGACCTCTCTGGACGTTTTTGAAATCTTTGGTTTTGTATGCTACGCCGGCGGCTCAAGGCCGCCGGCGTAGGATGCAAAGGCAGGCGGCGTACCCTTGAACACTGCCAGCGCTGGCAGGTTGATTTTCAGAGAATCGAGCATCGGCTCAAAGCCACCGGCTTTGGCTGCCAGCCTATCCCCTGTGCTTTTGAAATTTAAAAACTTTTTCTAAAATTTTCCGAAGTTTGTTATTTGAGCAATTGAGTATTTATTAAGCGGTTTGCGATATAATAGGATTTTTAAATGCTTATTTGTGACTTTGTATTCAATTATTTAGATTTCTTTGATTTATTTATGATATATATATAATATGAGTATAATTGTGAGAGTGAAATCTATAATTGTTTCTTTATTTGATTATTGTGATATTTCTATTTCAGTTAAGGATTCTTCGGTTAGTTCATCACCGAGAGATCCTAGTTAATACTAACGGGTTCAGGTACGCAATAACTTGTTTGATGTTTGCTAGGACTAGGCATTCTTAATTTAACCTAAATTGATTCGGCTTAATATTTGAATGAACTGGATGTCTATTTCACTGTTTAATCTGGTCCGAGGAGCAGCAAACCTGTCATGATGCAATGATATGTTAGTTAGGCGCTTAACCAAGTCATGATGCAATGACTTTACCATGATGCAATGGTACGCTATGATGCAATAGCGATTCTTTTGGTTAAGTGGGTAGCTGATAGGGGGGAATAGTATCTGTGTAACGTTTGCTTAAACTTAGGAGGAAATACCATGATTTAGTTCAAAGTTTATGGGAACTTGTGAACTAGGCTCATCTTATGGACTGAGTTTAAGTAGAGTCGGGCAACGGCTTTTAAACCCTAGATGAAGCTATTATCTTCATGAAATAGATATAGGAGATATAAGTATTCGGACTGCTTATATCAACCCCCTGAGCAGTTGCTGTTACTCAGGACCCCTGAATTCCCGAAGCGTGACCGGGGTTTGAATACCCTCCTGTTGATTTGTGAATGAAAATGTAATAAAGATAACCACTTGTTATATGATGCATTACATCAATTGGATGACTTGTTTTGCATTGGTTATTGTGTACTGGGCCTCTGGCTCACTTTTGCTGCTTTGTAGGTATTGGAGACGAGTATTATGATGACTTG